>CM035414.1:197383140-197903140 GCA_020310875.1 Ceratopteris richardii | reverse complement strand
ACGTGTACATTATCTTTCTCATAGGCGTGATTGGTTTCCTAATCACCCTCTATATTGAATATGAAAACTAGCTCTTTTTGAAGCTTACCATCCATGTTAATGGATTAAGACATTTCATCAAATTCACTTTTGCCTTTAGTCATGGTACCAAGCACAAATGTTGAGATTAGATTATAATAGTTAATAGTTTTTCAGCTTGAGAGTTTGCAATCAATGTTCCTATCTCTAGTTCCACTAGAGTATCTTTGTGCACTATTAGTATGCATCTTTCCTAAATTGTTCTTGAGTGAAAAATCATATATGTGATTGTCACTTTAGCACAATGGAAGTACCAATGTGAGGAGATCAACCTCGTAAATATCAATCTGCAAAGACATTAGGATGGTATGATGATCATTAGCAAGAGGAATGCCAAGTACGAGAGTACCAAACGTGAGAATATGCACATCCATGCATTACATACATGTGCATAGAAGGAAAGACAAAGAGTAGAATAATGGAATCTTGTATTTTGGAGAACTTGAGGAAGGTTGGGGAAATAGACAAAATGAGGTGTTAGGTGATGCAATTTGGTTAATCCAACCAGCAGAGTACCATCCCTTGGACTTTTTTGGAGTGTCAAATAAACCTTAGAGGCTTGTGAATGATGCAATATTACTGACCATGTACTTTGAAAAATCAATGAGAAAGAGTTGATACAAAACATATATGTTTGCACAAGGACTGTTTATAAGGAGTTGCCATTTTTGGTTGAAACATATAACTTTAAATGCTCAAAGAAGCCACCATGATTACAATTGATAAAATCCCTTTTGGGGAAATGTCATACATAGGTTTAAGTAACTAAAATGCATATGAAAATAACTTATTATGAATGAATGAGTTTGCAATAAGCTTAATAGTGATTGTTGACACCTCGACTTTTTAAATATATGGAGAGATAGCCCTGAGACCTTAAAATGAAGATTTCTCACAAAGTACATCACCAAGTGATACAAAATCTTATAAAAATCATGGAGAAAGTGAAAGTTTCCAATCAGTGCAGATTCATCAACTTTGGAGCTCTAATGAGAGAGAAATAGCTCCTCTAAGATAATTGAAGTTGAAGATGATGGTGGAAAGAAATGATCTGTGAACAAGATGACAAACAAGTTGTATATATATTGCTTCATCATATTGTACCTATTTTTGAGATTCTTTATATAGCCAATTGGATTCTCTTAGAACTCCTCTTTACAAGATTTTGAATTTCAATCCATGCCGTGTAGTTTTTTGGGATGATGAGAACCAATTTCCTATAATCTAGGAAAAACTGAGATCAAGTCTAAACTTAATTTAGTTTTCTGATTGATTTGGTAATCTCACCAAATTTCAAATCATGGATATTGATTCTTTCCATTATCCTTTTAGAAGAATAAATCTCTAAGCTTTTACAAGAATAAGTGATCCATAAGGGATCCTTAAGAAATACCAAAAACTGAATGTTAATGAAAAAAATCTTTAATGGATGTCTTTGGCACCATCCACATGATGATTTTTTGATGTAGATTAGATCGACCTCAATCATCATCTAAGCTAGATGATCCAATAGCTTCCTCTCAAGCCAAAGTATGCTTGAATCTTCAACTTTTGATAGAGTGAATACCTACTATTTTCTTGAATATGCAAAGTTTGATCCCATCCAATTCTTGTGTCATCATATCTTTTGCTTGGCTTAAGGTTGGTAGAGAAGATATGTCGATTTCCTTTTTTGTGAGATTATCCCTAATGAAACCATAAATAAATAGTATGTGTTTAGTTCTTGCATGAAAAATAGGGTTTACTACTAAGTGTATAGAGCATACATTTTCTCCAAATATGTGAGTTTGGGAACTCACAAGTCCCAAATTTGTATACAACTCACTTAGTCATATTGCTTATTGGGTTGCTATGGTCAAAACTCTATGTGGTGCTTCCATTAAGGATAATGAAGCCCTTGGTTGCTTCTTGGAACTCCATGAAACTAGCTTTGATATTGTAAATGCTAAGTAACAAGAGGTACTTCTTCTATCATCCTTAGTTCTTTGCCAATCTACATCTCAATATATCTTGAGATCCAATTCTAAAGAATAAGGATAGAAAAACCTTCATTAATTCTTCTTTTGAGGTACTTAAGTACTTTCTTAGTTGGATTGATGTGTGAATATTCTTGCAGAGTGCATGAATTGACTTCAGTACTACTACAATATATGAGATATTTGTGCTTGTATGAGTAGCATATACGACCCAAGTTTTGATATTTTTTACGATCTTTAATCTACTCATACCTCATAAGAGCTAAGTTTATGAATCCATTCCAAAGGTGTACCTATACATCTAGTATTCGCAACTTTGAATTTTGGAAGTAGATCTTGCATGTATCTCCTTTGATTCAAATACATCTCGTGATATATGTATATGACCCGCATACTTAGGAAGAATGTGAGCTAAAATAAATTGCTTATGTTGAATTCCTCTTGCATGTGCCTTTGGATTCTTTGAATACCATTTAATCCATACAATCCCTTTTTGGGTCTTCAAATATATTATTTATAATTAGGGTTTTCAAAACAAGGAGGTTGTGAAATGTGTACCTCTTCACTTATCGAGCCATTGAAAAAGGCATTTTTTTTACATGAAGTTGAAGTAGTCTACATATTCTTGCAATCCCTACACTTAGCAATGTTCTAATTGTAGTCATCTTGGAAACTTGTGAGAAGGTTTCCTCATAGTCTATGCCATAAATTTGAGCACATCCTTTATCAACTAAACTATTTTTATACATGAAAATTGATCGATCTAAATCAGCTTATAGTCTGATCTGCATCCTATTACCTTTTGATGAGTTTCATTAGGACCAACTCCCATTAATACATTTCTTTTAAGGATTATGTCTCGTCTTTCATAGCTTTCTCCCAAGTAGGGTTACCCTTAGCCTCTTCATATGTTGAAGGCGCCTATGAAAATTGATTCTTTCACCAAGTAAATTGAGTGCTTTGTTAAATGTAGAATCATATCCAAACCTTTCAGGTTGCTTTTTCCCCTTATTGACCTGTTAGGAGTATGTGTACAACATTCTCCATAATCTTGCATTTTGTCCTTAAGTCTTCACTTCTAGAGCTTATACTCTCTTTCCTTCTCATCTTGATCATTGTCAGATTCAATTATTGGTTTGTGCACTTGTCTATCATGCTTGCTACTTAATGGATTGAAATCAGAGTCAAGATCATATGGTAGATTTACCTTCTAGTTGTCTTCATCATACCAACACCTATAATCTGCAAACACAATATCTCTAGTTGTGGTAAATTTCTTGGTGGATGGACTATAAAATCTGTGGCCCATTTGAGTGGAAGCATAGCCATTGAGTACTACCTTGGTTGCCTTTTCAGTGTGTTTTTGTCTGACCTGTGAAGATATATGTACAAAAGCTAAACAACCAAATATCTTGCAATGACATAGACTTGGTTTTCTGTCATTCCATGCTTCATAAGGATTCATAGATTGAAGAGATCAGGATGATATTCTATTCACAAGATACAGAGTACTTGAGATTTCTTCTACCCACAAATAGTGTGGCAATGTCTTCTCCTCAAGCATTATTGTTGCTTATTCACCTAGGGTCTTGTTTCTTTTCTCTACGAATCCATTCAATTGAGGAGAATTCCTTGTAGTCACTTCCGTTTTGATGCCTTTAACCTATATTCATTCAACTCTTTGGAGAAATATTCTCCCCCTACATCACTTCTGAGTTTCGTGAATGGTCTACCTATATGATTCTCCACATGTGCTAAGCACTTCTTGAAACATTCAAACACTTCACTTTTGTTTCTCATAAAATACAAAATGTTCCACCTACTATGATCATCAACAAATGAAACATAATACCTTGGGCTTGCTAATGAAGTTTCTTTAATTCTTGCCCAAAAATGAGTGTGTAATAAATATGAAAGGTTGTTGTGGATGTAGCCCTTGTGGTTGAATGGTTGCCTTTTTGCCTTCCAAATTTGACAAGAATCACATCTATCGATCATATGCTGTTGTGATATGTTTGAGATCCCTATAACAATTTTACCCTTGCATACATCTTCCAAGGTTATTTCATTCACAGGAGCAGGTCTCTTATGCCATATTTCAAGCTCAATTAGGGTTTGAGACCCAAAATCTAAGAGAGCTATGTTCCTTGTTTAGTTTACTCCAAAAGTAAAGAATCTACCATGCTTCTCACCTCTCACTATCTTCTTGAAGACTTGAAATGAGTCTTCCACAAAAGCTACATGTTGTGTGAACCTAACTTGCAAGTTGTTTTTAATTATTTGGCCTACACTTATTAGGTTTTTGGTGATAGTGGGTACATAGATATCCTTACTCAGAATATTTGTCCCACCATTGGAAGCTTTGACATCACCAATCGTCTTCACATTGTGTTTAATTTTATCCCTTGTTTATATTTCATGTTTGTTCTTTGGACTTTAGAATTCAAATAGAAGAGCTATAGTGCCTGCAACATGGTTTGAACATCCTAAATCTATGTAGAATGAACGATTATCTTCTTTGCCTCCTTTGTGACTTAGATTCATTAGAATTAATGAATTTTCATGTGATTGATTTTATGAGTACTTGTTGAAGTCCCTTCTATTATGAATTCTATTGTTATTGTTGAAGTTGTCTCCACCTTTGCCTCTAGTGTGGCCAAATACAACCATTGCATCTCCTCTTTGAGTTGTTCCATTGAACCAACAATTTTGAGTGGTGTGGTTGGTCTTATTACAAATGTCACGAAATTGAACCTCCTGACCTTTTGCTTTGTGATGCTTTGCTCATTTCTACTTCTCTTTCTACTTCTTCTCACCTGCATAGTTGGCCTAGTAAATCTCTTCTTCATCAACTTGCTTCTTCTTGGCTTTGTTCTTCTTCTCTTTGTTATCTTCATAAAGAGCACTTGTTGAATTAACTTAATACGAATTACCTTCCTTCATATTATTTTTTGCCTCTTGATTGATTAGTTGTCCAATGAATATGTTGAAATCATGAGTTCGTACATTTATGATGATGTCATAAGCTAGGATAAAGGATTTCCACTAGCTATAACTTCTAATACCATTTAGAATTTGGTTCATGATGCTCTCTTCTTCAATCAACTCCCCCAAAGATGCTAATTTATCTACAACCTCCTTGACCTTAGTAAAAAAGTCTGTGATAGTTTGTTTTGGAGTCTTCTACATTTTTTGACTTCATTTCATAGATGATTCTTTCTTGCTTTGGTTCTTTTTTTCACAATGAATACCTACAAGGACTTTCTACGATAGGTTAAAGCATGTGTTTGATCACTTTCCAATCATACATTCCTTCCCAACCTCTCTACTCGGGAAGAACTCCTCGCGTTTCTATGTAGATCCTTTGATGTTTATGCCACCCTCTATCCATAGAGAAAATACCCAACTATGGTTTGAAGTGTTCATAAACACTCCCCCATTGACTAAATATTAGATTAATGTAATCAAGGATACCCAAAATATTATGCACCACGACAATTCTGAGATCTAAAGGATAAGGAAGGAAACAAAAGAAAGGATCTAGAGAAGACTTGCAAGCCTTGAAGAAGAAGTTGATGAACGAAAGCATCATCTTGAAACGTTCTTCTAAAAATGAGAAACATGGTGAGAGAGGAGCAAGAAATACAATGTAATAGCATCTTCATCTTCTTTAAAGAGTGGTGGCTAGGAAAAAAATACAAAACAACAAGCAAAAACATGTATAGATACGGAAAAATGAAGAAAATAACGGAAAGCTTTTCTAATATGAACAACAAGAAGAGTGTGAAGTGTAAGACAAAGAAGGAAAATCATGACCGCATTGGGCAACACTCTATGAAAATCCTCAACATGGCGTCCCCTCTTCCAAATCAAAGAAGGAAATGTATGGCCAATATCTCAAATACAAGATCCAAGAAAATCCCTCCTATCCTATTTTATTTCATTGTTGAACCTCTTTCCATTGGTAAAATCAAGGATGCAATAGATTCCCTTCCCTCAACTAAACATGCACATCTCGATGGTTAGACTAATGTATTTTTCTAAGACCTACAATGACTCCATTGCTAGTCCATTCATTTTTATATGGACAAAATCTTTTAGATTAAGTGACCTCAACATATGTAAATGAAGGAGTCATCAAGATAGTCTACAAGAGAGATAATAAGAACACAATAAAAATATTGGAGGCCATTAACTATGCTTCAAAAGGTATACAAGTTCATTATGAAGGGCATCACTAATCAAAGTTCTAGTCACCTTCATGTCTAGCTTAACAATGATAGAGAAGTTTTCATCAAGTGGAGATCCAGTATAGAGAGTATCATGGATATCGGAGAAGGTCTTAAGTATTCTAAGGATTCTAACCAAATGGTTTGTTTATGATCACATTTCAAGTGAGGATTCTAACTAGAGGTCCATTAAGTATTCTGGATTTCTCATCAAGTGGAGGTCCATTATAGAAAGTATCATGGATATCAGGGAAGGTCTTAAGTATTCTGAGGATTCTAACTAGAGGGTTTCTTTATGAAGATCAGATTTGATGATCATTATGAAGGCTTTCACTAATCAAAGTTCTAGTCACCTTCATATCTGGCTTAACAATGATAGAGAATTTTTCATCAAGTGGAGGACCATTATAGAAAGTATCATGGATATCAGGAAAGGCCTTAAGTATTCTGAAGATTCTAACTAGAGGGTTTGTTTATGAAGATCACCTTTGACAAGTCCTATTACACATTTGGGTATGACTAAATTTTTCAATCACTAAAGGACATGAGTGTTGGACCTAGGAATGTATGAATGGTTGCGTCTCTTCTTTGAAGTGCCTCTACCCTCATTAAAATCACTAGAACTCCTTTTGACCCTACTAAGCTCAAAATTCCAATCACATAAGGTTTCCTTTTGGTTCCTCTATTATTTGTGATTGCAATGGATGCCCTAACTATCTTCTTGAACTAATATTAGATTAAGATTAATTAAGGACTTTTGCTTCCTTGAACTCAAGAGAAAATGGTATTAAGAATGTCCACTGATGGAATTATTGTCCTTTATAAAAAATGAAGCATGAAGTATATCCCAACATTTCTCATACATGGATATCTTTTTCTCTTACTCAAGATTCAAAGCTTTCTCAATCCACAACCACCTTTACAAAGTTATCACAAATTCCTCCTTAGTTTATCCATGACCAAGGTTGCCATGAGCTCCTTATTTCCAGATGTCATGTAACTAGGTATTCCATTGGGTTTTCCCATCTCTTTTAGCCACAAATGGGTCTCCACTCTATATAAGGTTGACTCAAAACTTTAGTTCTAGAAAGGTATGCAATTGAATGTTGCGAATAGTGTGATGGTGATAAATACATTAATATTTCCTCCATCATCTAGTTTCTTGTGTTTTGGAGACCAATCAATGATTAAATGATGAAAATGAAAAGAATCTATAGAAGTTTTTTTGTGGATGGTCAAGATGAAGTGAAGAGGGTTTCTAGAAACAAATGGGATGTTTTTATTCTCATGAGCATATATAGGAAGATGGTGGCATGAGCATACTAGATATGGAAAATATGACTAACAAAATCACATCCAAATGGATGATTAAATCCTAGATAAATAAGCGGGAATCATGGTGAAAGCTGATTCTCAAGAACAATGATAACCTCATGATCTATGCTATCCACAAGCGAAAAGGTCTTAACATCCTCACTCTTGTATCACCCTCAATGGGAGTCTACCCGTAGTAAACTTCCCTCATAGACTTCCTTTGGTCATCCCAGAATAAGATGAAATGCAACTATATAGTTAGCAATCATTGGAAGTGGGTAGTGGGAACGAGAAAAAAATGATTCAATTTAATTGTTGATGCCTCACATTTGGCTAACCAAAAAGGAGATACAAAAAAGATCTTAGAAAAAATTGGTTCAAAGGATTCTATCGATTGAAGGAGCTATGATACCAACTAGAAAGGAATTTCATGAGATTTGAGATCATTTTTGAGAGTTGCAGATTCAATTACAAAGATTGGTACCCATTGGCACACAAGGCTAGGGTCATACTAGGGGAACTAGATATAGAAGGTACAAGAGCATGTGAACCAAGGATGGAATGGTGGGTGTGGAAGTAAGTGGTAGTGACTCCTATCTTTCTAAGATATATAATATTTCAAACATTCAAATAATAATTTCATCACTACAAATGCACGTAAAAATTACCAATTCTGTAATTGGATGCTCCATTTCGTGAAAGCCAAGGAATCCTTGAGCTTGAGGACCTTGTGTAGAGGATACATATAAATTTTCATAATTCTTGGAGCATTGGATACTCCAAATTAGATTTAAAACCTATCTTTTAACTTTCTTGGACATTCAGCTTGAAATCGACAAGAGCTATAAGAGAACTATAAATAGAGATAGAGAGCTTATTTTTGAAAATGGTCTTTGATCGTAATTTTTGGAAAAAGAAGTTTGGAATTGTATTGAGAGTTATTGTGATTGAGAAGTAATCACCTTCCATTGCTAATATTCATTGTCTCTACCTTTTGAGGTTGTGTATGTGTATGCATCTTGACTGCTTCTCACATTTACCTTCTCTCACATAATTTGTTGAAGATCATCATATCATCCTTGTCTCTCCTCTGTTTGAGAATTAGGAGGTGAATATCCGATTTGAAATGATTTATGTGAGTTGTAGAGTCAAGTACAAAGATGGATGCCCATTGGCACACAAGACAAGGGTCATGCTAGGGGAACTAGATACAGAAGGTACAAGAGTATGTGAACCAAGGAAAGAATGGTGGGTGTGGAGGTAAGTGGTAATGATTCATATCTTACAAACATCAATAGTATTTCAAACATTCAAATAGTGATTTCATCACTTAAGTGTACATAAAAAATTCCAATTCTATAACTGGATGCTCCATTTTGTGAAAGACAAGGAATCCTTGAGCTTGAGGACCTTATATAGAAGCTTCATACAAAAGTTTCATAATTTTTGGAGCATTAGATACCCCAAATTAGATTTATAATCTATCTTTTAACTTTGTCAGGCATTGTGTTTGAAATTGATGAGAGCTAGAAGATAACTATAAATAGAGCTAGAGAGCTCATTTTTTATGATGGTCTTTGATAGTCATTTTTGGGAAAAGAAGTTTGTAATTTGATTAAGAGTTATTGCGATTGAGAAGTAATGACCCTCCATTGCTCACATTCATTGTCTCTATGTTTTGAGGATGTGTATGTGTGTATGAGCATATGCATCTTGAGTGCTTCTCAACTTTAACTTCTCTCTCATCATTTGTTGAAGATCATCATATAATCCTTATCTGTGCTTTGATTGAGAATTAAGAGGTGAATATCCTTGATGTGGTACTCATCCTTGTCAAGCGCAACATCAAATTTGACACCATTGGCAAGGAGTTTAGCTCAAGGACAAGTGTGTGATGGCAAGAGAGGAAAATATCAATGTTGCAAGGTATAGTTGTAGTGTTTTTGTTGTTTTTTTCACCATTTTAATCCTCATATTCATCTCCATCATATTCTCCCACCATAGCCACTCAGCACCTCAAATTTTTTTTTTGTATTTTGAGCATGTCTATATGTTGTATTTTTGTGTATTATTACTATTGTGTTGTAGGTACAACATCATCTTCACCTTGAGTAGCCTACAACGAATGCCACAAACATTCTTCAAAATCATGCCAATTGCTTTGGTCTATTCCTACAGAGCGAGAAAGCAATCATTGTGAGTTTGTATCTGTCACGAGGAAGGAGATAAGGAAGAGAGCTCACACACACACTCTCACTCTCAAAGAGAAGCACACACACATATTGAGGCAAGGAAGAATGATCTTCTTCTTCTTCTTCTATTACATAAAAGGAATGTACAAGAATGACCTAAAAACAAGAATACAACAAGTGCAATATATAAAGACAAGTTCATAAGGAAAAACCTAATGTTCGTGAATGAGTGTGCTGGCAAGAAACAAATGTGCCATCACTCTCGATAGATAAATCTAATAAAGCTCAATGAAGTATCCCTAACATATACCGGCATGACCACTATACATGTTAGAGAAACAAAAAACTGGTACGTGTCATCCTGGATCATCACATGTTGAGCTTGATATCTCAACACTCCCCCTCAAGCTCAACACCATATCCTGTAATCCAAGCATCTTCCGAAACTTCTTCAACTTCTCAGCTCCAAGTGATTTGGTGAAAATATCAGCAACCTGCTCATCTGTTCTCACATAAACAAGATCAATATCACCTCCTAATACCTTCTCTCTGATGAAGTGATAATGTACCTTGATATGCTTTGTTCTAGCATGGAAAACAGGGTTCCGTGCTAACTGTATGCTGCTAAGATTATCACAATAGATAGTGATAGGCTTTTGCACTTCCACACCTAAATCTGCAAGTAACATCTCCAGCCATGATGCCTCACATGCTGCCATTGCAGCACCTCTATACTCAGCCTCTGTACTCGACAAAGCATTGCTTCTTACTGCTCCATGTAATAGTTGCACCTCCAAGTGAGAAAAGAAAGCCACTAGTAGATCTTCTATCTGGAGTACTACCAGCCCAATCTGCATCGGTGTATCCATGAACCTGCAAATCTACACGAGCTTCATAAAACAATGCATAATCAAAAGTAGCACTCACATAACGTAGAGTGCGCCTCAGAGCATCCAAATGTGGCTTCCTGGGAACCTGCATAAACTGACTTTCAAGTCCAACAGTATAACTTAGATCAGGCCTTGTAATTGGGAGATATATAAGAATTCCCATAATTTTCCTGTACATAGTAGCATTTTCCAATGCTTCACCTGATGTAGTATCTAATTTCAAATTCTGATCTAATGGCATAGAAATTGGCTTACAATCAGCCATACCATACTTTTGCAGCATATTCAAGGCATATTGCCTTTGCGACATCCATATACCTGTTTCTGTATGTATAAACTCAATGCCCAAGAAATAGCGCAGCACACCAAGATCTTTCATGTCGAATTCCTGCATAAGAAGTTTCTTTACCTCTTTGATGCTTTCTTCATTATCACCACCTACAATCAGGTCATCAACATAAATAGCCACAATAGTGATGCCATCATCAGCCTTCCTTGCATATAGTGAGTGATCTGCATCACACATAGAGAACCCAATGCTGGTTAAGTAATCAGCAATCCTTGCATGCCATGCACGAGGGGCTTGCTTCAGCCCATACAAAGCCTTTTGCAACCTGCAAACATATTCTCAATGCTTCGAATCTTCATATCCTTGTGGCTGGTCCATACATACTTCTTCCTGTAACTCACCATGTAGGAAAGCATTCTTCACATCCATCTGATGCAAAGTCCATCCTTTTGCTGTAGCTAATGCAACAAGTGTTCTGACAGTAGACATTTCAGCTACAGGGCTGAATGTTTCCTCATAATCAATGCCATATGTCTGTGCATAACCTTTAGCTACCAATCGTGCTTTATACCTGCTTATGCTACCGTTAGCATTATGCTTTACCTTGTAAACCCATTTGCAGCCTATGGATTTCTTTCCTTGCGGCAATGGAACCAGCTTCCATGTATCATTTCCATAAAGTGCAGCCATCTCCTAATCCATAGCTTTTTCCCAAACTGCATTACCAATTGCATCTTCAAAAAAAGAAGGTTCAGCATCTTGTATTACCTTTGTCATGTAGGCACAATGGCGAGCCATGTAACTATCATATGTCAATTGTTGCACTGAATTACGTATCCTCCCAAATCTTCTTGGTCTTGGGTCACTTCTCCTTGTATCATCTGTATGTGCGCTTCTTACTCCTGGAGTCTTCACAGAGGGCAATCCAAGTTCCTCATCAAGACTCTTTTCTGAACCGCTTGAATCTCCATCAACGTCTTCAGAACCTGCATATGTTTTATGACCAACAGAAACCTTTTCTTTACCTTTCTTGGATGTATTTGATGAATTTGATGGAGTGGAATTCCCACGTAATCTTCCACTCCATGGATTTTGAGTTGGAACTATTGCTTGGTGATGCATCCAGTCCACTCAAAACTTGAGATTCTGCACTAGAGTTTTCAGCATTTTCTTTGTCATTTGGTTCAAGATATAGTCCTTCTTTGGCATCTGCATAGAAGCTTGACATTTCATCAAATACCACATCTCTGCTCACCTTCACCTGTCGTGTTGGTGGGTTATAACATTTGTACCCCTTTTGCTCAAGGGAATATCCAATGAAGACACATTTTGTGCTTTCGGATCAAGCTTCGTCCTCAACTCATCTGGAACATGTACATATGCAATACAGCCAAAAACTTTCAGATGTGATAAGTTTGGCTTTTTACCTGTAAACTTCTCTTCAGGTGTAACTTGATGTACAACAGCAGTTGGAGTTCTGTTCATGATGTATAGAGCAGTATGCACAGCTTCTGCCCAATAACAATGAGGCATATTCTTCCACCATAACTTTAAAATTCTGGAAGTGAGTAAACACCTCGCTCTTCTCTTTCATGAAATATACCCATACTTTGCGTGGATGGTCATCAATGAAAGTAACATAAAACCTGTAACCACCCATAGATGTGGTCTTTGCTGGACCCCAAACATCTGTATGTACTACTTCTAGTACATTCTCACTAACATTCTTGTCATGTGGAAATGATGCTCTTGACTGTTTACCAAATTGACATGCTGCACATACCTTTTGCATTTCTGCAACTTTGAAATTTGGTAGTCCATGGAGAATCTCCTTTGACTGCATCAATTTCAGCCTTTGCAAGTTTGCATGTCTAATCCGTTTGTGCCATATCTCTATATCTGCAATAACTCCTACACCTTTTGCAAACATGGCTACATTCATTTCAGGAATCTTCACATTTAAGGTGAACATCCTACCCACTTTGTTTCCTTTGGCAACCAATCGTCCATCCTGCTTGTACTCTTCTACATATAGTCCATCCGCATTGAACCTGACTTGTAATCCCTGGTTCATTTGTCCAACAGAAACTAGATTCTTTGTTATATTTGGAACATGCAGCACATCAACGAGATGTTTTACCTTTCCGTCCTCCATAGACAATGCTATGTTTCCTATATGCTCAATAGGATGCGATGTATCATCACCTGTTTCAACATATCCAGGAACTGGCATTTTCTGCAAACTACTAAACCATTCTGCATGACTGGTCATGTGATTTGAAGCACCTGAATCAACATACCAGACATTATCATTCGATTTTGAAACACCAGCAGACATCGTATTCATCATGTGATGTTGAACCATAAACAACTTCTCAGAATCATCTACACTTGTGGATGCATAGTTGTTTTGCTGCCTTCTGTTATTTTGATTCTTCAACCTGCAATCACGTTCAAAGTGTCCAGGTTTACCACAATTCCAGCATCCTTTACTATCATTACCTAAATCATTTCTTTGGAAATTTCTGCGACCTCTTTGACTCCCCCTGCCTCAAAACTGTCCTCTTCCTCCTGCATGATTCTATTGTTGACTTTGGTCTTGGTTATTGTTTCCTCTTCCACTTCCAAAACCTCTACCTCTGCCTCTTCCTCTGCCAGAGTAGAATACCTACTCAGAACTGGGCTTTCCTTGGGAGTTTGAATCCTCACCAAGATTCTTTTCTTCAATAATCAGCATAGATACCAAATCAGCAAAATTCGGAATATTTTCCCTGGTCTGTATAGAAGTTCTGAACTACTTATATGCAGCTCCTAAACCACAAAGGCACACTTCCACCTTATCGTCATCATCTACATTCACGCCAATAGATGCAAGTGACTCACATATGCTTTTGATTTTTAGAGTGTAGTCACTTACCGACATGCTCTTTTTCTCCAATGTATGCAGCTCATTCTTGAGTTGCGATTTTCGTGCCTTTGTATTGGTCTCATACAAAGTGACTAAACTGTTCCAAGCCTCTTTTGGAGTCTTGGCATCCTGTATGTGTCCAATCATGCTATCATGTATGCTAACAGATAGCCAATACATTACCTTTTGTGCTCCTTGATTCCATTCCTCATATGCTCTTAACTGATCTGCAGTCCGATTCCTCTCTGGTAACTGCGGAGCATTTTCATTCTCTCCTTCGATGTACTTCCAGTAGCCTTTTCCCATCAGGAAATTTCTCATTCTGAATCTCCAAGCATGGAAGTTGTTCTTGTCCAGCTTATCGCTTATAGCTGACTCATTCCATCTGCGTTTGCCATTTCTGCAATAATTCACAACACCGCAACACACTACAAGCAGCATTTCTGCTTGAACACTGTCGCACTATGACGTGACAGTTCGATCTCAGAAAAACACAGTTTTCGTGTATCAACAGTACACAGAATCGCTTGAAATTCTGGATCTGGATTATATGAGTGTCACCGAACACAACGCAAGTTACAATTTCTGAGACTGACCTGGTTTTTCTATGGGCCCCACCTTGCGGGCTCGAAACGGAGGTCGAGATGGCTCTGAAACTTCGATTTGACAAAAACAAGTGACCCTAAAGGGATAACTTTCGAAAATATTTTGAGGTCTTCTACCTTCACGGTGATTTTTATAGCAAACGGAGGCCATTTGTGAAATCACGTTTTCTCCACGCCTTGCCGCGTAGTCTTCACCGTCGCCTTTTCCACGAGCTCTCTACAGCCACGCTGGCTCTGATACCATGTCACGAGGAAGGAGATAAGGAAGAGAGCTCACACACACACTCTCACCCTCAAGGAGAAGCACACACACAGATTGAGGCAAGGAAGAATGATCTTCTTCTTCTTCTTCTATTACATAAAAGGAATGTACAAGAATGACCTAAAAACAAGAATACAACAAGTGCAATATATAAAGACCAGTACATAAGGAAAAACCTAATGTCCGCGAATGAGTGAGCTGGCAAGAAACAAATGTGCCATCACTCTCAGTAGATAAATCTAATAAAGATCAATGAAGTATCCCTGACATATACCGGCATGACCGCTATACATGTCAGAGAAACGAAAAACTGGTACGTGTCATCCTGGATCATCACATGTTGATCTTGATATCTCAACAGTATCTATGCCATCAACAAGAGATCATCAATGTCATCCTAGATTCAGGAAGCATAAAAAACTTTCCATATTTTTTTATTTTTCTCTATAGGTCAAAAAATATGAGGCACGATAGACCTCCATCTATCATAATAGATTGGCTTTATCGAGATAGATCCTTGTCTCTAGTGATAGACGCAAGCTCGATGGACACCATCTATCATGGGAGACCCCCATTTGTCATGACACACCACTCTATCATGATAGGGCCCTCTCTATCGAGAAAATCCTAGATACCAGATATACCCAACTGTTCTGATAGACCTTATATACGGGGACAAGACCACTCTTTGTGAAAGATACCCCCTTATTATGATAGAACGATTTCACAATAAAATAAAATTATGAGTGGCACATTTCTATCAAAACAAAGAACTTCTATAACAAAAGATTGCACCCACAATAGAGCTCATTTATCTTGACATAGCCTCGTATATCATAAGAAAGAAAAAATATGATAGGCCCTCTCTATTGTGATAGAGACCCTCTATCATGATAAAGTACTCTATCTTGATAAACCCTATTTATCTTCACAAATCCCTTCTTTCACGACATACTAGCTTTTTGATATAAATTAGGGTGTAATTTTTTTCACAAAATTTGGTCAAATTGAATGGTCTTTTTTTTAGATAAATGAAGCAAGACTAATCATGTTTGAGAATATCTAAAGGGGTCTAGGTGGCAAAAATAAGGCTCGACATCTTAGTGGGCGGGAGAGTGCATCCAAGATGACTTGAGGTTGCAAAGGTTTGAAGCCCCCTTTGTCAATTCTGGCCTAGGCTAAAGGGCATAGATCTAGGATTAGGACTTATGGATTATGATAAGAATCCTCCAAGTCCAAAAAACACTAAAAGAAACAAGTTCAAGATAAATAAATGGTTCATAATCACAAAACGACATTAAATATGAATGCAAATAAGCAAAAAGATTCAAGTCAAGTAACGTAAGTACTCTCGATGATGAAACATTCAGACAAGACCTTAATAAGGTAAATAGTCTAATGATCAATTGATAATTAAACAAATGTTATTGAGTATGTGTATTCTAAGCAAGATGAGAAAGAAGGATTTGGGTTAGACACATGATCCTTAGATCAAATGCACATCTTGGAAAACTAGATAAAACAAGCCTTAGATCATCTAAAGCTAGTTTCAAGCACCTAGAAAGGCCTTGATGCATGTAGTTAAGTAACCACCCATCTAACAAGATCCAAGAGCTGAGTGAGATAGATAACTCCTATAGCATGGAGACAACTACACCTAGTGATAGGGAAACCTATCAAAAGGTGTGAAAAAGGCCTTATAGAACATATTTATGTAATATCTAGACCAAATGTTTAGGTGGTTGCATTTATGAAGATGATTTGAAAAGAGTTGTGGGACAACTAAGAAACCTAGAGCAACGAGATGGCTAACATCATCTACTACTCAAATTCAAGAATGGTTCAAGCATAGAGAATTAGCAAGCTAAGAACATTGTTAGTAGCCACCATAAGTAAATGGACAACTTTCGGAATGTTTTATAGAGTTAGAAGTTGGGGATTCCAATGAGGATGATCACGAGGAGGTATCAACCACTTTGAGCAAGATGTTTGTGCTAACAAGAATAGTGGCCACAACCAAAATACTTTAGAAAAGTTCCACCATAAATATTTATGCTAATGAAGTTAGAGAGAAGGCTTTTTTGAAATTTAGGTCAAGCAAGCCCCATATTAAGGAACATTTCCTCTTTTGTAGCATTGTAGGTAGTTGGAGGCCATAGATCTTTGGATGGAGAATCTCACCTTCGAGGTTGTAATGATCACATTTCTTTTACCCCAAGGAGGAACTTTGCATATCTAGGAGTAAACTTCATTTACCTCTCGACCTTTGTTGCTCCAACTACCAAAGAGAAAGGAGTTGGTGAAAGAGAGAGAGAAAGAGAGAGAGAGAGAGAGAATAGATAATTAATTTGTTCAATTTATTTTTTTCTTTATTTGTTGAAAGTGTTATTAATTAATTAATTAAGAAATAAAAGGAATTGAAAATAAATAATTTCAATTAGTTTTTAGTTTAGCAGTCAAGGCAACTAATTAAAGAAAATTAAGAATAAAAAGGTAATCAAAAGATCAATAGAGTTTTGCAGATACAAAGATAAAAGAAATTAAATAAATATCAAGAAGAAAATAGTAAAAATAGAAATATTATAAACAAAAGGGGTTTAGGAATATATATATATATATATATATATATATATATATATATATATATATATATATATATATATATATATATATATATATATATATATATATATTTGTGAGTTTAGCTATGTGTAGGTTTACATATAAAGCTGATTTGAAACTTAGTGGTGCTCACTTGAAGCTCTAGTATCAGCAATATGAGAGCAAACCACTATATCTCATAGTGATGGCATAACAAAAAGCGAGATGGCAGGGAGAGTGAGTGAGGGAGAGAGAGATCGATGGAGGATAGAGATAGAGGGAGGTGTGGAGGGACATAGGAGGGACACACACACACACACAACCAGAGAGAAAGAGAGAGAAAGAATAGGCCTCTCAAGGATTGGGAGACGTATTCAAGGCTAGGGCCATGATTTCCCTCGCAAGGAAGAATCTACAAAAGCTCTTGATATGTATGTAATATCTAGTGAATTATTCAAGGATCTGAAAGACATTAGATCCTCTACATTATTAGAGTCTAGTAAAAAGCCAATTCAAAAAGGTGCCTCCCTTTCCTTTCGTTCGTAGAAAGCTCATGATCATGACAGGGATGGAATACCTACTGATTTTTTCGAGGAATACAGACTTCATAACCCCTTTCATTCCCAACTTATATCAAGAACCTAGTACGAAAAAGGCTTCTCTATCCAAATTTACATTGATACCAAAAAATTAATTTCAAAAGGTCCTCAAGAGGATTTCTGAAATTGGAGGCCAGTATCTTGTATGATTACCATGTATGATTACCATGTATGATTACCATGATTACAATGTCTAGAAGGTGAAGCCTTTTGATGGATAAAATTACATCTTCTTATGATAAGGGTTGACTTATTTGTAGGAAAATATTAATTTTTGGGAAGATGGGAGTCTAAAAGTGGAAGTAATCAACATTATTTCTTTATTAAATTGGATTTTGACACGACATTGATAGATTTGAGGGGAATTTTATTCTTAAGACCCTTCATGATGTTTCTTTAGAGAAGGTGTTTATTA
This sequence comes from Ceratopteris richardii, assembly GCA_020310875.1. NCBI lineage: Eukaryota > Viridiplantae > Streptophyta > Polypodiopsida > Polypodiales > Pteridaceae > Ceratopteris > Ceratopteris richardii. Next base: position 197,884,782 of record CM035414.1, on the reverse strand, counting down.
AATGCATTCTTTCAAAATGCACATGTAAACATTTTAGTGGGCAGATTTCTCACAAAACTAATCTATTTGACTATCTCAACTATGCAAGGATGCCTATTTTCTCCCTTCATATTTTCTATCATAAGTGATATGTTGAGGGATTTGATATTTGTGATGAAGTGCCAATAGAAGATGCTTTAAGAAGATGTGGAAAATGTGTGTGCAGAAGAAATTACGGGCAGTATTCTTGTAAGAACAATATAGTATCAATGTAATTTCCACTAGATAATTAGTTTTGGTGCATCTTTTGAAGTGCAAACATTAGTCCTTTTTTGATCTATTGTAATGTGATTGAATGGTTTTTGGGTAATTGTTTTGACAAGCTTTCCATTATGTGGGCTACATTTATCATTGTAGCATGTGATTCCTACCTTAATAGCACTTATTGAGCTCCAAAAAAACTCAATTGATTGAATCATTATTCAATTCCTTTGCCTCTATAATATGCGTGAGACGCTTCTCTATTTTGATGTACTATTCTTCATTTTTTATGTGTGTTCAATACTAGCCTATAGAAAAGGTCCTATGCTATTGATGGAAGAAGCTTTAGTGATGATTAGGAGATATTCAAAGTTAGCCAACATTGGATAGACCCTTTTAAGCTACTAGGACAGTAGGAGGAGGCAAACAACCCATTTGGTAGCTTGAATGACTGCTCCCCTAAGGAGTGCATACATACTAGAGAGAGATAGAGATAGAGAGAATAAGAGAGAGAGAGAAGGAGAGACATACAAATAGTTGAGTTGCAATGCTATTTATGGTTGAATTTGGGAAATATGCATATCAAGAGGAAGGAGCTAGCCAAACAGTTGAGTGTGCAAGTGGAGGAGCTTGGGAGAGCGTATGTGAATTTTGGGGGACATCTAGTCTAGTCCTCTTGTAATCTCATAGTACCGAATCTTGTCTAGTTATTTCTTGTAACTAGATCATCTCCCTAAAGGGAGTTCTTGTAACCCAAAAATCTTGCTTCTTACCTATTAGTCTCCGGTTGTGGGATGTCTTGTATCATCTCTTGTCCAATTATTTATACATGTTAGTCCTAAGTTGTAGGACGTCTTGTACCAGTAACATATTCTTGTATCATTTTGGACGTCTTGTACCAGTAACATATTCTTGTATCATTTTCCCTATGTGAGTGTTCTCGCAATCAAAAGTGTATTTGCCAAATCTTGTCTATTGTAGTCAAAGAGCACAATCTAGTGCTCCCCTGACATTTTCGCAAGACTAGCTTCTATCGAAGACTAGGCATCATGAAGAACGCTTATGAAGAGATTGTAGCATCACTTTAGAGTCTCCAACAACAATTCAAGCACCTAATGCATTGATAGACACAAGTCGAGATGGGACATCTGGTGCATGTAGGTGTAGTCCTCCAAGAATTACAAGAATGAATCCGGAATCTTCATGCAAATCAGGAGATTCTTCAAGTGAATCAACAACCTAGTACATCCTTCACGAAGGAACCCAAGATTTGCATGGCAGAGAAGTTCCACGTGGATGGCACAAAATTTTTGAGAATTTCTTTAGCAAGTTAAATTGTACATCCATATGCAACCTAATAGATACCCAGACGTGGCATCCAAGCTCAGGTTTTTTTGAACCTTGTTCTGTGCCGAAGCATTATCTTGTTTTGCCCCAATCTTGGAGAAGAACATGGAAATACTCTAGGACTATGAGGGGTTTCTTCGAGAACTCACGGCCACACTTGGAGATGCAGACATAAGTTGAGTGGCAAAAACAAAACATGAAGGATAGATAAGAAGTTATGACTCTATTGTGGAAACCCTAGACAAATGCTAGTTAATTGTCCCAACAAGAGAACAAACTCTACATTCGCAGCCATCCTTGCAAAGAAGGGGAAGCTGGAAGTCCACTTGTCAAAGAAACCATACAACTGGACCATGATATAAGAAAGGGCCTCATGATTCTAGCTACAGGAGGTTCACTTGTAAAAGATACCATACAACTAGACCATGATATAAGAAAGGGCCTCATGATTCTAGCTACACCCATAGAAACATGTCTTGCACTTGTCAAGTTAACCATTCCCAAGAAGACCCTTTCCATTACAACCCTAGTGGATTCAGGAGCCTCGTCATGTTTCATGGATGAAGGATTGGTTAAAAAACATGAAGTTATTGTACTTCCAAAGAACAAACGAATAGTAGCTAAAGTAGTAGATGAACATCCTCTAGCATCTAGAAATATAACCATGGAAACCACACCATTGAGAGTACACCTTGGTGACACTAAATCGCACCTATGTTTCAATGTAATATAAAGACTAGTAAATCTAGTTATCATTGGAATGCCCTGGTTAAATAATCATAATCCAGAAATTAATTGGGAAAAGAATAAAGTCACTCATTGAGATATCAAGAAGAGCCCAACATATGTCAAATCCAAAGCCTTCATACATGTAGTAACAAAGTAACCAACATATATGATCTATGCCATACCAACTCAAAAGCCCAAGAAAGATGATTCAATGAAGCTACCTAAACAATAACAAGATTGTAAAGATGTTTTTGAAAAGAAGGATGGAGATATCCTCCTAGTGCATAGACCTTATGATTGTGCCATAGATCTTCAAGAGGGAGCACAAACACCCTTCCAACCAATCTATAGACTATCCCTAGAGGAACTCACACAATTACATAAGAATATTGATGAAAATATAGCCAAGGGGTTTATCAAACTCTCAAAGTCTCCTACAAGTGCCACTATCCTATTTGTAAGGCAGAAGGATGGGACTCTCTGAATGTGCATAGAATATCATGGGTTGACTAAAGTCACAATAAAGAGCACACACCCTCTACCACTTATATCAGACCTCTTGGAACACCTGGAAAAAGCAAAGTTCTTCACAAAGATTGACCTTTTAGGAGCCTACAATCTTCTTAAGATAAGAGAAGGAGATGAATGGAAGAGAGCATTTTGGACAAGGTATGGGCATTTTGAACATGTATTTATGTTCTTTGGTCACACAAATGCTCGAGCTATCTTTCAAAATATGATGAATGATATCTTTCAAGAGTATTTAGATGACTTTGTTGTAATATATCTTGACAATATCTTGATATTCTCCAAAAATCTAGAGGATCATGAATATCACATAAAGATAGTCCTAGAGAAAATAAGAGAAAAAGGGTTATATGCAAAATTAGAGAAGTGATCTTTCCATCCGAGAGAAGTGAAGTTTTTAAGGTACATTATACTAGAAAAAGAAATCTTTTTGGATCCTAACTAGATCAAAAAAATCCTTGATTGGCAACCACCTTCCTTTATTTGAGATGTACAATGTTTTCTAGGGTTTGCCAACTTCTACAACATATTCATTAGAGATTGCTCCAAGATAGTGACACCTCTTACCAAGCTTATAGGAAAGTCAAAACTATCATGGACTGAATAAGGCAAAAAGCCCTTTAAAACCTTGAATGATCACTCACCACTACCCCAATTCTAGTTCATCTTGACTCTAGCAAGCCCTTCTTCCTAGAGATAGATGCATGAGACTTTGCTCTAAGGGCCATTCTATCCCAATATGGAGATAATGGACACGTACATCTAGTTGCATATAATTCAAGGAAATTTTCTCCTCTAGAAACTAGTTTTGAAATCCATGATAAAGAACTTCTTGCCATAGTGGATGCATTTGATACCTTGCATCATCATCTACAAGAAGCAAATCATAAAGTTAGTGTGTATACAAGTCACAAGAACTTAGAGTATTTTATGAGCAACCATATCCTCAATAGTGACATATCAAGCTCAACATGTGATGATCAAGGATGACACGCATCACTTTTTCATTTCACTGACATGTATAGTGGTCACACCACTATATGTGAGGGACACTTCGTTGAGCTTTATTAGATTTATCTATCAAGAGTGATGGAACATTTGTTTCTTTCTAGCTCATTGATTTGCGAAAATTAGGTTTTTCCTTATGTACTAGTCTTTATATATTGTATTCTTGTTTTAGGTCATTCTTGTATATTCCGGTTTATTTAATAGAAGAAGAAGAAAAAGAAGATAATTCTTCTTTGCCTCAGTCTGAATGTGTGATTCTCTTTCATTGTGAGAGTGTGTGTGTGAGTTCTCTTCCTTATCTCCTTCCTCGTGACATGGTATGAGAGCCAGTGTGGCTGTAGAGAGCTCGTGGAGAAGGCGGATGGTGAAGAGTATGTGATAAGGCATGGAGAAAGCGCGATGCACAAACAACCTCCCTTTTGAGCGCGCAAGGTGGGGCCCACAAAAAAACTAGGTGAGTTTGCAAAATCTTAACTTGTGTCCTGCTCAACAACACACATATTCCAAATTTAGAATTTCAAGCGATTGTTTGTACTGTTTTTTTCTGAGATCAAATTGTTACATCACAGTGTGATAGTGTGCAAGTAGAAGTGCTACTTGTAGTGTTTTCGCAGTTTGTGAATTGTTGCAAAAATGGCAAACACAGATGGAATGAGTCAACTTAAGAGTGACAAGCGGGACAAGAGCAACTTCCATGCTTAGAGATTTAGACTGATGAATTTCCTGATGGGAAAAGGTTACTTGAAGTACATAAAAGGAGAGAACCAAAATGTTTTGTAGCTACCAGAGAGGAATCGGACCGCGCACAAGTTACGAGCATATGAGGAATGGAATCAAGGAGCACAAAAGGTAATGTATTGGCTATTTGTCAGTATAAAAAATAGCATGATTGGGCACATATAGGATGCTAAGACTCAAAAAGGGGCTTGGAACAATTTGTTCACATTGTATGAGACCAATACAAAGGCACGGAAAGTGCAACTCAAGAACGAGCTGCATACATTGGAGAAGAAGGGCATGTTGATAAGTGACCACACCCTAAAAATCAAAAGCATATGCGAATCACTTGCATCTATCGGCATGAATATAGATGATGATGATGATAAGGTGGAAGTGTGCCTTTGTGGTTTAGGAGCTACATATAAGCACTTCATAACTTCTATATATACCTGAGAAAATATTCCGAATTTTGCTGATTTGGTATCCATGCTAATTATTGGAAAACACAATCTTCTTGAGCATTAAAACTCTCATGGAAAGCCGAATTCTGAGTAGGTTTTATACTTTGGCAGAGAAAGAGGCAGAGGTAGAGGTTTTGAAAGTGAAAGAGGAAATAGTAACCAAGACCAAGGTCAACAACAAAATCATGCACGAGGAAGAGGACAATTTTGAGGTAGGGGGAGCCAAAGAGGTCACAAAAATTTCCAAAGAATTGATTGAGGTAATGACAGTAAAGGATGCTAGAATTGTGGTAAACTTGGACACTTCAAACATGATTGCAGGTTGAAGAATCAAAATAACAAAAGACAACAAAGAGACTATGCATCCACAAGTGCAGATAATTCTGAGAAGTTGTTCATGGTTCCACATCACATGATGAATACAATGTCAAATCACATGACTCGTCATGCAGAATGGTTTAGTACTTTGCAAAAATTGCCCATTCCTAGATATGTTGAAACAAGTGATAACACATCACACCCTATCGAGCATATAGGAAACATAGCATTTTCTATGGGGGAGAGGAAGGTAAAACATCTTGCTGATGTGCTGCATGTTCCAAATATAATAAAGAATCTAGATTCTGTTGGACAGATGGTTGACCAAGGATTACAAGTCAGGTTCAATGCTGATGGGTTATGTCATGGACACAAAGAAAACGATCCTAAACCTTAGATTCCATGTCACTTTATATATCTCATGATTGCTTTAGAATTTGGAGAAACCAATGCTTCCATTATGTGTAGAACATGGAAAAACCCCAAGATCATTTGTCTATTTGCGGAATTCTGATAGTCGGAGGTCTTATTTCTAGTTGATGACATCATCAACTCGTAACCGCCCTCGAAAAACCTATATAAGGAGGGGTTGGTCACATTCATTCTCAGTCTTGTGGATACCAATCCTGGGAGCTTGAGAAGTCGTCACCACCAAGTAAGTACTCTACAAGTTCCAGTTCTAGTTCATGCCTTGTTCCTTGTTGGAGTGTCGTCTAGTCGAGTTCTTGGACATCCTATCTTGTCCTCTTGTAATCTCATAGTACAAGACCTTGTCAGGTTCTTTCTTGTATCTAGTTAATCTCCCAAAAGGGAGTTCTTGTAATCGAGATATCTTGTTTCATATTTATGATCCCAAGTTTTGGGATCTCTTATATCATCTGTAGTCAATTTATTCATACCTATCAGTCCCGGGTTGTGGTATGTCTTGTATCAGTCACGTATTCTTGTTTCATTTTCCCTTCGTGGGTGTTCTTGTAATTAGAAATGTATTTCTAAAATCCTATCCATTGTAGTCAGAGAGCACAGTCTAGTGCTTCCCTGATAGGTTATTTGTAGAAGAATACAAATTAAATGGGATGGAAGATTTATTTCCAAAGGAAACAACTTGGGTAGGATGTTCATCTTAAATGTGAAAATTCATGGTATGAATGCCGCCATGTTTGCAAAAGGTGTAGGAATCATTGTTGATCTAGAGATCTCGCACAAACGGATTGGACATGCAAACTTGCAAAGGCTGAAATTGATGCAGTCAAAGGAGATTCTCCATGGACTACCAAATTCAAGGATGTAGAGATGCAAAAGGTATGTTCAACATGTCAATTTGGAAAACAGTCAAGAGCATCATTTTGACATGACAAGCATGTTAGTGAGAACATATTAGAAATAGTACATACAGATGTTTGAGTCCTACAAAGACCACATCTATGGGTGGTTACAGGTTTGATGTTACTTTCATTGATGAAAATACATGAAAAGTGTGGGTAATTTCATGAAAGAGAAGAGTAAGGTGTTCACTCACTTCTAGATTTTTAAAGCTATGGTGGAAAAGAATATATGGAAGTATATTCAAAAATTAAGATCTGATGGAGGAGTTTAATACATGTCAAATAAGCTCATGAATTTTCTAGAAAATCATGAAATTTTGCATCATTTTTCATTCAGGTACACACCACAATAGAATGCCGTTGTTGAATGCAAAAATAGACATATTGTAGAAATAGCAAGAGCGTTGATGGTTGAGAAGAATATACCTCATTGATATCGGGCAGAAGTTCTCATACTGTTGTATACATCATGAACAGAACTCCGACTGCTACTGTACATCAAGTTACACCTGAAGAGAAGTTTACAGGTAAAAAGCCAAACTTATCACATTTGAAAGTTTTGGGTTGTATCGCATATGTACATGTTGCAAATGAGTTGAGGATGAAGCTTGATCTGAAAGAAAAAAAGTGTTTCTTCATTGCATACTCCCTTGAGCAAAAGGGATATAAATGTTATAACCCACTCACACGATATGCGAAGGTGAGTAGAGATGTGGTATTTTATGAAATGTCAAGTTTCTATGCAGATGCAAAAGAAGGATTGAATCTTGAACCAAATGAAAAAGAAAATGCTGAAAAATCAATTGTAGAATTTCAAACTTTGAGTGGACTAGATCCATCACCAAGGAATAGTTCCAACTTAAATCCATGGAATGGAAGATTGCGTGGAAATTTGAGTCCAGCAAATTCATCAAATACATCCAAGAAAGGTAAAGAAAAGCTTTTTGCTGATCATAAAACATGTGCAGGTTCTGAAGACCTTGATGGAGACTCAAGTGGTTTGGAAAAGAGTCTTGATGAGGAACTTGGATTGCCCTTTGTGAAGACTCCAAGAGTAAGAAAAGCACATGCAAATGATACAAGAAGAAGTGACCCAAGACCAAGAATATCTCCGAGGATACAAAACTCATTGCAACGATTGACATATGATAGTTACATAGCTCATCATTGTGCCTAAGCAAAAGGATGTGCAAAAACTTATGGGATTGATTATGAGGAGCCATGTAGATAGAATGTCTATTGTCAGAAAACTTGTTGCATTAGCTAGAAGAAAAGGATAGACATTGCATCTGATGGATGCGAAGAATGGTTTTCTACATGGTGAGTTATAGGAAGAAGTATACATGGACCAGCCAAAAGGATATAAAGATTCAAAGCATCCAGAATATGTTTGCAGGTTGCTAAAGGCTTTGTACGGGCTGAAGCAAGTGCCTCATGCATAGCATGCAAGGATTGCTGATTACTTGACCACAATTGGATTTCCTATGTGTGATGCAGATCATTCACTATATGCAAGGGAGGGTGATGATGGCATCCCAATTGTGGCTATCTATGTTGATGACAATTGTAGGTGCTGATAATGTAGAAAGCATCAAAGAGATAAAGCAACTTCTTATCACTAAAGCACTTCGAGGAGAGAAGCTAAAGAAGTTTTGGAAGATGCTTGGATTAGAGGACATGGCGTTGAGCTTGGGGTGGGGAGTGTTTAGATATCAAGCTCAACATGTGATGATCCAGGATGACAGATATCACTTTTTCATTTCTTTGACATGTATAGTAGTCACACTGGTATATGTTAGAGACACTTCATTGAGCTTTATTAGATTTATCTATCAAGAGTGATGGCACATTTGTTTCTTGCCAGCTCACTATTTGCGAACTTTAGGTTTTTCCTTATGTAGTGGTCTTTATATATTGCAGTAGTTGTATTCCTATTTTTAGGTAATCCTTGTACATTCCTTTTTATGAAATAGAAGAAGAAGAAGAAGAAGAAGAAGAAGAAGAAGAAGAAGAAGAAGATCATTCTTCCTTACCTCAATCTGAATGTGTGCTTCTCTTTTATTGTGTGTGTGTGTGTGTGTAAGCTCTCTTCCTTATCTCCTTCATCATGACAAATAGACGGAAATCTCAATGGAGTAACCTTTTATCCATGTTCCACTTTGTCATCACATATTGTCCAAGACGTCAACAATGTTAGTTAGATGCCTTGTTTAGAAGATCTTACCTTGCATCAAAGAAGGGTGAAGAGGCATTTGATCAACAAGAAAGTGTATTACTCAAGCTTGAGCACCTCTAGTTAGCATCTATCTCTTCAAGCCCATTACAAAGATTCAGCCCTGAATCATTTGATCCGTGAGAATCTACCACAAGAAGAACTGTTTTGTAACATTAACTAAAAGGCTCAGGAAGGAAAAGTCCAAGCAATAAAAGAATTTCAAGAAAAGTATGGGTTACAATTCTATAAGAACCTATTGTATGTCCCTCTAGGAAATTCCAAGATCCAAGTACTTAAATAATGTCACGAAAACAGTGTAGTAAGATATTTTGGAGTGAATAAAACAATAAAAATCATATCAAGGGACTTTTGGTGGCCTCAAACGTGGAAGGAATTCAAAGGATATATCCAAACCTCTAACACTTACAATACATCCAAGGTGCCATGGCATAAACCTCATGGCTTCTTGCAAAATTTACCTATTCGATAGAAAGGCCATGGGCTTCTTTATCTATAGATTTCATCACAAATCTAGCAAAGTGAGATAAGTATAATGCCATTCTCATTATGGTGCATATATTTACAAAGCTGGCACGCTTCCATCTAGCTACCAAGGCAATCATAGGTGCAACCATTGCTAGACTTTTTCTCACATACATCTTTAGGCTTCATGGATCGTTTGATGATATTTTCAATGACTGAGGTCCGTAGTTCATATCCAACTTTTCGAATGTTCTTTGCAACCTCCTTGGTGTTCAAGTTAAACTATCTACAACCAATCATCCACAGAGTGATGAAAAAACAAAACAAGTGAATCAAGTCCTAGATCAATATCTCCATTGCACCATCAACTATCATCAAAAGGATTGGTTTGAGCTTTTACCCTTTGCACAATTTGCCTATAACAATAGTGTTCATACATCTACTAAGTAGAATGCCTTCTTTGCAAATTATGGAGAACATCCAAGAATGGATATACAACTCTCAAATGATGTGAGGAACTGAGCTACCAAAGATTAGGCCTAGTATCTCATGGATATTCACAAGGAACCCAAGAAAGAGATCCATAGAGCTCAAGAACAATATAAGTATTATGCAGATCAACATCTTGTTCAAAATCCATTCTATTAGATTGGGGAGAAATTTTGGTTACCCAAAAATAATTTGTAGACTTTGAGGCCTTGTGCAAAGCTAGACCATCAGAGATTTGGTCCATTCACCATCTCATCCAAGATTAATCCACTCACTTACAAGCTCTAGTTATCGAGTACCATGAGAATACATCCAGTTTTCCATGTATTTATGTTGGAACCATATCATATTTCACCATTATGGGAGGAGAGACCTAGTCCTTCACCACTTATCGATATTGATTACCATGAAGAATTTGAAGTCAAGCATGTCCTAGATTGAAGAATATCCTGAGGAAGATTGGATTACTTTATTAATTCGAAAGGTATGACATTAGTGATTGCACTTAGGAACCTATAGAGAATCTTCTAAGAGCACCAATCAAGGTTCAAGAGTTTGATAAGAAAAATACAATGAAGCCGAGACCAAAGATCATGAGCAATCCTCGTGGAACTTGTCGTTTGACGGGAGTTGATGTCATGGTCAAAGGAAACCATCCTAAATCTCAAATTCCATGTGACTTCTATATCTCATCATTGGTTCAGAATTAGGATAAACCAATGATTCCATTGCATTTGGAACATGCCAAAACCCTAAGATCGACTATCTTTCATACTTGATTCTAATATCTAGAGATCATGTTTTGGATTGATGACATCATCAACTCATAAACACCTTTGATGAACTACCTTTGAAAACTATATAAGGAGCCGCTCGCCACATACATACTAAGTCTTGCCATTACTTGTCTTGGGAGCTAAAGGAATCATTACCGCTAAGTAACTACTCTGCAAGTTCGAGTTCTAGTTCTTGTCTTCTTCCTTATTCTAGTTTTTTCTAGTCTAGTTCTTGGACATCTAGCCTAGTCCTCTTGTAATATCGTAGTATGAGATCTTGTTTAGTTATTTCTTGTATCTAGATCATCTCTGTGAAGGGAGCTTTTTGTAACCTAGAGGTCTTGCTTCTAACCTACCAGTCCTAGGTTGTGAGACATCTTGTATCATCTGTGGTCCAATTGTTCATACCCATCAATCCCTCGTCGTGGGAGGTCTTGTACTAGTTACATACTCTTGTATCATTTTCCTTATGTGTATTTCCGAAGTGTATTTCTGAAATCTTGTCTACTCTAGTCAAACAAGCCAAACTAGTGTATTTCCTTATGTGTATTTCCGAAGTGTATTTCCTTATGTGTAGTCAGAAGTGTATTTCTGAAATCTTCTCTACTCTAGTCAAACAGGCCAATCTAGTGCTCCCTTGACAGAGGGAGAGAGAGATAAAGAGAGAAAGAGAGAGAGAGAGAGAGGGAGAGAGAGAGAGAGAAAGGGAGAGAGAGAGAGAGAGTAAGTGAGTGAGAGAAATAGAGAGAGAGAGATTTTGATATAGATCCTTTTTAGAGGCCCTCTAGGTTTCTAAAACCTATTGCAACACACCCTTAACCTCTTATTTCTTCAAGACATGGCAAGCATCCACAACTTCCTTGACATCGGTCATTGGGCAAGAATTGTGCTCAAACTCGTGAGATAGAATCTAATAGTTTTGTCCAAATTTTTAGTACATGCAATAAATAGAGTTCATGAAATTTTTGCTTGTGTGCAGCTAGGAAAACTTGAAATTAGTATAACTATGAAGTTAGAGTTTTCTAAATTGGCTCAGAGAAGAATGAGAAGGCAGCGTCAAAGTCTTCTTCAAGATCAAGCTCCAGTAATCATCACAAAGGTCTCAAACATTCACATGTTATGAAGGCACGAGTGCAGCATATTTTTTTAATTGAATTTGCAGGGTACTGCTTGATCTAAAGCTCGGTTGTTGGAATTATAGACTGTGGTAAAAACATCATACTTTAGGCAGAGCCCAAGGATCATATGTTAGTGTTATGATGCAAAGACTTGGACTCACAAGTTCAATGATGCCATTAGTTGTTTAGATGCCTTTCTCCATGATGATTGAAACCTCAAATGTTGCACCTATAGAAGGCTTCACGAAATCAATGAGAACAAAAAATACAAATGATTTTAAGCTCTATAGCCCTATATCAGATCCTTGATTGTTTAATGTCTTGATTCTATTTTTTCATCAACACCGCCCTTACTTTGGTTGATCGTGTTTGGCATTTCTTGAACATCTCCTAGTTACACGGAATTTTCTCTCAAATCGACATATTGAGTGTAGATTGGAAAGGAATCATGATTCAAGATACATGATCATATCAATCATGATCGGATTTTCTATCTTGGTTGAATGCTTGTGTAATTTGTTCAGTATCCATCACGAAAATATTGCTTTGAATTAAAATAGGTAAACAAAAAAATAAAATGATAAAAACAAAAAGAAATCAAATAAAATAAGAAAAATAAGAGAAACAAACTAAAAAAATGATCAAATGAAGGCATAGATTTTTCTCACGAGTATTTTTTTTATCCTACGTTTTCTAAATTTTTCTAACCCATTCTAAAGAGAGGTGTTCTACTTGTAGCAGTGCACTTGAAGCTAGAACATCAAAGATCCCAATTTTCTATAGAAACCGGCGAAGCAATGTTCGTATGAAGAGCAACTTGCGATTCATATCATATCTAGTAATCCTTGTATCTAGTTAGATGATATCATTCTATCATCATCTTTTTGTTATGCGTTTTCACCCATACATATTTATATTTCATTACACCCATGGATAGTGAAGTTGTATTTTCCTCCAGTAATTATGTTATCTGAGACGTTTCTTCTCTACCTTCCACATCAACTCTTCTAACTAGAAAAATATCAAATACTTCTTTCATACATGATATTTTCTTACCTCATCCAAAATTCAGTTTGTACCGTGTGATGTCCTTCATCCATGAGATCCTCCTACCAGAGCCACGTACTTAGCTGCTCCCCCTGAAGTGCATGTGAGGGTCCATCGTTGCTTGATGGACAAATGGCAAGCCTGATCCAACCGGTCATCCCTTCACATCCCCTTCCTTCCTCATGAAATAAAACCTAAAACCTATTTCAAAACGAATCTTGATGCGCTTCTATTTGACTTTGCAGGTTGGCCCATCGAGATGGTATGTAAGTTTAGTGGAGGTGAATGCTAGATTGAAACCCCTTGCGGATGGGGAATCAATAAATTTCAAGTTTAATCTCATTTTGATTATTTCTCTCTCTAGTTTAGTGGAAGAATGTATCATTCTTGCATAGTTTTAGTTATTAAGGACAATACTTTGTTTCCAAGAGGATGCAGATATGATTTCAGTACTCTTTTAAATGACGGAATCCATGGACCATGCACCATATACTTTGGGCATTAATTTTAAAGATATTCCTTTAGTTCAATAATAAGTCAGTTTGAAAATACTTTGATGTATATCTCGAGCACTTTTGATAGAAGGAATCATCACCCTCGAATCCCCCTCCACACTTCCCCTCTCCCAAGACCCAACTTTTTTCCTCACTTAGCCCTCAAGATTTGTGTCTCTCGGGCCCAAAATTTGCCTTAGAATCCAACCCCAATTGTCCCCTCCCTAACCCTCAAGATTTGTCTCTCGCGGGCCCCGGATTTACCTTAGGATCCAAACCCTCTACTCGTTCTAAAATTACCCAAACTTGTCTTAGAACCAACATCGCCTTACCATTGAAATTTCAAGTATAGAGTCGGTATTCGAATTCAGAGTGAAGTTGAAAGTCGAATAATTATATGGTGTGGAGGAAACATTTTGGTTGCGAGATTTAGAGCATGCCTAGTTTTTTTGGTTCTTGTCGATGGTTATACTTGCGTCTAGAATTGAAAGCTAAGGGATTGTTCAATACTTTTTTCAATTTACTTGTTCAAGTCTCATGGTATTTAGATCCTTGCTTGAATAACTTTTAATCCTTCCGGACAAATTTTGGCAATACATTCAACTCCTTTCCTTCTTCCAATTTTTTTATTAAGTCTTTAATCAATGTTAAATATTATCTATGGAATCCTAAAGTACATAATAATCTCATACAAGTGTAAGTCCTTCATATGCATTAAAACCTATGCCTAAAAGTCTAAGTCATTCATATGGTTTAATACCTTAGCCTACATATAAACTCATGAGAAGTAGAACGCATACGAGTGTAAGTCATTCATATGGATGAATACTTTATCCTCCATATAAACTCACAAGATGTAGGAGGCATGTTTGTTACTATGCTATAAGGGTCTTCAATACGCATATATAACGTTTTTCATTAGTGGCGCAATGGAGAATGTGCCCTCCAAATTTCAAGTGTGTTGGAGGAATCCTACGACCTAACAGAGGGCTAGTAGCGTCATCCAAATATTAAATCATCATGAAGGAAAATACACAAGACCGTGTAGACTAGCAATAAAAGAAAAGAAGAATTAGAATGAAATGGGTTCAACAAGTGAAAATATTGATTTATCTAAATTTACAAAAAGGGACTTCATTATTTGCATATAAATTAGATTTTGAAGAGTATTTTGCTTCAACTACAATGATGATGACTAGAAATATACTTCTCTCCTAGTCACAGAATGAATGAGGCCAACATAATAGTAAATAAAGTCTGCATTTCTTAATAATGACATCAGAGGGAAGTTTGAGTGGCTTAGCCTTTAGGCTTTGAGGTTTTTCTTCTAGAAAAGAAAAAAACTATGTTTATTGAAGAATAAAATGTAGTATACATTACCTTCTCCATGTGGATGTCTTTGTTAGTATATCTCTCTAGTCATGCGGTCAGATACACTTAGGACAGATGGGAACATTTTTCTTCTCTATGAGGAATTTTACCTTAGGCTTTTATGTACTCCCATAGTCCCATTCTACACTTATTAATATGTTCTTAGTAGTACATGTGACAAGGATTCCTAAAGAGGGTTAGCTTAGAAAGATCTCTTCAACCAAGGTCGGATACACCAAGTTATAACCGCATAAAATCACCGATTTGTTGATACAACTCTTGAGTCAATTTCTTTATTAAAATATTTTCACTAGATTGGCATTCCAGTGCAAAGGATTCTTAAGAGATTTTGAAATAAAGACTAGATTATCTTTGTACTAGAGATAGCGCGAGGCTTAAATGCTCTTGAACGAAGGTGAAATATTAAGGATAAGATTAATACATTCTTCAAGATCATGCAACTAAAGGAATCCTCTAGACAATTTACGTGGATGTTTGGAAGCTTTAAAAAGGCTTTTGAAAAGAAAACGGGCCTTAAAATGAAAATTTTGAGGCTCCCTTTTCTTTTACTTCTTTCTTCTCTAGCATTGAATGTTAAAGTAAAGGATAAATATAAGCTTAGGATATGGTTTCCGAAGCCATCATGAAAGTTGAATCTGATATTTCATTGATATGTAATATTTATTTCTTTTCCTGATTTTGGAACAAAATTATTCTCATTGCTCAATCTACATTTTGTTATTGTGTACTTTAAACATACCTAGAAAACCAACTTTGGGTGCATAAGTTTGAAGTACAAGGGTCTCTTGGTGACTAAAGCAACAAAACAATCTCTTCTTTATCACTCACGGATCTTTCAGATTGAAGCCACAACATGCAAAATTCCTAAATTATTAAGCTTCACAAGGAGCTTGGCCAAAGATACACGTCTAATATTCTTTGTATCATTCCTAACAAGATTAACATTTCATGCCTTAGATCATTCAAATGATCCTAGCTTGATTCCTCGAGTATGAATCTAATTCAAAGTGCTACTTTGAAATAGTGCAAGCTTACTTGAGCATCATGAAAGCTAATTATTTATTGCCCACATTAGTTGGAATGTTTTCAAAACATTTGATGTTTTAACCTCATTTTCTTATCCAAAAATATATTGTAGATCATCACAAATGAGACCACAAAGAAAATCAATATTCGTGATTGTATTTTATCTGAAAGAAAGACAAAGGATTCGGTTCAATGGATAACACAAAAAAGAATGGACAAGCATACATGCAAAGTGTTTAAAAGAGAAGAAGTGAGGCATGAACACTTGATTTAAATGGGCATTTGTTGAGTTGAACTGGAATCGATGATGTTTAGATTGAGGATATCCAAGGTAGACACCATGGACTATTAATTGAGACATCGACAAATGCAAAACAAGAAACATACATGGTAAAGGAGGAAGAAAACATGTAGTATTTGAAAAATGTACCGTTCACAGGTGAAGCTATGCGATGTGAAAAATGGTTGGAAATTTGAAATCGAATCAATGGAATGTGGATTGAGGATATCCAAGCTAGATGCCATGGATTGTTAGTTGAGACATCAGCAAATGAAGAAGAAGAAATAGATGGTAAACGAGAAAGATAACATGTAGTACCTGAAAACCATATTGTTCGCAGGCGAAGCTATGGGATGTGAAAAATGATTTGAAAGTTCAACTCGAATCGATGACCTTTAGATTGAGGATATCCGAGGAAGACACCATGGATTGTTAGTTGAGACATCGGAAAATGTAGAAGAAGAAACAGACATGGTAAAAAAGGAAGATAACACATAGTATGTGAAAATCTTACCGTTCGCAGGTGAAGCCATGTGATGTGAAAAATGGTTGGAAAGCTGAACTCCAATCGATGACGTTTAGATTGAGGATATCCAAGGTAGATGCCATGGATTGTTGATTGAGACATCGGCAAATGCAGAAGAAGAAACTAACGGTAAGCGAGAAAGATAACATATAATACATGAAAACCATACTGTTCGCAAGTGAAGCCATGCGATCTGAAAAATGGTTTGAAAGTTGAACTCGAATCAATTTTAGATTGAGGATATCCAAGGTAGACACCATGAATTGTTAATTGAGACATCCGGAAATGGAGAAGAAGAAACAGACATGGTAAACAGAAAGATAACATGTAGTATCTGAAAATTGTATCATTTCCAAGTGAAGCCATGTGATGTGAAAAATGGTTTCAAAATTGAACTTGAATCGATGACATTTAGATTGTGGATATCCAAGGTAGACCCCATGGATTGTTAATTGAGACATCGGCAAATGTAGAAGAAGAAACAAACATGGTAAACGAGAAAGATAATATGTAGTACGTGAAAATCATGCCGTTCATAGGTGAAGCCATGCAATGTGAAAAGTGGTCTGAAAGTTGAACTCGAATCGATGACATTTAGATTGAGGATATCCAAGGTAGATGCCATGGATTATTAGTTGAGACGTCGACAAATGTAGAAGAAGAAAAAGACATGGTAAACAAAAAAGATAACATGTAGTACATGAAAATCATATCATCTGCAAGTGAACCCATGCTATGTGAAAAATGGTTGAAAAGTTCAACTCGAATCCATGACATTTAGATTGAGGATATCCAAGGTACACACCATGGATTGTTACTTGAGACATCGACAAGTGCAGAACAAGAAACAGATGGTAAAGGAGAAAGATAACATGTAGTATGTGAAAATCGTACCATTCGCAGGTGAATCGATGACGTTTAGATGAGGATATCCAAGGTAAGCACCATAGATTGTTAAATGAGACATTGGCAAATGCAGAAAAAGAAATAGACATGGTAAAAAAGGAAGATAAAGGTAGTATGTGAAAATCGTACCGTTCGTAGGTGAAACCATGCGATGTGAAAAATGGTTCGAAAGTTGAACTCGGATCGATGACATTTAGATTGAGAATATCCAAGGTAGACGCCATCGATTGTTAATTGAGACATCTGCAAATGCAGGAGAGAGAGTGTAGCTGTAACATACCATAGTGTTGGATTTTGTGCATATTACAGCTTAGAATCTACAGCCTGTTTGGAATCTTGCTCATTGCTTGTCCTCGACATAAGGGGAGCAATGCAGTGCAATGTCAATAGATGAACAGACAGGGTATTGCGGAAGTTGAATATCAATCGAGGATGCTGACATTCAGGAGATCGTCAACACAAGCACCGACTAATGCAAAAATAAGAAACAATGATGGAATTTCAGAAAGGTACCATGGTTTACGTAAATATGATGTCCTCGGTTATACTCCTCTCTCTCTCTCTCTCTCTCTCTCTCTCTCTCTCTCTCTCTCTCTCTCTCTCTCTCTGTGCATCCGGCGTGCTGCCGATTGAAGTTTATATAGCGATTTCGAGCTACTCTCGAATTTTGACAATGGTAACGTCGATACAGACGTACGTCCTCGATTAGGAAAGTCAATTGGTCTGTTGCTCTACCGTACTGGACCTTGACAATGGGAAAGCAATAATGAACATACTTTGCTAGGAATTAGAAAGGCAATCGGTCTCTTGCTGGACTTGACTCTGGGTACGTGTTATTGATGGAAGGTCACGACCAACATTCCATGGTGAGCGTTCCTCGTCTGCAAGAGGAAATGTGTTCTCATCTCCTGTGATCTCATGAGTCATGATCGGAGAGCAAGTACTTACAGGATACGTGTGCCTACAGTCAAGTCAAGCCAAGGAAAGTTCGTTGATGATGATTGAGTCAAGTCAAGCCAAGAACTCCTGCAGCGCCTTCGTGTCCATAGAGTCGACGTTTTCGTCGACCAGGGTGTCAAGTCGTAACTTCCAAGATACCAATTGCTTTCCCAGATGCCCATAAAGTCGAGGACGGTGGGTCTGTGACTCAGTATCCTTCGGATCGTCTGCTTGGCATCGTCAAAGTGCGCGATGAGGTTGAAACTGCACTTTCGACTCGACCTGGCGAGACGGAGAGATCGAAGAACCTAGGAAAGACGACCCACAAAGGCGGAGAGGTATGGGACTCCTCTCTAATAAGATCAGCAAAGAGGAACTGCAGGTCGGAGATCACATTTACTCGTGGAGGCCGTGCTACAGCTACGCCCACCATGGTACGTTGGTTTTCCATCCTTGTTCCTGATTTTCGGATTTGCGTTGTTCGTCGATGGCCTACTCGTTGAATCTCCTCAATCTCAGCGTTGTCGATCGCTTCACGTGTGCGAACGATACAGCTTTGATCGCTGTTATGGACCTTCACGTTTGCTGCTGCTTCTAATTTGCACATTCGCCACAAACAACTGAAGATCACTTTTGCAAGTCGTTGAAACCAGAATAATGGTTTCCTTTGTATTACTGAACTTTCTAAGTCTTCAGGTGTCATTTTATTTTTCCTTGAAATTTGTAGATATTTTCTCAGATTTGGACTGAGTACATTAAGTTCTTTTGTCATTGCCTTGTTATTCATTTCTAGAATGATCAATTTCATCGTCTTTTAAATTTCCTTTTTCTTCCCCTCATCGCCCTTTTGGGATTCTTTTTTATAGGAATCTACATTGGTGACAACAAAGTAATAAATTTCACTGCAAGAGCGGGTGGAGAAGAAGGGATGAGAGGAATTTTGAACAATCTTCTCATTAGCTCACTTCCACAAAAATCCTTCCAACATTGTTCAGAATGCAGCCAAAATATGGAGAACACCAATGGCGTTGTGGTCTCATGCCTTGATTGCTTTTTTCATGGAAGGCCAATACATAGGTTTGAGTATGGTGTGGATACAAAAACGTTCTTGGCCCAAGCTCGAGGTGGAACATGCACTTTTGCACATGCTGATCCTATTGAGGATGTGCTTCACCGTGCACTATTCCTTTGGGAGAATGGATTTGGCGGGTATCATCTCTTTTCTAACAATTGCGAGGATTTTGCAATCTACTGTAAAACAGGACTCCTCCTAACGAGCCAAAGTATGGGAGGTAGAAGTGGGCAAATAGCTACCAATTTCCTAACTATCCCCTTGTCGGTTTCTTCCATATATCTTGCAGGCTTGCCTACGGCTGTTGGGATTTATTGTGTGAGCAGATATCTAAAGGATCTTGGTATTCGAAGAGATGTTATCAAAGTTCCAGTGGAGGATCTGGCTATTAATTTGGGTTGGTCACGTTCATCGATTACCAATGATCAGACTTAGCCTCTTTGACTTGATATTTAATATGGATATCAAGATGATCATTACAATTTTCCTTGTTATTAGAATGGTATGTTGATGGTCAAGGTTGTTTTCGCATCTCATATTTTATGGGATCTTATTATGAGTATTTCTCTTCTGATCAATTGGACGTGACTCAATGTGATGCTATTGCATGAAGTATTTCTCTTCTGATCAATTGGACGTGACTCACATTGTCAAATGCATCTATCTTTGTATAAGTTTCATTTTCTTTTTTCTTCTAGAGACGTCTTCTTTTTTCTTAATCCATGTGTGGGTGAAATGCATCCTACAAGATAAGACTTTCTCACGTGAACAATATATATCTCTCGTTTGTGCACCATGCGTATTTTTGTTAAAATTCTTCTTGATTCCTATTAAACATAAGGACATACTCAAACATATGAAAAGCATTCAAAAAAGCATAAAATACTAAAAAAACTAAAACTTTTCTGCAGCCAACATGGGATGAAGGAAGCCTACGAGAAAATGAAGGTGGAAAAGAAAGATAAAAAGGAAACGAAAAACAATAGATTTCCAATGCAAAAATGGAATACTCAAAAGCAGGATTTTGTACATTACAAAAAGGGACTAAAAAGGAAATTGAAGAATCAAAAGAAACACGTCACTGGGACATGAGAATCCACGTGTGCATACAGAATTGCGTGCATGGAATTTTCTTAGCATTGATTTGGATTGCGTTGTGTAGATTTGTTATGTGGATCTCTAAAGAAGTCATGTTAGTCATGAATAAAAGAAAAAATCCTCAAAAGCATCCTCATTGTGACAAATGCTCTAACGATCAATTGAATATTTGTTGTTGAAAACATTCACAACGCTCTAATGGTCTATAATCATTCAGCTTTGATGGATGAATGAAACATTTTAAGTCATCCATTCATGTGAATGGGCCCTCCCTTCCTCCGACCTTATATTTTTTCAATGAATTAATGAGAATATGAGAAAATACTTGAAATTTCTATGGACATTATTTTGTATCCGATAGTTAAAAGTGACTCAATGTGGAACCATAGATGAACATGAGATAATATGAAGAAATAATTGAATCCATAGATGAATCCATGAGAATATGAGAAAATAATTGAAAGTCCATAGATCAATCCCTAGAACAAACCACGCCACTTCGATTTTTGGATAGGAAAATATCCTATGTGTAATGGTGACTTATATTTCAAGGATTTTGTTGAAGTTTGAGGTATCCACAAGCACACATGAAGCACAAGGAAGAAGAAGAAGAAGCTTAGAGCACAATGCACAATACTTAATGTATTATCACTAGAATGTACAAAGATAAGCATCTCATTAGGGCAATAGGCATATATACAAGTCGGGGGCATAAAATCTCCTAAAAAGGGAAAAAAGTGCCCAATGGTCCTAGTGCGTTCACACTCATCGCTACATAAATATATCAACAAATCCCCCTTGGGATTGATGTAGTGAACAAGGAGCTCGCACTCATATATAAGGAAGTGCCAAGCTATGTGGAATCAGTCCACAAAAGGAAATAAGCCCAAAGCTTTTCGGAAAGCTTCAAATGTATCTCTAGGTAGAGCCGTCTTGCAAAGGTCTGCAATGCTCTCCTACGTGGGCACAAATGCCAAGTTCATCTCTCTAGTACAGAATCTCTCCCTGACATAATGATAATGCACCTCAGTTTGCGTAATGTGAGCATGGAACATAGACCAACACCCAAATCATTCATGAGGCATGTGAGCCACATACACAACTAGAAGTGGCCACAGTAGCTTGCTTCTCACTCAACAAAGGTATAGATGAGATACCAAACATGAAGCAAAAGCCACAAGTGAAAACATGAGTGTCATAGCAACCCACCCACTCAGGGTCAGAAAAGCCAAATATTGCAGTAGTAATCCCCCCTTGGGATAAAAGAATCCAAATAGCTGGGTACCACTCAGCACAAGTAAATTAAGCATCCAACAGCCTACTGATACACAATAGGATCAAATGCATCTCCACCATCATGAAGACTCAATCATAAACCTACCTCCATAGGAGAGGCAATAGGTTTATAATCGTCAAGGCCAAAACACTACAATAATGTGTCAATATATTTTGCTTGTCACAAAGCTATTCCACCATCAACTTGCATAAAGTGAATGCCCAAATAATGATTCAAAGGCACCAAACCAGAAATCTCAAATGAGGCATGCAAATCAGCCTTAAAATTAGCAATATGCTTTTCATGAGGACTAGTGATACCATGTCATAAACATACACAACAATGATCAGAAGCACATCATTAGCACACTTAACATAGAAGATGCTTTCAGTCCGACCATTATCAAAACCATGTGCAATTAGATAGGCATGCTCTTTTCATGCCAAGCACGTGGTGCTTGCTTTGAACCATACACAGCCTTCTTTAACCTACACACCTAGTTTTCATGCCCTTTCTAAACAAAGCTATGCAAGTCACCATTCAAAAATGCAGTTTTAATGTCCAACTACTTTACATTCAAACAATGGTAAGCTCCAAGTGCACATATGCTATGAACAGTAGTCATTCAGCATGTAGGTGCAAAGGTATCATCAAAATCAATGCCTCTTTCCTGCCCATAACCATTTACAACAAGCCTAGACTTATACCTATCAACTATTCCATCAGGTCTACAGTTCACCCTATATACCCACTTAGTGCGAATGGCCTTCTTGTGAGGAGGCAATTCACATAAAGACAAGGTACCATTCTTCATTATAGCATCATATTTGTATTGCATAATAGCCATCCAATTTTCTAAATTTTATGCTTCATCAAACAAAACTGGCTCATTCTCATCAGAGAGACTAGAAACAGCCAAAGCATAGCAATTTGATGCAAAAGAGGCACTATGAGAGCTTAAAGGAGTAGGATATGATAGAGGTACATATAATTTGCTATCACGTAAAGTCTACACAAGCCATTTTGGCATAGTTTTTGCCTCCTCAATATCAACTCTTTCATCAACAAGTGCATCATGTAAATCTGCATCAGAAATGGAATGATCTGCATCATCACATGGACCCTGTAAAGGTTGAGAAGTAGCCTCATTAGGACCAGCACTAGACTATCCACATATAAAAAGAGGCAGCCAAGTATCATGCATGTCTTTGGAGCTAATACTTTCCCCTTACTACATGAAAGTAATGGATGAATAGCATCTTCCACAAAAACAATACCACTATAACCGGAATGTGTTTAGTCTGTGGATGACATAGATGATAGCCTTTGCTTTCATAACTATACCTAACAAAAATACATTTCACTACTTTATCATCCAATGTTTTTTCTTGTTGTTCAAACACTAATGCATATGCCAAACAACCCCAAACACATAAATGAGCAACACATGGCTTGCAACCATGCCAAGCCTCATCTGGAGTGATATACTATAATGCTTTAGTGGGACACTCGTTAAGTACATATGCTACACACATGATAGCCTCAAGCTAGAAACTATGTGGTAAAGCTTGACTATTGACGATACACAACGCCATCTCCATGAGTGACCTATTCTTTCATTTAGCAACTCCATTCAAATGAGATGTATATGACACTATATTCTCATGTTTTATCCCACATTTAACCAAAAATGCTTCAAAGTTAGAAGACATATATTCCCCTCTAGATCAGAATGGAGGGCGCCCATTTTACATGCTAACTGATTTTCAGCCAAAAGCAAAATTTGTTTGAAGCACATAAACACTTCACCATCTTCTCTCAATGGATAGACCATGCATACCTAGAAAAATCATCGATGAAAGTCTTGAAGTAAAGATAGTTCCCAAAAGAAGGTGTCTTCATAGGACCATAGACATCATTGTCAACACGCTACAATTTTTTAGGATCTCAAATTGAACCATCTTACATCCTTCACAAACATGTTTACAAGGGTGCCTCAAGTTTGGGAAGAGAGGACACCATTTCAGATTTTTGTAGGCTTAGCAAACTAGCAAAATTTGAATGACCAAAGTGTGCATGCCAAAGCTTTGCAATCCAACATAGCCTGAGAATGATGTACTACACATGCTGAATCATTCTGAGATCTTTCATAGTCTATGAGCTTATACATCCCACCACATAAAATGCAAGAAGCAACTATCACATTGCCATTTGACAGATCATGAACTATACATTTGTCATCAACAAATTTCACAACCAAACAAATATTCACTAAAGTTGAAATTGATAACAAATTCTTCTTGATGCCTAGCATAAATAGAGCATTCGACAATGTGAAAGGAGTACCATTAGCAATAGTCAGAATGATCTTACCAACTCCCATGATAGGATAAGAGGAATTATTGGTACATTTGATAGTATTCCTTGTAGGGGTAGGCTCGAATGAAGTGAAGAAATTGCTAGGTGAGGTAATATGTTTACCCAACATCTTAGCTGAACTAGAGAAGTTAAAGAGGTGACTGGCCTCAAACATGGTTTGAGCCAATTCCACCATCTTAGCACAAATTTTGGTTTGTTAAAGCTCTAGTTTGGCTCTAGGATAACACTTTTCATGATCCGTTACGTTTGGCCCTTCTTGGATTCTGGCCTGATATGCTTTCAGCATCATGTCTATGTCTTTGGGAGTGGGATCGGCTAAGACTGATCCTACTCTAGGGGGTGGTGGGATTAGGTGAGGTGGATTGGAAGGAGGTGGGGATGGTGGTGGTGGAGTCGTGTGAGAGTGAGTTTGAGATGTGAGTGCAATTATGTTGGCTTTCATTTCTCTTAGGCTTTCCTCAAGTTCCCTCATTTTCTTTGCCCATTGTCTTTTCATTCTCTCGCGGCTGTCGTTCCAAGCTCTAGTCCTTTTCTTGGTTATGCTCTCGGTCTCACTGACCTGCGAACTCTTTTCCTGGCCTAAACCTTGGTTTTGTTGCAAATTTTGGGCTCTAGTGACCACTTGCACAGGGGCAGTGGAAGTTACACTTCCTATAGAGTCCACGACTAGCCCAATAACATTGATAGGAGTGATTTTCGGTGCATTGTTAGGGTTCTTAGGACAATCGTGCAAGAGGTGCTCTTTCCCACAATTGGGACAAAATCCTTGAATCAACACAGATTGGGTGTGTGCTGGTGCAGGCATAGGGCAATCATGGATGAGGTGATCTCCCTAAAATCGATAGCATGGTCCTCTAGGAAATGGGGGTCTTACGTGCCTAGGCTGAAGCCTAGAGTTGGGGTTTACGTACATGACATTTGCATACTCTGGCTCCCAACTAGGTTCACTCGGATCTTCGTAGTAGTATGACTCGTTATGCTTGGGTGACTACATGTAGTAAGCTTGTGGGATATCAATTTGAGTAGAGTCAAAACTATGATCACTAGGGTCACTTTCTGATAGTAATGGTGTTGATGGCACTATGGCTCTATTCAAATTTTCTTCTGCTGTTGCATACTTTACCGGGATCACATTGGCTGGAGCAGGGGGTTGTTGTGCTAGAACTGGTTGAGGTCTTTGTTGCCTTTGATAGGGTGGCTGATAGGGTTGCGAGGGCCTACCGTACTGCTCTAGTGGGTATTGGTTCTAGTATCTACCTGTTGTGGTTATGGCTGTGGGTAAGGTTGCCTAACTGCTTGCTTATTGTACAGGCAATCTTGCATGGTGTGATTAGTGTATCTCCGTTCTATGGTGCAGTATTGGTTGCTAGGGTTCACTTAGGGTTGAGCCATGATGGGACATATGTTCGGCATATGGTCACCTCCACAAGTATAGAATCTTTTGACTCCCACAAACCTTGGCATTCGTTTGCTTGATACACCTAACTTCTGAGCTACTTTCTCGGCGAGTTCCTCAATAGATGTGGATTTCGTGGATGTGAGGCTAGTAGAACCATCTGAATCTTTGTAGGTTTTTGAAAGTTCTAATTCTTCCCCTAAATGTCAATGCACATGCGTACACACTCTTCTATGGTCCTGGAGTCTTTCAAAGACACATAAGATCTCAATTTGGTACTTAGCCATCCATCTAGGAATAAAGCCACTTGTTTCGCTGGTGTGAGTAACTCAGGAATAGGACATCTCTCTAAGTATTGCCTAAACCTTCTTCCTGCAAGTCTCACGGTCTCTTGAGGTGTCTACTTGAAGGTGTGAATCAATGAGGAAGTATTATGCCTTATGCCACTCTTAGAGAATTGGGTAATGAAAGCCTCTAGAAGTTCGTCTATGTTCCTAAAGTGTCTCTCATTTAGTGGTTGAAACCACATAAGGGTGGTGTTCCTAAGGGTTAGACCAAAGGTATTGTATTGCGTGAGCAGGTCCTCAACTTGTTCAACTCTCACGACTTGTGTGAACTCGGCCACATGATCATATAGATCTCTAGTGCCATCGAAGTAATTCTTCATGCACTTAACCAACTGGGTTGGCCCGAAGGTTCTCATCCTTTCTCTTCCCAAGGGGTTGGCAAAACTTACCTCTAGCCTATCTCTACTTCTGTCCCTTTGAGCTCCATGAGCTTAGGATGTTCCCGCTCCTTGGTGGCCATAAGAGACATTAGATCTTTGTTGGGGAAAAATAAATTCTCCCTTCCAAGTGTAGGCATGCCTACCATGCTCTCTGACCACAAAGATCCTCTCTAAAGCATTGTCTAAATAGATCACTTTGTCTAGTCTATCAGGATCTTTGAACTCATAGATTGTGATCGTTCCTACCTCATTCGGCTGATCAGGCTTATACCTCCAAAAGGCTTCATCAATCTCTCCGTTTAAGAGCAGATCTATGCTCTTATTTTCCCTGGAACCCACTCTGGTGTAATACTTCTAGTGAGAACTGATGTGCCTCGAGGGGTTCTAGGCTCTCCACCTATGTTTCCTTACTCTAGGTCACCCACCTACGTCCCTTTCTGGGATCACATTACCAAGTTCATCTGTCCTATCTAGGTAGTGGCCACCACATACATGGTTCCTTCTTTGTCCAAGTATGCACCATTTTCAAAATTGACTACCGGATGTTCTAGTCCAATTGGTTGATTTGGGTTTTTGATCTGGACCACACATCTTTGTAGGCCGTCCTCATAGATGCAAGCACCTAATCGGTTGGTCCTAAGGTATTCTAGTTGATTCTTGTAAGGATCTTCAACCTTTTGCAAGTAAGCCATGCCTAAACTTCCTATTGGTCTCTCCATTCCATGAGATATCTCTGATTCACTAGTTTCAGAGCTAGGGTATTGTGAATCATTGCTCAACTGATGGACCCAAGACCTACTAGTGTGATTCACACTAGCCTCTAAAGACCTAAGGCTTTTTCTATCTCTCCCTAGGTGTCGTCTTGATCTAAGGTTCATATGCCCGATTAAACAACCCCAATTTTTCCCAAGTACAACCTCATTGCAGATCAATTTGTAGCAGTCACTTGGTTCTTTTTTTAGTTGATTATAGTGTTTATGCTCTTGTCTGTATCACGTCGTCAGGAATATTTGACTGATTTTCTGCACTTTAAGCTGATCGCAAATTCTTTCCTTCAAAGTTATGGATCGCAAAGAGATTTGAAGTTGAGTGCTTAGGAAGTCTTCAACTTGATAAATTCCTATCATAACCCTGACTTATTTCTATCACTACTCGCATTTAGCCTAAGCTAGGAATTGACAAAAGGAGTTGAGAATGATCCAACCTCACTTGCTGATCCCTTGCTCTTTAGTGATCAAGAACCCCGTTCTCAAGCTTGTAGAATGTCCTTGCTTTGGATGCCCTCTAGTGCTCTCAATGGGCCTGTAAAAGTCCCAATGTTACCTCAAGACTTACATCCAAAGGACTTAACAAATCACTTTCATTCATGTAATTCAGATATCAATTTGCCCTTTGTCTTTATAGGAAACAATTCTAGATATCCCTTAGTTTTACTCCCCCTAGGTATGGTCCACTTCAAAATACCTTATCTATAACTTCCCATATTAGTTTTACAAAAGGAGCTTTCCAATGAGCCTAAGATCACTCCGAACAGATTTCGTATGAGGAAGTTACGGCAATTCAGGCTTTTGGGGTCAAAACACGTTTCAAATAGGCTAACAGTCAAATAGGATTTTTCTCAAATTACTAGCGTAGGCGCCTAATTACTTGATATTTATGCCCAAAATTACCCAAAAACTTTGGAATTCAAAACCCTAAAAAATTAGCCAAAAATTCCTGTCAATCGTGATCGACAGGTCTATAAATCACGATTGATAGATATGTCCGTCGGTCATGTCAATCACGATCGACATGTCACTCGTGATTGATGGTGTCAATCGCAATTGAGAGAGTCTGTCGTGGGGTTTGTTAGTCGCGATTGATGGTGTCAATCGTGATCGACACTTTTTTCGCAATTCTCATCGTAATTTTAGTCAATCGGGGTTCTCTCCATCGCGATGGACATGTGGACATGCAAATATTTGTGCCAATTGTGGTATTTCACTCGGTCGCAATCAACGGTGTCGATCGTGATTGACTGAGTCCTATGTGGCAGTCCATCGAGGTCTGTCGGTCGCAACTGACAGAGTCTGTTGGTCGTGATTGACAGAGACTGTCGATCGCGATTGACAGCGGATGTTGATCATGGCTCTCAGTCGCGATTGACAGTGTCAATCGCAATTGATAGAGAAACACGGAATTTTTTAGTTTCAATTATTGATTTGGAATGTGCTCCTCATGTGTGTCATAGTGGTGCACTTTGTTTTACCAAAAGCTCAAGTTTTATGTCGATCACGATCGACAGAGGTCCACGCCATAGAGCTAGAGTAGAGATTTTTCGTACTTGCACAGACTACTAGAGATGATGACACAGCAAAAACCTACAAGAAAACTCAAGAAACATGCAAAAACAGTGCACACAAATCGCTCTCTCGCTCTCTCTCACAAGTGAAATGAGGGAAATGGAAGGGGGAAGGTGATATGATCAAAAAACTGAAATTTTCACGATGATGGAGATGGAGGTGGGAGATGGTGAGGATGATGATGGTGATGACGAAGTAAGAAAGAGAAAAATAAGGAAAAGTAAAGAAAGTACCTACAATGCCAACATTACCACTCTACATCTTACTATCACACGCTCGTCGTGAAAGCTCAATCCCCGGCAACGGCGCCAAAATTTGGTGTAGCTCAGTGATGAGTAGCACCTCCTTTAATGTCAATGAG
Organism: Ceratopteris richardii; assembly: GCA_020310875.1. NCBI lineage: Eukaryota > Viridiplantae > Streptophyta > Polypodiopsida > Polypodiales > Pteridaceae > Ceratopteris > Ceratopteris richardii. Next base: position 197,855,764 of record CM035414.1, on the reverse strand, counting down.
GGAAGACATGAGGATGGTATGAAGACCTCAAACAAGTGATGGCACAAGTGCGTGAATGAGAAGCACACAAACATGCACACACATACACACACACGTGCACACAAGGCAAGAACAAAGAGAGAGACAATGGAGTCACTTCTGTTGCAAAAGAGTTCTCATACAAGTCCAAATCTACAACAAGCTAACCTCAAAAATGAGCTCTCTAGCTCTTTTTATAGTTTTTGAGTAGCTTTGGTCTTGTCGAGACCTAGTGTCCGGCCTAGTTAAAAATTAGGTTCTAAGGCTATTTTGGAGGCTCAAACGAGCTCTGAAAATTATGAAAATTGGTGCATAAATACTACTAATACTCCTCAAGCTCAAGGACTCCTCAGCTTGTACAAAATGGAGTGGGAATAATAAAAAATGATATTTATATTGTTGTGGAGTGACTAAAATCACTATTTGGGAAATATTCATTCATGAAAAATGATATGCCTATTTGCCAGATCTCCGTTGACTGCTTTTCCCTCTTGGCCCTTCTCAATTCTCTGATTCTCTCCGTTGGCTTTCTTGTCTCGTAAGTCCTTGACTGCCGTGACCATTGCCAACACATATGCATGCACATACACACGGATGCAAATGGAAATGCATGCACATGCACATGCATGTTTCATACATATACACATGCATATACATACACTTGTATATGTTTCTACACATACACATACATATGCACATACATACATATACACACACATACAGACATATACATGCACATACGTGCACACACATATACTTATTGCATGGAACATTGGGTTTATGGCTAGATAAATGCTTGAAAGTTTGTCTCCCAATGACACCATCCAAGTCCTTGAGAAAATTCTTGAGCCACATGATCTCAGATGTAGTAAGTGCTAAGAATAGGTTTTCTACTTCAGTATATGATAGTGCAGCTATAGGTCATTTCTTGGACATCCATGAAGTGACCCTTGACTGTAGCATGAAGAAATAGAAAGATACACTCTTTTTATCATCCCTTAGAATGAGTTTGACCAGCACAAATAAAGACCTTGGGTTGTAGTCCATATCCATGCCAAAATTATAGATCTCCATTCTCTATATGCTGGAAATATCTTAACATTCTCTTGGATACAATCAAGCAAAATGATTAGTTGGTGCACTATAAAAATGAGATAATAATCCTTCAACATTAAGCCAAGTCAATTCTTGTGATTGTTTGATAATTTAAATTCCCCACTACTCATGTGTATAATATAACAAATTCAAGTGGTTTCCCACCTGCACATAGATTTTCTTTTGGATCCATAGGTTATGTGAGTGGCTAACGTTCACTCCTACTATATACAACACATCTAGCAAGTACTTCTTCTATGTTAAATAAAGTCCATTTTCTACATGGATGACTTCAAACCCTAACTGGTTGCTTATCTAGAACTTTTTGAGGTTGAACATCTCTTTTTCACCCTTCCTACGAAGGGCATTTCAACTAAGCCAGAAGAGTTAAAGAGGATTTCTCTTATTGGGTAGATGTTGGCTCCAAAGTGCCCACTTCAAATCTTCAGAAAATGGTTCCATAAGCAGTGGTTTCCATATGGCCTCATGGTTAGCAAGTATTAGGTTTTGCAAGCAAACCACATTCTTATGATATTTGAAAATGAGGAAATGGCCTTCCAAGCATTGTAGGTTGGCACCTCATAAGTGGGGCACACAACGCTATTACTCTTCAACTAGATCCTAGATTTTAGTTTGGTGTATTTTCCTTCATGATGCTTTTATATTTGGATGACTCTACTAGCCCTTTATTAGGTCGGAAGAGTCTTCTAGCACACTTGCAATTTGGAGGGCATATTCTCCGTTGCGCCATTGATGAAAAAAATTGTGTATGCATAGTCCTAATTTCAAAGTTAGACTCCAAACACATGCATACTTGATAAATCCATACAAAAGTAATGGTTCGGAAAGATTTTCGTTCAAGAAAGGTGCTCAAAACTGACTTGAATATGTGGATTTTTCTATAATAATCAACTCCAAAATCTTACACTTTGCATCGTCAAATATAAGGAATCATATCTTTTTCACTAACTTCCATAAAAAGAATTAAAACAAAATGATTTTTGTTACAATGTATGTGAATGCGCCCACTTAGTGCAAGTGTTTCCAAACTTGGGCTACCTAATGAATGATCTTTAGATGAGGCCCTAGTCTTATGCATGCCTCAAGTGAAATACAAATGTATGCATTGGATTGGGCAATGTTGGCTTTGGAACCCATCGATGTTGCACAAAGCAACTTGCAATCTTTGCTTGTACTTGAGTCTTTTTTGACTTTAAAATGTTTTGAATTGGAATTCATGTGTATCTAAATTTCTATGTACCCAATAGATTTTATCTTTATTGACTAATGGCTCGAAATTTGTTTTAGGATCAATTGTTAGATAAACATGATTCATCATGATAGTGTTTGCCATGGGACTTTGTTTAATGAGTCCTTTTTATACTATACGATGGTTTACCTGAATTCTCTTATATAAAATATAAAAGAAATCAGATGGTTCTATAAATAGGTATAAGGCAATGTTAGTGGCAAAAGGATTTGCCCAAACTCATGGAGCGGACTATGAAGAAACCTTTTCATCTATAGCAAAGATGCTAACAATTAGGGTTATGGTAAGTGTTTCTCCTTCTAAGAATTAAAGTCCACATTAGCTAGATGTCAAGCATGCATTCTTAAATGGATGGATATGAGAAGAGGTGTACATGGCATAACCACGAGGTTTTGAAGATGAAGATAAAATAGGATATGTACCCAAGCCAAGGAAGGCACTTTATGGTCTCAAGCAAGCTCATAGAGCTTGGAACCATAGGATTGTTACTTATTTGCAAGACTAAGACTTTGTGGCTAGCAAGGTAGATTCTTCTTTAGTTATAAAGAAGACCAATTCAAAGGTTATCTACTTATGTGTCTATGTGGATGGCATCATCATCATAGGGAATTATGCTAATGGCATCAAGCAGGTTAAGGCTCAACTAATTGAAGAGTTTAAAATCAGTGATCTTGGTTTATTAACATAATTTCTTGGCTTAGAGCTTGTGTACAGAGATTTTGGTATATTTATTACTCAAAGAAAGTATTTACATGATGTGTTGGTAAAGTTTAAGATGGAGAACACCAAAGTTTTAGGTACACCCATGGATCTCAACCATAAGCTTAGTTCTCATGAAGGAGAACTTCTTGAGGATGTTACAGGTTATCAAAATCTTGTAGGGAGCCTCAACTATGCTACCCTAACAAGAATAGACATTGCTTATGGAGTAAGTACATTGAATCAGTTTATGCATGCACCAAGGAAGCCTCATATGAAAGCTACAAAAAGGGTGCTCAAATATCTGAAGGGTAGAATGAAAGAAGGGTTGTTTTATCCCTTCACTTCTGAAATAGACATAAAGATGTGTTCGGATGTAGATTGGGTTGGCTTCTAGGATGATATGAGGAGCACTTTAGGATACTTATCCTTTGTAGGTTCCAAACTTATATCATGGTCATCTAAGAAACAACCAATTGTGGCGTTATCTTCCAGAGAAGTAAACTATAGAGGTTTGGCAAATGCAACTCGAAAAGCCATGTGGCTTAAGCAATTATATGCAGATTTGGGGATACACTCTTACATTGCATAATCTTTGGAGATAACACTAGTTCACTGCATTGGGATGCCAACCCTATACATCATGCAAGGACTAAGCATATTGAAGTGCACTATCATTATGTAAGGGAGAGATTTCTTAGCAAGGATATTCAACTATCTTATGTATCAGCTCATTTACAATGTGCAGATATACTCACAAAGTCATTGGATGGAGCCAATATGAATAGATTCAAATTGATGATTGACTTGCAAGAAATCAAGGAGGAATAAAGACGTAGCTTGTTAGGCTTGATGGGGAGCTGTTGGTGCCATTAAAACTAAGCCCACATACTTGGTTAATTAACACAAACTTAGTTAATTGACATAACTCATACAAAGATTAATATGATCAACCTCTTGTAAAAAGTCCTTCATATTTACGTATAAAAGTGGTTCACAACCACATGGGAATCTCTAAAACATGACTCATTTGGTTGTTGAGTGACGAGGGAATATAACCTATACTCTAGGATTCAGTTTTAGGTAGATCTTTGAATTTGAATTCAGGATCATTTAGTGGAGATTGTAAAGTTTTAAAAAGTATAAAAATTCTTAGATTGAGGTTTTTATCATGTGTTCTCACAAGGGGAGCTTGCTCATGCCATCATACCACAAAGGTAAGATGCATAAGGAATTGAGTAATCCTATACGCATATTAGATGGCAAGCGGTAGCAAAATGATGGAGGAAGGATTGCACTAGAGAATCTAGGTTTGGACTTAATTCATGAGCAAATAAGAGTGTGAAACCCATCCATACACAACATTCACTCAATGGGTTCTTTAACAATGTGTAAGAAGCACTACCAGAAATCAAAAGAAAGATAATGATGTTAAAGTTTACTTGAAGTATTTAAAATACTTAAAGAAGAATGTTTGAGAATCATGAACAAACCACAAGTGCGATTTCAAGTACACTCTAGGAAGAACTTTCAAAGTAAACATGTCCAAAGAAAGGCTAGCAATTTGGAAGGTTATAACTTTCAATGATATAGATACAAAAGTAAGTGAGTAATACACTTCTGTTAAGATGATCATAGAGTGACTCCAAGTATATAACATTGCTAATTGTAATTGATGACCTAATTGTCTAAACAATTGAAATAATATGTATTCCTGAGTTACATATCATTTATAGTTAAACATTCAAGAATATATCCTCTTTGATAAATATTTTATTGATTCAAGGCTGAAGAATGTTGGAAATTGCCAAGTAATAGATCTTTGGATAAGACAATGAGGTTCAAACATGAAATGTTTTGCACAAGTGACACATAATGCAAGCACCAATTCAATAGCTTATGTTGCTACATTTAGCAAGCCTAATTGCATTGTTAAATCACAACGACTACACATATTACTTGTTCATTCACTTGAAGTCATACATGTGAACCTATGCTTGTCAATATCATTGTATTTATCTTAGATAAAAGTAAATGTAGAAAAGGAGAAAGAATTTTGTGAGGTTTGGGAGCTAAAGCCATGACTCATGTGGTAGGAAGAATCAAGTCAAATCATCCCTAAAGTGTAGAATCACTTTTAAGTTAGGGAAAGTTAAAATTCAAACTCAAACTATGAGCATAAACAGACATATTTTTATTCACGCAACATTAGAGCCATTCTAAGATGCATTGAGATAAAAACGTGAGCATACCTTGAGCTCACATTATCTATGTGTAGGGGAATACAATTCCCTTCTATCATATGTTCAATAGGATTTACATTTTGATACATTCTTCCAAACACATTTATATTGTCTACTACTGCATCTTCATCATTAAAGTGATCTTGTAGAATTTATTTCTCTACATGTACTCCTTTTTTTCCGATATTTTAACTTAGGATATCTAGATTGGAGTCTCTAGTACCTACATATCACATCTCATCAAGTTTTGTTTAGGAGATCTCGATATTGATATATTTGAGTAGTGATGTGTGAACACACTAGGACCACCGAGGCACCTTTTCCCCTTTTAGGAGGTTTTTTCTCGTGGCCTATATATAGGCATATTACCCTAATGGGCTACTTATCCTTGTATATTCTCCTCGTAATACATTCCATATAGTGTGTTTTGCTCTAAGCTTCTTCTTCTTCTTCTTCTTCCCTGTGATGTTTGTGTGCTTCCATAGACCCCAAACTCCAACAATTGGTATCAGAGCAGGTCACTGTTTCATCTAGGGCATCATCCACACCCCTTGGGTCATATTCTCAGAATTGCACAAAACTTGGTGAGCTCCTTTTGGCCTCTAAATGCACTATCACATCACCTGTGTAGGCAATTTCATCTTTTTGCACCAAAGCTATATATAGGTCTCCCTTCACTAGTATAAGGATCTCGAAGTCTGCTAGAGGTTTTGTAGAATTCAACAGCGTAGTTCTATGCAATGTTTTGAGATACATTCATTTTTTTGCAATAGGGTATTTTAGTCAGTGGCCATGGCTAAAAGTAGTGATGTATTCCATATGTTGGCTCTTGAGGATAAGTTGGATGGTACCAATTACCCATTCTCGGGTTATATGATGTGTCATGTATTGGTTGCAAAAGGACTATGGAATATTGTGTACGGTGTTGAAAAACATCCTATTACACCTACATATAAAAAGGCTTGTAAAATTTCATGGGGTAGTGTGCCTCATATCAGAGCTCATTCCTTGATCATTTGTAGGAGTTGAGTATCTCAAAGCATATCTCACTCAAATCATCATCATTGAGCATCATTACAATGCCAATGACTATGTACAATTATGTTCCATAATACATATATCTCATTGAACATCTCTATCTACTTCTATGCTATGATCACTCAGAACAGTCAACTTCTTCTAGTCATATCTCAGCGAATACTCAACCCTTTTATATAATCTTTGGCTGATTGGAACTAGCTTGAAGTCTACTTTGTGTTGTAGACATTTCAAGGCATTTCATTTAGGCATCAGGGAGAGTGCTCACTATTCATCTACTGGTTGTTCCCTAAAAAGTCAGGGGTAAGATCTAATTTGCTAAAGTTATTTCTGAGAGCATAGTTGATCATTTTAAACGATTCGACTTGCAATATTTAGCTATCTAAGCTAATTGAATTCCACCCAAAAGGAATTTTATCAATGTTTAATGTGTTGTGAGCTCTAAATAAAAAGGCCAACAAGTGTATGGACTAAAATAGCAAGTTTTTCAACACTAGCTATTCTTGAACTAGTTTGTTTTAGATTAATTGTTTCAAGCATCATTTCCAAAGTACATAGGTACTTTATTGGTTTTGTTTGCAACCTAAAAGGACCTTATTTATAACTCTGAAGTGCATTAGGGCTGGTACAAAGCAGGGTTTAGCAGTACCACCTCACTTCCTTGAGGTATCCATCCATCTCTCACAAGTTGGTTTCCCTTGTGGTATTAGAGCAGATTGAGGTAAAATGGGAGATGATTTCCCTTCTTTTATTGAAAAATTAGAGAGCAATAATTATCCACCATGGTCCTTGAGGATGAAGAGCTATCTACAAGGAAGAAGTCTCTATAGATACATATTAGGAGATGAGGAGATGCCCACATTTAGAAGCAGATCAACCTACAAGAGAGGAGCAAGAAAGACTTAACTCATGGTGTGCCGAATTAGATGTTTTAGCTAGATCATATCTACTTAACTCTACTTCTAACTTCCTTCTTCCTCATCTTAGGAATTGCAAAACTTCCCAAGAGACTTGGGATACTCTATCTTCATACTCTTCTTCCAATAGAGGAGCTAGGAAAAATCAATTGTGGATGGAGTTTACTACTCAAATGAAGCAACCTAAGCAGAATATTTCAAAGTATGTGAACAAGGTAAAGGATATGGCTACTCTGTTGGCAAGTATAGGAGAGGAGATTGAAGAGCAGCAAATAGTGACATAGATAATCAATGGCGTGAATGCAAATGATAAGGAAATCCTTCACAAATGCAATGGATCTTTATATGGACATGCAAATCCCTGATCTAACCACTCTCATGGGACAACTCTTTAGACATGAGGCCAAGTTCAACAAAAATGGTGAACCATCAAGAGGTTATAATTCTTCTATGCTCTATATAGATAAAGGAAAGTCTAAGGATAAAGGAAAGAGTAAAAAGTTTGAAGATAAATATGATATGTCTCAAGCTAGCTATGCACAGAGAGGTAGGAATCAAAGAGAAAGGGGTAGAGGAGGTAAGCAAGGTGAGGGGAGACCTTTCAACTCTTCCCCAGGAAATATATGTGGAGTGTCTAATCACACAAAAGATTTGTGCTATAGGAACTTCAAGAACCGGAGAGGAAGAGGATTCCAAAGAGGTGGATACTCACAATAAAGAGGAAGATTCAATCATAATCAAGGTTACAACCATGGCTGCACCAACAGTTACATCAACAATTACATCAACAATTATCAAGGAGGATATAAATCAAGAAAAGACTTCAACAACTATATAGAGGATCAAGAGGATTCTCTTCTCATTATGAACATGACTTCAAAACATGGTATGAATGATGAGCATCTCTTCTATATTGACGCAGGTTGTTCAAACCATGTAGGAGGAAAAATAGCTCTCCTTTCTGATCTTGAAGAGCCCAAGGAAAAGAACCAAGTGCAGACACGTGATGATACCAAGCATTTAGTTGTCAAGGTATGAAATATCAAAAATTTTGATGGGAATAAGAATTTGTTGAGGAGAGTTCTTTATGTGCGTACTATCACAAAGAATTTAATGAGTGTTGGATGATAGTGGAAAAGGGTTTGTAGGTTAGGTTAAATAAATTTGGATCCTTTGTGGAGGACCCCCAAAATGGATTCAAGAGGATTGCAAATGGAGAGAATACAAGTAGGCTGTTTACATTTGAGCTTGAGGACACTAGAAACATTGCAGTGTTTAGTTATAAGGATCAAACCTTGTCAGAGTTAGAGATATGGCCCAAAAGACTAGGACACATTAGTGAGAGAACATTGAAGCAGATAAGTAGAGATCAATGTGTACTTAATATATGTAATATATCCAAGCAACATATGATCTATAAATGTGGTGCATGTCCGTTTGGTAAATCACACATGTTACTCTTTACAAAGAAAGGCTATATGCGTGAGGATTACTTGGAACTTGTCCATTTAGTTGTGAGGGGAACAAGCAAGGACCCTTCAATTTCTCAATCTCGAGGTACTATGTGCCATTTATTCATGATTTCAATAGTTGGACTATCTTTTATTTCATGAAATGTAAGGATGAAGTGTTCAGTTGTTTCAAAAAGTATCTTGCACTTGTGGAAAATCAAACAGGAAAGAGTTTAAAGAGGATAAGGTCAGATGGACGAGGTGAGTACTTCTCCAATGAGTCTGATGCATTTTTGTAGGACAAAGGTATTAAGAGAGAGATCAAAACTAGATATACTCCTAAGCAAAATTGATTAGTAGAGAGGATGAACAGATTGATTGTGGAAGGAGCTAAATCTATGCTAAATGAAAAGAAGTTGCCTAATTAGTTGTGGGGAGGCTGTTTCTACTTTCACTTATGTTATTGATAGGTTATCTTCTAAGTCTCTTGATGGGATGACTCCTTATGAGGCATGGAATGGTAGTAGACCATCACTTGAACAATGTAGAATATTTGTTCGTCTTACTTTTGTGCATGTTCCATCTAAAATCCGAGGTAACTTAGACCCTAAGGTATAGAAATGCATCTTCATAGGGTATACTATAAATCAAAAGGGATACATGGTATATATTCCATCCAAAAAAGGATTTATGGTCAATAGATATGTTGTGTTTGATGAGAATGACTCTTGGTTTGAAAGTGAATGCAGGAAGGTCAAATTCCCATATGACTTGGAAGAAGAACTTCCAAGCCTCACCAAGGAGGAGCCAAGTACAATTGAGGAAAACAAATCAGATGACGAGGACACCATCAACTTGGAAGAGTTTAGAGCATGGAAATCAAAAGTCAAGGTCAAGAAAAAGGGGCTGGAGGACATACCTGAGTCATCCAACCAAGCCTTAAGGAGATCATAGAGAGAGAGAGTCAGAAGCCAATCAGATATGTGTATGATACATCATTAGTCACTAAGAATTCTATTTATCTTGCTAAGGATTCATCACTTGAAGAACCTTCTTCATATGAAGAATCAAGTACCAAAGCAGAATGGAAGGAGGCTATGGATGAAGAAATAGAAGCACTCCAAGAGAATGACACTTGGGAACTAGTACCCAAATGGTTTGAAGCAGGCACCTAGGGCATGGAACTGTAGGTTATCAACCTATCTTCAAGACCAAGGACTCATGATGAGAAAGACATATTCTTCTTTGTTTATAAGGAGAAGTAATTCAAAAATGATATAGTTATGTGTATATGTGAATGACATCATTCTTACAGGTAGTGATGCCAATGGCATCAAACAAATCAAAAACTAGTTGATGCATGAGTTTAAGATCACTGAGCTAGGGTTTCCGAAATACTTTCTTGGACTTGGGTAGGTATACACTAACTCTGGAATCTACATTACTCAAAGGAAATATGTGTAGGACATGTTAAGGAAGTTGGACTTGGGTAGGTATACACTAACTCTAGAATCTACATTACTCAAAGGAAATATGTGTAGGACATGTTGAGGAAGTTTCAATTGGAGGATGCAATAGTAAGTAGCATTGCTATGGAGGTAAATCCTAAATTGAATACTCATGATGGTGATTTGCTTGAATACATTGCAAGTTATCAAAGCATAGTTGGGATTCTAAACTATGCAACATTAACAAGGATTGACATATGCTTTGGAGTAAGTGTTCTGAGCCAATTCATGCATAAACCTAGAGCACCTCACTTGGAGAGTGCCAAAAGAGTTTTGAAGTACCTCAAAGGTACTGAGAATCAAGGTCTTTACTTCCCATACAGATCAAATTTGGACATAAAGTTGTACTCAGATGCAGATTTGGCAGGGTGTAAGGATGATAGAAGAAGTACTTTGGATATTTATCTTTTGCAGGTGATAAACCCATCTCATGGTCTTCTAAGAAGCAACCAATTATTGCTCTATCTTCAACAGAGGCTGAGTACAGGGGATTAGCAAATGCTACGCAAGAAGCTATTTGGATTAGATTGCTTTATTCAAATTTGGGACTTCACACTCATTGACCAATGATCTTTGGTGATAACACTAGTTCATTACATCTTACAACCAACCCCATATATCATGCAAGAACTAAGCACATAGAAGTGCACTATCACTATGTTAGAAAGAGAATCTTGATCAAAGAGATTCAGCTAGCATATGTATCTACAAATATGCAGTGTGTTGATTTGTTAACCAAAGCACTTGATTGTACTAAGCTTTGCAGGTTTAAAACCATGATTGGATTAGAGGATATTCAATAAGATTGATGAAGCAATGCAAGACAAGATGTTTGGCTTGAGGGGGAGCTATTGGTGCAAAAGTTCAAGTCTACACATTTGGCTTAACATGGAAGATTTTGTGTGGAACTAGCACTTTATGATTCATGTGAACTATAGCATGTAACTACTTGATCATTTACAATTGTAAAACTTTGGAGAATCTTGTAAAAGCTTATATCTCGTGGAGTTAGGAAGAATATTAGCGACGACTTCAAATTGAGGGAATAACTCCTAAATTAGTGGAGTCACTTTTTGATCGGAGCTAAGTTTGAATTCAAAATTCAAACTTAGATGAATTCATATAAAGAGGCTTGTAAAATCTCACGGCGTAGTGTGCCTCATATTAGAGCTCATTCCTTGACCATTTTTTGGACTTGAGTAGCTCACACCATATCTCACTCAGTTCATCATCATTGAGCATCATTACAAAACCTGTGATGTCATCAATTTCATCACCTTCATGGGAACTTAGTTTTAGGTTTACCTCAATTGGAGTACTTGCAACTTTGGCATCTTGCAAATGAAACTTCTTCAACATATCCTGTATGTATTTTTTTTGAGTAATATAGATTCGAGAGTTAGTATAGACTAACTCAAGTCCAAGAAAATACTTTAGTAGGCCAAGATCATTGACCTTGAACTCCTTCATCATCTGGTTCTTGATTTGTTTGATTCCATTGACATCATTACCTGTAGGTATGATATCGTCAACATAAACACATAGGTATATTACCTCTGAATTATTTCTCTTGATGAATAGAGAAGCATCTGCCTTGCTCATGACAAAACCTTGGTCTTGAAGGTATGTGGTTAACATGTGATTCCATGCCCTAGGTGCCTGCTTCAATCCATAAGGAGCTTTATTCAACTTTCACACATATGTTACCTTGTTTGGATCCTCATAGCCAGGAGGTTGTGACATATATACCTCCTCTGAAATTCATCCATTCAAGAAAGCATTTTTTACATCTAGTAGATACATGTTCCAATTTTTTGATGCAACCACAATTACCAATACCCTGATGGTTGGCATCTTGGCGAAGTGCGAATGTTTCTTCATAGTCAATGCCTTGGGTTTGTGAAAAACCCTTGGCCACCAATCTAGCTTTATACCTGTTTATTGACCCATCAGAATTCCTTTTGAGTTTATAGATCCATCTAGATCCAATTACCTTCATGGACTCTTTCTTTGGTACTAGTTCCCATGTATCACTTTCTTTGAGTGCTTCAATCTCCTCATCCATAGCTTCTTTCCATTCTATCTTGTTCTTTGCTTCTTCATATGATCCTGGTTCTTCAATTGACAAGTCTTTGGAAAGATAAACAGAGTGTTTAGTAACAAGAGAGGTGTCATACCCATATCTGATAGGTTTTTTGCTCTCCCTTTGTGATCTTCTCATTGATTGATTTGAAGATTCAGGTATGTCTTCAAGTTTCTTCATCTTGAGTTTGCCTTTGGACTTCCATGCTTTGAATTCTTCAAGATTGATAATGTCTTCATCATCTGAATTGGCGTCTTCATTCTGAGTAGGTTCCTCCTTAGCAAGACTTGGAAACTCCTCCTCCAAGTCATAGGGTAATTTAAACTTCCTGCATTCATTCTCATACCAAGAATCATTTTCATCAAAGACAACATCTCTACTAACCATAAATCCCTTATTTGAAGGGTTGTAGAACCTGTACCCTTTGTGATTTAGATCATATCCAATAAAGATACACTTCTTAGCCTTAGGATCTAGTTTACTTCTTATCTGAGAAGGAATGTGTACATATGCTACACATCCAAATATCTTGCAATGATCAAGTGAGGGTCTCTTATCATGCCATGCTTCATAAGGGGTCATTCCATCGAGTGATTTGGATGGCAATCTGTTTATAAGGTAAGTGGCAGTAGATACACTCTTTGCCCATAAGAAATTAGGTAATTTCTTTTCATTCAACATTGACCTAGTTGTTTCAACAATCAACCTATTTCTTCTCTCAGCTACCCCATTCTATTCAGGAGTATACCTTGTGGTGATTTCTCTCTTGATTCCTCTCTCCTGCAAGAATGCTTCAAACTCACTGGAGAAGTACTCACCTCCTCCATTTGACCTTAGCCTCTTTAGGTTTCTTGCTGTCTGATTCTCAACAAGTGCAAGATATTTTTTAAAACAATTGAACACTTCTTCTTTGTGCTTCATAAAGTACAATATAGTCCACCTACTATAATCATCAATAAAAGATACATAGTACCTTGATTCGGAGATTGAGGGGTCTTTGCTTGGTCCCCATACATCTCTATGAACAAGTTCTAGGTAGTCCTCATGCATGTAGCCTTTCCTTGAGAAGGGTAATCTGTGAGACTTCCCAAAATGACAAGCACCACATTTATAAATCATGTGTTGTTTGGAAACATTAGGTATTCCAATTACACATTGATCCTTGCATATTTGCTTCAAGGTTCTTTCTCCTACATGCCCTTATCTTTTATGCCAAATCTCAAGCTCTGAAAGTGTTTGATCTTTATAATTGTAAAGTGCAATATTCTTTGTATCTTCTAGCTCAAAAGTAAAAGGTCTACCTGTCTTTTCTCCTTTAGCAATTCTCTTAAACCCCTGCTTGGGATCTTCTGCAAATGCTCCAAATTGGTTGAATCTAACCTGCAAACTTTTTTCCACAATCTCTCCAACACTCATCAAGTTTTTTGTAATGGTTGGTACATATAGTACCCTACTCAACAAGTTCTGATTTCCATCACATCTTAACATTTCCAACTATGACTAGTGAGTGCTTGGTGTCATCACCTGTTTGTACTTGATGCTTACCTCTTGGTTCTTCAAGTTCAGAGAGTAGAGGTACATTGCCAGCCACATGATTTGAGCATCGTGAGTCAATGTAGAAGAGATGGTCATCATTTGTACCTGTTATTGATGTCATGTTCACAATAAGAAGAGAATCATCTTGTTCTTCTGTGTAGTTGTTGTAATCCTTTCTGGATTTAAATCCTCCTTGGTAGCTGCCATTGTAGTAGTTGTTGTAGTTATTGTTGTAGTTGTTGTTGTACCCTTGATGATGGTTGAATCTACCTCTTGATTGTGAGTATCCATCTCTTTGATATCCTCTTCCTCTCTGATTCTTGTAGTTCCTGAAACACGCATCTATAGTATGATTTGATAAGCCACAAATGTTGTGTGATGAGGAGTTATAGGATCTCCCCCTACCTTGCTTACCTCCTCTGCCCCTTCCTCTTGATGATTTACCTCTCCCTACATAGTTGGCTTGGGAGGTAGTGCCGTCATCCTCTCTTCTTGTTCTTGCCTTTATCTTTAGACTTACTTTTATTAGTGTATAGAGTAGAAGAGCTATTACATTTGGATGTGTCTCCATTGTTGTTGAGCTTGGCTTCATGAGTGAACAATTGTCCCATGAGAGTTGTAAGATCTGGAATTTGCATGTCCATGTATAGGTCCATGGTAGTGGTGAAGCTTTCCCATTTGTCATCAGCTTTAATCCCATTGATCACTTGCCTTACTATCTGCTCTTCTTCAATTTCTTCTCTTATGCTTGCTAACTGATCTGCTACATCTTTAGTCTTAGTCACAAACTCTAAAATAGCTTGCTTAGGTTGCTTCCTTAGTGTGGTGAATTCAATCCACAGTTGATTTTCTCTGGCCCTTGTGTTGGAAGAGAAATAGGATGACAAGGTTTCCCAAGTCTCTTGGGATGTCTTACAGTTTCTAATATGTGGCAAAAGAAAATCAGAGATGGAGTTGAGTAAGTAAGACCTTGCTAATGCCTTGGCACACCATGTGTTGAGCTTCTCATGTTCTTCCTTTGTTGGTAGTCCTCTAGTTTTGAATGAGGGCGATTCCTCATCTCTTGAGACATATCCATAAAGACTCCTTCCTTGTAGGTATGTCTTCATCCTTAGAGACCATGCCTGATAATTGCTCTTGTCTAATTTATCAACAAATGAAGGAAAACCATCCCCCATTTTACCTTAGCTTTGCTCTAATACCACTGTTGGGAATGATGGATGAATACTTCAGGATGATGAGTAGGTACTGCCAAATCTTGCTTTGTACCATCCTTTTGATACTTCATAGTTGATAAGTAGACCTTCTTAGCTTTCCAATGACACCATAAAATGGCCTATGTACTTTGGAAATGATGTATGAAAAGATCGAATCAAAACAGACAACTTTCAACTTCAAACCTTCAAGAAAACCTTCTATTTTTGACACTACACCTGCTGTATCTTTTGCTTAGTATGACCAGCAAAATAGGAATTGGAAAAATTTCTTTTAAGGGTATCTAGTTAGCTTAGCAAGCTAACTATTCCAAGTGGAATGACTTAAAAAGATTAACTATGCTCAGAGAAATCAATTTTGCAAGTAAACCTTTACCCCTGATATTTTAGGATTGTTGAAGACTTCCACCAGTGATCACCTCGATTATTTTTTCTCTCAACTAGCTGAATAGAAATCCTTCAAATTTTGATAGCGTGTAGAGAACTTAGAGCTGGTTCCAACAAGCTATAGGTCTTTGAATTTGGTGGATAAATGAGCGATATATGATCTCCACAAGTTGACAGACTTTCAGGGACTATGACAGATAACTTAGAGATGAACAATGTAGATATATGTATTAATGAACAATGTTGTACAATGCCATAGGCATGAAGATCATTGCATAATGGTGTAGAAAGGTGTGGGCTAGAGTGAAGGCCTCACACACACTCTGAAAGTACAATGAATAGCTCGGGATTGATGAGTCTCCTAGAAGTTTATATAGATGTTCACTTCCAATTTGAATTTGAATTCAAATTGTTGGCTCTCTCTAAAAAAGGTGATCCTCCATTATAGGAGATATTCCATCAATAAAAGCTCTAACTTTTCCACGAGATTTTCTTGGTAGGTGTTTACAAAGATTCCAAGTCATATTTGACTTTTATAAAAGGATAAAATGGTAATTAACCATTTGCCTTGATTCCTATGCATGTTCATATGTCTATGAATTACAAGCCAAATGTGTAGGCTTGTGAATTTCACCAACACGTTTGTGGAGGACCCCCAACATGGATTCAATAGAATTGCAAAAGGAGAGAAAACAAGTAGATTGTTTACATTTGAGCTTGAGGACACTAGAAACATTCCACTTTATAATTATAAGGATGAAACCTTGTCTGAGTTAGATATATGGCACAAAATACTAGGACACATTGATGAGAGAACATTGAAGCAGATATGTAGAGATCAATATGTACTTGGGATACCTAATATATCCAAGTAATATATGATCTATAAATGTGGTGCATGTGAGTTCGGTAAATGACACAGATTACCCTTTACAAAGAAAGGCTATATGCATGAGGATTACTTGGAACTTGTCCACAAAAAGGTGTGGGGACCAAGGAAGGACCCTTCAATTTGAGGCACAAGGTACTATGTGTCATTTATTGATTATTTCAGTAGGTGGACTATCTTGTATTTCATAAAACATAAGCATGAAGTATTTAGTTGTTTCAAAAAGTATCTTGCACTTTTGCGAAATCAAATAGGAAAGAGTTTAAAGACGATAAAGTCAAATGGAGGAGGTGAGTACTTCTCGAATGCATTTGATGCATTTTTGCAAGAGAGAGGTATCAAGAGAGAGATAAAAACTAGATATACTCTTGAGCAAAATGGAGTAGCACAGAGGAGGAACAAATTGATTGTGGAAGCAACTAGATCTTTGCTAAATGAAAAGATGTTGCCTAATTACTTGTGGGAAGAGGCTATTTCTACTGCCACTTATCTTATTCACACTTTACCTTCTAAGTCCCTTGATGGGATGACTCCCTATGAGGCACGGAATGGAAGGAGACCATCACATGAACATTGCAGAATATTTGGTTGTGTTGCTTATGTGCATGTTCCATCTCAAATAAGAGGTAAGTTAGACCCTAAGGTAGAAGATTGCATCTTCATAGGGTATGCTATAAATCAAAAGGGATACATGCTTTATAATCCATCCAACAAAGGATTTATTGTCACTAGAGATGTGTTTGATGAGAATGAATCTTGGTTTGAAAGTGAATGTGGGAAGTTCAAATTGCCATATGACTTGGAAGAAGAATTTCGAAGCCTCACCAAGGAGGAGCCAAGTACAATTGAAGACATCAAATCAGATGATGAGGACACCATCAACTTAGAAGAGTTTAGAGTATGGATATCAAAAGGCAAGGTCAGGATGAAGAGGCTGGAGGACATACCTGAGTCATCCAACCAAGCCTTAAGGAGATCAGAAAGAGAAAGTAAGAAGACAAGAAGATATGGATATGATACTTCATTACTCACTTAGCATTCTATTTATCTTGATAAGAATTCATCACTTGAAGAAACTTCTTCATATGAAGAAGCAAGTACCAAAGCAGAATGGAAGGAGGTTATGGATGAAGAAATATAGGCACTCCAAGAGAATGACACTTGGGAGCTAGTACCCAAGAAAGCATCAATGAAGGTAATTGGTTCTAGGTAGATTTACAAAATCAAAATGAGCTTAGATGGATCCCTAAACAAGTACAATGCTAGGCTTGTGGCTAAGGGTTTTGCTCAAGCCCATGAAGTAGAATATGAAGAAACCTTTTCACCAATGGCTAAGGTGCCAACCATCAGAGTATTGGTAAGTGTAGCTACATCTAGAAATTGGAATATGTATCAAATAGATGGAAAAATTTCTTTTCTCAATGGGTGGATTTCAGAGGAGGTTTACATGGCTCAACCTCCTGGCTATGAAGATCTAAGCAAGGTAAATCATGTATGCAAATTAAAGAAAGCTCTTTAAGGTTTGAAGCAGGCACCTAGGGCATGGAAACATAGGCTATCAACCTATCTTCAAGACCAAGGATTCATGATGAGCAAGGCAGGCTCTTCTCTATTTATAAAGAGAAGTAATTCAGAAATGATATATTTATGTTTATATGTGGATGGCATCATTCTTACAGGTAGTGATGGCAATGGCATCAAAAAAATCAAAAACCTATTGATGTAGGAGTTTAAGATTAGTGACCTAGGGTTTTTGAAATACTTTCTTAGACTTCAGCTGGTATACACTAACTCTAGAATCTACATCACTCAAAGGAAATATGTGCAGTTGAAGAATTTTCACTTGGAGGATACAAAAGTAGCTAGCACCCCTATGGATGTAAATAATAAATTGAGTACTCATGAAGGTGATTTGCTTGAAGACATTGCAGGTTATCAAAACATAGTTGGGAGTCTAAACTATGCAACATTAACAAGGATTGACATATGTTATGGAGTAAGTGTTCTGAGCCAATTCATGCATAAACCTAGAGCACCTCACGTGGAAACTGCTAAAAGGGTTTTGAAGCACCTCAAAGGTACTCAAAATCAAGGTCTTTACTTCCCATACACATAAAATTTGGACGTAAATTTGTACTCAGATGCGGATTGGGTAGGATGTAAGGGTGATAGAAGAAGTACTTTGGCTATTTACCTTTTGCGGGTGATAAACCCATGTCATGGTCTTCTAAGAAGCAACCAAGTATTGCTCTATCTTCAATAGAGGCTGAATACAAGGGATTAGCAAATGGTACACAAGAAACTATTTGGATTAGATTTCCTTTTTTCAGATTTGGGACTTCACACTCATTCACAAGTGATCTTTGGTGATTACAATAATTCATTGCATCTTGTATCCAACCCCATTTATCATGCAAGAGCTAAAAATATAGAAGTGCACTATCACTATGTTAGAGAGAAACTCTTGAGCAAAGGGATTCAGCTAGCATATGTATCTACAAATATGTAGTTTGCTGATTTGTTAACCAAAGCACTTGATGGTACTAAGCTTTGCAGGTTTAAAACCATGATTGGATTATAGGATATTCAAGAAGATCGATGAAGCAATGCAAGCGAAGATGATTGGCTTGATGGGAAGGTGTTGGTGCAATTGTTCAAGTCTACACATTTGGCTTAGCATGGAAGACTTTTTGTGGAAAGAGCACTTGATGATTCATGTGAACTATACCATGTAACTACTCGATCATTTACAATTGTAAAACTTTGGAGAATCTTGTAAAAGATTATATCTAATGGAATTAGGAAGAATATTAGCTACGACTTCAAATTGAGGGAATAACTCCTAAATAAATGGATTCACTTTTTGATTGGAGCCAAGTCTGAAGTCAAAATTCAAACTTAGAAGAAACTCATATTAAAAGGCTTGTAAAATATCACGGGGTACTATGTGTCAAATGAGAGCTCATTCCTTGATCATTTGTAGGACTTGAGTAGCTCACACCATAGATCACTTAGTTCATCATCATTAAACATCATTACAATTCCAATGACTATGTACAATTATGTTCCATAGTACATATAGCTCATTGAACATCTCTGTCTACTTCTCTGCTATGATTACTCAAAACAGTCAACATCCTCTGGTCATACCTCAGTGAATTCTCAACCATTTTACATAATTATTGACTTGTCGGAACTAGTTTGAAGTCTAATTTGTGCTAAAAAAAGTGTTGTCAGGATCTTGCTCACGCGCATACAGAGATTACGAATGTAGAAAACACACAGTAAAATAGAGACAATAAGAGATGAGACAGAACGCAATATTGAGTGCAATCTCCCCCCATGCACTTTGTTTCAACAGTCCACAGAGTGCATGTATTTATAGGAATTTTGATTACGTCAAAAAGTGTGGTTACATGAGAGTGGATTCCAAAAGCAAGCGTGAAACTAAAAGTTGGTAACTTTTACAGAAAGCCATTTCTTTCAATAACAGAAACTGCAGTCTACAACGACCCTTATACTAACCATTGCTTTTCTAACTATTTCTAACAATAGAACCTTCTACGCAGGTTTATTTACAAGCTAAAGAATAATTATTCGGATGATTGATATCCACCCTTTCACGCCTTGCATGCTCCTCACGAACCTTCACCTGCTATATCAAAAACATAAAAAACACATTAATGCATTAATAATATAACACTTTAACAATGCATTGTTCAACATATTCCATGTTACAATCCATCAATGCATTGTTCAACATATTCCATGTTACTGTTACAATCCAACAATGCATTGTTCAACATATTCTATGTTACACTCCAACAATGCATTGTTCAACATATTCCATAAGTTATAACATGCACCTCAGTTGAAAAAGCAACTGACCTCAATTGATAAAATAATAAACATGGATGGCTACTCACATCTTTCATCACTGAATAAAAAAAATAGGCATGTGCCATTTAAAATCACATGCATGGAAATGTTCATGAAGCTGTTACATTAATGTGTTTGTGTATGATATGCAAAAATTAAGTGGTCATAATGAGGTGTTAATTGTGTTTTATGTATCCATTGACATTCTTCAATAGAGTGATGTTTCTACTTAACCAAATATCGATGATATTGAGTACCTGTGCGTGTAGTAGTGACATCATGATCAATGATTTTCTCAGGAACTAAGATTTCAGATTGCTCTTCAATTAAAGGAGGGTCATCAAGAAGTGGAGCAAGTGGTAAAGTTCCTTTAAATGGTTTAAGTAAACTAATATGAAAAGAGTTATGTATAGTCCAAGGAGATGTAATATCTTATCTAAATGAATTATCATTAATTTTTTCTAGAATGCAAAACGGTCCATAATAGCATGGTGCAAGTTTAATTTTAGGATGCTGCAAAATATTTTTGAGACGTCTTTTAATGATACGCAACCATACAAAATCATTTTCCTTGAATTCTTTGGCTAATCTTTTAGTATTCATATGACGTGTATATCACTCTTGACTTTTCCTAATGTGCTCGTGAACATCATGAAGTGTAGAAACATGATCTTGAGCAATAGAATCAGCCATTGGAATGTCGGTTTGGGTGAGGGACATGGGAGTGGGAAGCTTCTTACCAAAAACAATTTCAAAAGGTGCATGACCTGTAGTGGTGTGTGTAGTGTTATTGTAAGCAAATTGAAGCAATGGCAACTTTTCATCCCAGTTATTAGGATTATCTAATGAATAACAATGCAATAAATCAAGAATAGTACTGTTTGTAGCCTCACTTTGTCCATTACTTTCAGGATGAAATGCAGAACTAAAATCTATTTTAGAACCAAAATGTTGAAATTAGGCAACCCAGAAATGATTACAAAATCTAACATCACGATCAGATAACATTACTTTAGGAAATCCATGATGTGGGAAAATGCATTTAATGAATAATTTTGCAGCTTGAGGTGCAGTCAAAGTTTTTCTACATGGAATGAAATATGCGTATTTACTAAACCTATGAACTATTGTCCAAATCATATCATTATGTGATGAAGTGATGGGAAGACCTGTGATAAAATCCATAGATATTTGTTCCCGTGGTTCATTTGGAATGGGAAGTGGCCTTAATATTCCAAATGGTTTACCATGATGACGTTTGACACGCTGACACACAATGCATTGAGAAACATAATGTGCAATATCTTTTTCCATGTGTGGCCAAAAGAAGAAATCTTTGCAAGCAAAAATGGTGTTTTGTATGCCTCTATGACCCATGTAAGATGCTTCATGCATTTCTTTAATGACAAAATCTTTAAAAGCTTGGGTTATGCACAATCTATGTTGAAAATAGAGAAAATCATTATGAAATGTGTAATGTTCATCAGAAAAAGGTGCACCATTGTTGAAATCATGCCATGCATGTGAAAAATACAAATCAGATGCATAAGTGGAAACCATTTCTTGAAAAGAATGTATTTGGATGGCAGAAATATTATTCAAAACAACAGAATGCGAAGGAAAACGGCTAAGAGCATCAGCTACAACATTAGCTTTACCAGGCTGATATTGTATCATGGGTTGGAAATTTTGAATGAATGATGCCCATTTAAGATGCCTATCAGAGATTAAGGGCTGATTTAATAAATGCATAATAGCCTGTTGATCAGTTTTGATCAAGACCTCAGAGCCCATAAGATAGTGTTTCCAAATTTGCAAGGCATGCACAACTGCTAACAATTCTTTATCATACGTACTATAATTTTGTTATGAGGGCTTAAGCTTCCTACTCTCAAATGCAATGGGATGAACATTTTGCATTAAAATTGCACCTATTCCTGAACCACTAGCATCAGTAACGACATGAAAGGGTTGTGAAAAGTCAAGTAACTGTAAAACAGGTGCACGTGAAAGTGCTTGTTTCAGTTTGTCAAAGGATTGTTGTTGGGTAAGTCCCCATGCAAATTTTATTTTCTTTTTCAACAGCAAGGTTAGAGGCAATGCTAAATAAGGAAAATTTCAAACAAACTTCCTATAGAAACTAGCCAACCCAAGAAAAGAACGAACATCATTGACTGATTGTGGTGTAGGCCATTCTACTATAACTCTAATCTTTTTTGGATCCACATGCACACCTTCACTTGAAATAATATGTCCTAAATATTCTAGCTTACGTTGAAAGAAGTAAATCTTTTCAGGATTAGCATAAAGTGTGTTCTCTCGTAACAAATGAACAACTGTTTCAAGATGCTTTTCATGTTCACTATCATTCTTAATGTCAATAAGTATATCATCAAAGAATACAAGAAAAAAAGCTTGACAATCAAGAAAAATATTGTTCATCATTCGTTCAAATGTAGTAGGGGCATTAGTAAGTCCAAAGGGCATTACCATAAATTCATAATGGCAGGTTTGAGTTCTAAATGCAGTCTTAAAAATATCACTTTGTGTCATACGAATCTGATGGTAACCCGATTTTAGATCAATTTTACTAAAGACATGAGATCCTCGCAAATTATCTAAGAGATCATCTATTCGAGGGATAGGATATCTATTCTTTATTGTGATCTTGTTAAGGGCTCTATAATCAATGCACATGCGATAAGTGTTATTCTTCTTCTCTACTAAGAGAACTGGTGCTCCAAATGGGGAGGAGCTAGGCCTTATAAGTCCTTTCTGTAGTAGGTATTTTACTTGGTTTTCTATTTCCTTTTGATGTAGTGGGCCATGTCTATAAGGTACTTTATGAGGAGAAGAACTACCAGGGACTAAATCTATGCTATGGTCAAAGGATCCTCGAGATGGCGGTAGTTCAGTGGGATACTCATACATAAAACAATCCTTATAAGTACTCATGAAAGGTTTATATGCATCAGGAAGTGTATGAGTATAATCATTGATGACATTGACAAAAACAATGCATGAGTTGAATCCTTTCCTAAATGCATGCTTTACGTGACTGTGACTAATCAATGGGAATGGCGGAAAATCATGCCGTGCAGACAAACTAATGACTTGACCTTTAAATTCAAAGTTAAAGGTATGTGTATGGTAGTCGATACATGGGTTATAATGGTGACGAAAAGGCATACCTAGTATAACATCATAAGATTGCAAAGGTGCAATTAAAAATGTTCGTGAATCAATATATGGGCCTATGCTAATCGTAACATCTTGCACTTCTCGTGTTACATTATAACGACTACCTTGAAATGCAGCTTTCACTTTATACAACGAAGGAAACGTTTGTAATTTAAGTTCTTGTACTAATAAATGTGAAATGAAGTCATGTGCACTACCATCGTCATGTAGAATTTTAACTAGTTTGTTATTTATTGTACCCTGCATGCAAAGTAGAGAGTGAAGAGAGATATCGTTACCCAAGGTACTTAAGTTCTTCTCCAATGATTCTAGTGTCCAAACAGGAGGAATTTCTTCATTATGGACCTCCATGTTATGCAATTGAGCTCTAGCCAGTTTCATGTGAAGAGGTCGCAATCTGCACCTTATTTTTGTATGTTCAGGTTTACCAGAATTCCAGCAAGTGATTCGTGGTTGTTTCTGTTGGGCATCCACCGCTGAAGTTTGGAGGGTAGGTGGTTTGGTTGGTTGGAGAGATGAAGCAACAGGTGGAGTTGAGTAATTGATTATGGAGGATGAGGAAAACTAGGGTAAGATGGGGCATTAAAAGTATGCTTCATAGGAAATGTAGGTTTAACCTAAAGTGGTCGTTGGCGTGGTTGTTGTAGACGGATTGACTTGGTTATGGAGTGGAAATCTTTTTCTGCATCATAAGCAAAAGATATAGCCTCGTTGAGGGTTGTAGGTCGTAAGGTGTGCGGCTTAGCTTGGATTCCCACCTCCAAAGCATCTTCATATTTCTACTACAAGATATTCTCCGGTACTTCTTCAGGCATTCAAACAAGTAGTAAATTTTGCCAGAATCGCTCAGTGTAAGTAGTAACCATATCACCCTCCTTCCATGTAAGGGTCGTCCATGCACGTCGAACATGCAAATGGTATTGAGGAGGAAGAAAAGATTCCTTCACTTTTTCTTGGAAAGCCTTCCACATTGTTGGACACTCAGTACTGTGCCATAGGACATTCCACCAGAGTTGAGCTTTACCTACTAAATAGTTAGTGGCAAATTTAACTTTTTCACTTTTAGCATACATCTCGTCAGTGTAAAAATCATCAAACTGTGACAGCCAAGAAACGACTAAAGGTCCATCCTTTCAGCCATCAAATCATAGAAACTGGTAGTTTCTCGTACCAATCTTCGAATGAGTAACATCAAATTGGGCAGAAACAATAGCTTTTACTACTCTCGTAAGGTTGTCTTCCTCAGCTTGTATCTTTTGGACTTCATCACGTTGTCGGATATCATTTTGAGCCCCTTGAAGCTCATGCCACAAAAGCTCTAGTTGTTGTTCGACTGTTGCCTCAGATAGATGTGAATGACTGTAATCCTCCATGGTGCTCTTGGACCCTTAAGCTAGTGCTTTCCTCTCGGGATGTACCCTCAGGGAATGTACCCTAGCAGAAAAGTACCCTGTCTGGATGTACCCTGATGTACCCTGTCTGGATGTACCCTCGTGTACCCTGAGAAGTGTACCCTCAAAAGTGTACCTTGAGAAGATGTACCCTGAGACATGCCGCATCGCATGGCATCGTGCCGCCTTGAAAACTGCAAGTTATGTTAAATTTAAGAAGAGAGAACTTGACTATCAACACCAAGAGATAGAGGAGTGGTTAAAGTACTTCCCTTGAAAGTAGGAGGTTGTGGGTTCAAATCATCCTACCTTAGGGAATCTAAATCTGTCTATTGCCACTCAAAATTAAAATTGCGTCGCGCGTAGCCAACGGTCGCCAAGAGAGCCTTGGGTGCCAACGTTGCCAATGTATTGCCTAAGTTCTTTGCCTTAGTCGACGCCTAGGATCGCCAAGGGAGCCTTGGGTGCCAATGTTGCCAATGTATTGCCTAAGTTCTTTGCCTTAGTCGACACCTTGGAGTAAGCCGAAGGAGTAAACGTAGTTGTTAGCCAAAGGAGTAAACATAGGTGTAAATGTAGGTTCTGGTTCTGGAACTGAAATAGGAACAGAAACAGGAACACGAATCGGATTCGAAACTGGAGACGAAGACGGAGATGGAATCGGAATCACAAACAGAGAATAGAGAATAGAGAATAGAACCCTCTGTATTGACGTGTGTAGAGCTCTGATACCACTGTTGTCAGGATCTTGCTCACGTGCATACAGAGATTACGAATGCAGAAAACACATAGAAAAATAGAGACAATAAGAGATGAGACTGAACGCAGTATTAGGTGAAATCTCCCCCAATGCACTCTGTTTAGACAGTCCACAGAATGGATGTATTTATAGGAATTTTGATTACGTCGAAAAGAGTGGTTACATGAGAGCGCCTTCGAAAAGCAAGCATGAAACTAAAAGTTGGTAACTTTTACAGAAAGCCATTGCTTTCAATAACACAAAACTGCGGTCTACAATGACCCTTATACTAACCATTACTTTTCTAATTGTTTCTAATAATAGAACCTTCAACGCAGGTTTATTTACAAGCTAAATAATAATTATTAGTATTATTGATATTCACCCTTTCACGCCTTGCATGCTCCTCACGAACCTTGACCTGCTATATCACAAACATTAAAAACACATTAATACATTAATAATATAACACTTTAACAATGCATTGTTCAACATATTCCATGTTACAATCCATCAATGCATTGTTCAACATATTCCATGTTACTGTTACAATCCAACAATGCATTGTTCAACATATTCCATGTTACACTCCAACAGTGCATTGTTCAACATATTCCATAAGTTATAACAAAAAGTTTCAAGGAATTTGGTTAAGGCATTAGGGAGAAAGCATCTTCGAAGTGCTCAGTATTCATCTAGTGGCTGTAATCCCCTAAAAGGTCAGGGGTAAGATCTAATTTGCTAAAGTTATTTCTCAGAGCATAGTTAATCATTTTAAATTATTTCACTTGCAATCATTAGCTATCTAAGCTAATTGAATTCCCCCAAAAGGAATTTTATCAATTTTTATTGTGTTGTGAGCTCTAATTAAAAAGTCCAATATGTGTATGTACTAAACTAGAAAGTTTTTCAACACTAGCTATTCTGGAACTAGTTTGTTTTGGATTAATTATTTCAAGCATCATTTCCAAAGTACATAGGTACTTTCTTGGTGTCATTTGCAAGCTAAGAGGGCCTATTTTATAACTTTGAAGTGCATCACGGCTGGTAGAAAGCAAGGTTTAGCAATATCACCTCACTTCCTTGAGATATCCATCCATCTCTCACAACAAATGGCCTTGAAGACTGCAAAACTATTGCCACTCCTATGGAGATAGGTGTACGGTTGAGTCTTGTTGATGCTCGAGATGCATTTCATGTTGTTCTCTATCAGTCGGTTATAGAATGCTTGATTTATGTATGTATTATGTAGCTAGATATTTAGTTTGCTGTCTCACAAATGAGCAGGTTTATGCATTACCTAGGTGTCAAGCATTGGAAAGAAGTTATGCGCATCTTTCGCTACTTGAGTGGCGCTCGACTACTTGGATTGTTTTGTCCCAAGGGGGGATCACTACCACTAGATTTACATGCTTTTTCTAACTCTAACTAGGCTGGTTGCTATGACACTTGCATGCCCACTAGTGGCTTTTGCTTCATGCTTGGTAGCTCAGGTATATCTTGGTTGAGCAAGAAGTAGCCTACTATGACCACTTCTAGTTATGAGGATGAGTATAGGGAAGCTTTCACAACTATTGTTGAGTGTGTGTCTCTCAGATATCCTATGGATAATTTGGGTGTTGGTCAGTCTTATGCCACCACTATCTTCACTAAGAGTTAGAGGGCACTGGCAGTTGTGAGGAGCCCTGTGTTCCATGCGTGCACTAAGCACATTGAGGTGCACTATCATAATGTCAGGGAGAGGTTCTCTACTAGAGTGATAAGTTTGACATATGTGCCCACACGCGAGAACATTGCAAACTTTTTCAGAAAGGCTCTACATAGGGAGAATTTTGTGTTGGAGATAGATGTCTGCGGAAGCACGAAGAGCACAAGGACGAAGAAGAAGCTTGGAGGAGAAACACACAATACTGAATGTATTACTAGAGAATGTACAAAGATAAGTAGCCCATTAGGGCAGTAGGCATATATACAAGCCGGGGGAAAAAAACCTCCTAAAGAGGGAAAAAAGTGCCCCGACGGTCCTAGTGTGTTCACACATATCACTACCTAAATATATCAACAAATCCCCCCTGGGAGTGATGCAGTGAACAAGGAGCTGGCACTCATGTATAAGGAAATGCCAAGCTATGTGGAAATCACTCCACAAAAGGAAGTAAGCCCAAAGCTTTGCGGAAAGCTTCAAACTTCTCCCTAGGCAGAGCCTTCGTGAAAAGGTCTGCAATGTTCTCCTACGTGGGCACATATGCCAAGCTGATCTCCCCAGCAGAGAACCTCTCCCTAACATAGTGATAATGCATTTCAATGTCCTTAGTGTGAGCATGGAACACAGGGTTCCTCGCAACTGCCAATGTGCTCTGATTGTCAGTGAAGATGGTGGTGGCAGAAGACTAACCAACACCCAAATCAGCCATAAGGCGTCTGAGCCACACACACTCAACAGTCGGTGTGAAAGCTATCGTATACTCAGCCTCACAACTAGAAGTGGCCACAGTAGGCTGCTTCTTGCTCAACCAAGATATACATGAGCTACCAAGCATGAAGCAAAAACCACTGGTGGATAGATGAGTGTCATAGCAACCAGCCCAATCTGAGTCAGAAAAAGCATGCAAATCTGGCAGTAGTGATCCCCCCTTGGGATAAAACAACCCAAGTAGCCAAGTACCACTCAAGTAGTGAAAGATGCGCTTAGCCACCTTCCAATGCGTGACTCGTGGGCAATGCATAAACCTGCTCATCTGTGAGACAACAAACTGAATATCTGGCCGAGTAATGCATAAGTAAATCAAGCATCCAACAACTTGCTGATAGAGAACAACATCAAATGGATCTCCAACATCATGAAGACTCAATCGTAAACATGTCTCCATAGGAGTGGCAATAAGCTTACAGTCTTCAAGGCCAAAATGCTGCAATAATGTGTCAATATATTTTGTTTGACACAAAGCCATTCCATCATCAACTTGCATAAAGTGAATGCCCAAATAGTGATGCAAATGCCCCAAATCAGACATCTCAAATGAGGCATGCAAATCAGCCTTGAAATCAGCAATATGCTTCTCAATAGGACGAGTGAGTAGCATATCGTCAACATAGACAACAATGATAAGAAGCACATCATTAGCACGCTTAACATGTAAGGTGCTTTCAGTTGGATTGTTCTCAAAACCATGTTCAACCAGATAGGCATGTATCTTCCCATACCAAGCAGGTGGTGCTTGCTTTAAACCATATAATGCCTTCTTTAACCTACACACCTGGTTTTCATGCCCTTTTTGCATAAAGCCACGAGGCTGAAAAATATACACTTCTTCATGCAAGTCACAATTTTGAAATGTTGTTTTAATGTCCAACTGATGTACATTCCAACCATGATGGGCTGCAAGTGCAAAAAAGCTCCAAACAGTAGTCATACGGCGTGTAGGTGCAAAGGTCTCATCAAAATTAATGCCTCCTTCTTGCACATAACCCTTTGCAACAAGCCTAGCCTTATACCTGTCAACTTTACCATCAAGTTTACGCTTCAGCTTGTATACCCACTTAGTGCCAATGGCCTTCTTGCCAGGAGGCAAGTCACATAAAGACCATGTACCATTCTTCATTATAGCATCATATTCAGATTGCATAGCAACCATCCAATTTTCTGAATTCTGTGCTTCATCAACAGAAACAGGCTCATTCTCATCACAGAGACTAGACGCAGCCATAACATAGCAATCTGATGCAAAGGAGGCACTATGAGAGCCTGAACATGTACGATACGAAAAAGGTGCATCTAATTTGCTATCTCGCAAAGTCTCGACCAACCATTTTGGCATAGTTTTTTCCTGCTCAATATCAGCTCTCTCATCAACAAGTGCATCATGTAAATCTGCATCAGAAATGGAATGATCTACATCATCATATGAAACCTGCAAAGGTTGAGAAGTTGCCTCATTAAGACCAGCATTGGACTGTCCACCTGTAAAAAGAGGCATCAAAGTATCATACATGTCTTTGGAGCTAACAGATGTCTCCCTAGTACATGAAAGAAACAGCTGAATAGCATCTTCCATAAAGACAACATCACGGCTAACCAAAATGCATTTAGTTTGTAGATGATATAGATGATAGCCTTTACTTTCAAAACTGTACCCAACAAAAATACATTTTACTGCCTTATCATCGAATTTTTTGTGATGTTGTTTAGGCACTAGTGCATATGCCAAACAACCAAAAACACGCAGATGAGCAACATATGGCTTGCGGTCATGCCAAGACACATATGGAGTGATAGACTGTAGCGCTTTAGTGGGACA
Organism: Ceratopteris richardii; assembly: GCA_020310875.1. Classification (NCBI taxonomy): domain Eukaryota; kingdom Viridiplantae; phylum Streptophyta; class Polypodiopsida; order Polypodiales; family Pteridaceae; genus Ceratopteris; species Ceratopteris richardii. Next base: position 197,825,908 of record CM035414.1, on the reverse strand, counting down.
CCTGTTCAGTACATATGCTGTACACATGATAGCCTCAAGCCAGAAACTATATGGTAAAGCCTGACTCTTCACCATGCACCTCGCCACCTCCATGAGTGAGCTGTTCTTTCATTCAGCAACTCCATTCAGTTGAGGTGTATATGGCACTGTACACTGGTGTTTTATCCCACATTCAGCCAGAAATGCATTAAAATCACAAGACATATATTCTCCCCCTCAATTAGAATGGAGGGTGCCCATTTTACATGCTGATAGATTTTCAGCCAAAACCAAAAACTGTTTAAAGCACATGAACACTTCGGACTTTACTTTGAGTGGATATACCCATGCAGGCCTGGAAATATCATCAATGAAAGTCATGAAGTAAAGGTAATTTCCAAAAGAGGGTGTCTGCATAGGACCACAGACATCACTATGTACAAGCTGCAATTTCTGTGTAGCCCAAACTGAACCATCTTTTGGAAAGGAGGAATAATGCATTTTGCCCAAAATAAAGCCCTCACAAACATGTTTTCCAGGTGCCTCAAGTTTGGGCAAAGAGGACACCATTTTCAAATTTCTACAAGTGTAGCAAACTAGCAAAATTCAGATGACCAAAGCGTGCATGCCAAAGCTTTGCATCTGACAGCCTGAGAATCATTTATTTCACATGCCAAATCATTTTTAGATCTTTCATAGTCTATAAGCTTATACAGCCCATGACATAAAATGCCAGAAGCAATAATAACATCGCCATTTGACAGATCATGAACTGTACATATGTCATCAACAAATTTCACAACCAAGCCAATCTTGGCTAATGCAGAAACTGATAACAGATTCTTCTTGATCCCTGGCACAAATAAAGCATCTAACAAAGTGAAAGAACTACCATCAACAGTAGTCAAGATGATCTTACCAACGATCTTGATCTTACCAACTCCCATAACAGGATAAGAGAAGTTGTTGGTGCATGTAACAGTATTCCCTGTAGCGGGAGGCTCGAGTGAAGAGAAGAAACTACGCTGCGAGGTAATATGTTTGGTTGGCCCACTGTCAAAGTACCAAACATCTGAGTCTACTGCAGACATGCATTGATCATGAGAAGATGGGTCAAAAATGCAGACAGTAGTAAATGCCCATTCTTCTTCCTACACAAGATTTTCAGACTCTGTTTTTGGTGTAGAGGCCTCTGCAACAACCATTCCAGCCTCTTTCTTCTCTGCCTGTTTTGGATAGTTCTTTATGATATGATCATTCCCTTTACAGTACTTACAAAAAAATTTCTACTTCTCTGATCTCTTTTCATCTTTATCTTCCTTCTTTGAATATGCAGAATTAGAAGATTTCTGCTTACTAGTTGAAGAGCTCCATTTTCCTTTGCCCTTCTAACTAGCTAGGAAAGCTTGATTTGCAACTCACATAATGGACGTGTCTTGCCTGGACTGATCTTCCTGCAACAGAACAAAGTCTTACTCCTCAAATGACAATGCATTTGGATTGCCTTTCATCATCAACCGAAGAGTAGATGCAAAACTCTTATACGAATTAGGAAGACCATTCAAAACGGTCTGCACAAGTGAGCTATCTGGTAAAACCTCATCAGTAGAAATCAACTGTTCCTTCAAGTCTTTGATCTTTGTTAGGAAACTGTCCATAGAATCACCTTCATTCATATGCTCAATCTCCAACTGTTTTCGGAGGTAAGCAACACGAGCCTCATTCCTAGCTTGGTACAATGTGGGAAGTGTATCCCAAGCATCCCTAGCTGTTCTCCAAGAGCGAATAGGAGGAATAATGGTACGTTTGACAGACAAAGCTATCAATGCATGTGCCTGGGCATCTCTGGCATCCCAACAAATCTGCTCTATAGTAGGTGTAGCAGAAACAACAGCACGAATAGGAATCTGCGGAATATCATCTTGGACACCATCTTCATCAGCTCCAGCACTTGTATTTGCAGTACCTGTAGTCAAAGGTGTAACAGGACGTCTTCCAACACCCTGCACAATGTTCCATAATCCTTTTGCAACCAATACATGTTGCATCATATAAGACCATAATGGGTAGTTGGTACCATCCAACTTATCCTCAACAACCAACATACAGAATACATCACTACTTTCAGCCATGGCCGGTGACTAAAATACCTTGATGTAGAAAATTGACAGTATCTCAAAAAGTTGAAGAGAACTGTGCCAACAATTTCTACTAGACCTGTAGCAGACTTCGAGACGCTTATACTGGCAAACAAAAACTGGTATATACCTTTGGCACAAAAAGACAAAATAGCCTGCACACGCACTAGGATAATGCGTTCGGAGGCCAAAACAAGCTCAGATCGCGATTTCGGCACCACATAGCGAAGCTGTTTTGATCTTTGAAACACCCTCAGTATGCTCACCAAATTTTGTGAGAATCTAAGATTGCAAATGGAGGAGTGTCAACAGTGGCCTAGATGAAGCAATGACCTTCTCTGATACCAATTGTTGGAGATAGATGTTTGCGGAAGCACACGAATAGCACAAGGAAGAAGAAGAAGCTTGGAGCACAAACACACAATACTGAATGTATTACTAGAGAATGTACAAAGATAAGTAGCCCATTAGGGCAATAGGCGTATATACAAGCTGGGGGAAAAAACCTCCTAAAGAGGGAAAAAGTGCCTTGGCAGTCCTAGTGTGTTCACACGCATCACTACCTAAATATATCAACATTTCGAAGCTATGCGAAAACCTTTGGGCTTGCTTCCTTTTGTGGATTGATTCCACATAGCTTGGAACTTTCTTGTACATGAATGCAAGCTCTTTGTTCACTGTGGCACTCCTAGGGGAGATTTGTTGATATATTTAGGTAGTAATGTGTGTGATGTTACACACGACGACCACTAGTGCACTTTTTTGCTCTTTAGGAGGTTCCCCCCCCCCCCTTGTATATATGACTATTACCACATTGGGCTACTTATTCTTGAATATTCTATTGGTAATACATTTAGTATTGTCTTTTGTGCTCCAAGCTTCTTTTTCCTCTTCCTTGTGTTGTTCATGTTCTTTTGCAAACCTCAAAACCCAACACTTGCGATATGAAGCTATGAAGTGATTGTGTGTGCACACTTTCTAGATCTTGAAAAGTCAAGATGAACCCCTAACTTGTTAGATTCATTTTGGAGTATATGGCATAGCTAAATTGAAGAAATAGCTTGCTTTAGCTAGCTATGCACTTCAATTAGATGTGTGCAAAAGCTCTCTAGTGAGTTCATACCAAGTTGTGAACTCTGAGCATAATACTTACACCTTCTATTCCCAAGATAGAATGTTCTTCACATTTCTTGCATATTCAGTTATTTGTTTTGATGGAAACAACTAAGATTGATGCTCCAAAGAACTTTGTGGTTCTAAATGCATTATTGTGAAGCTAGAGAGTATATTAAGCATCCTTAGGGTTAGATTGGAAGGTGTAGAGAAGGTTTTGTGCAAAATTAGCTTGTCTCTAAAACCTATCACACCATCTTCTCGCACTCGTATAAGAGCCAAAAAAATAATCATGGGAGATCAATTTCCTTCATCCATAGACAAATTAAGACAACTAATCCACTTTGTCACTTAGAATGGAAGCTTATCTTCAAGATAGAAACCTCTGTGGTTACATATTTGGAGATGCGATAATGCCAATCCTTAGAAGCAATGGCCACCCAACACAAGAAGAACAAGAGGTTAAATACATGGTGTCCGAAGGATGTTTTGGCAAGGTCATATATTCTAAAATCCATATTTGATTTTTTACTTTCACACATGAGGACTTGCAAGAATTCACAAGAAACTTGTTGTGCTCTTGAAGCATTATTTTTATCAAGTACCAAGGAAAGGAAGAATCAACTATGCATGGAATTCAACACACTCAAGTAGATGCCCAACCAAAGTGTGATTGGTTTTGTCACCAAAATGAAGGACATAGGAGACTAACTTGGAAGCATTTGAGAAATCATTAATGAAGAGGAGATATTAAGGCAAGTAATCAATAGAATAAAGGCAAATGTCAAATTGGAAGGTTTCACCTCAGCCATGGATCTCTACATGGATATGCAGGTTCCTGATTTCAAAACCCTTATTGGAGTTGAAGTATCTTCAGTAGTTAATTTTGTGCTCACCTCCATAGCTGTATAAATTTGTTTAAAATCCTCCATATAGAATGGCTTCAATATCTCTCTTGCATACTTTTGTTGGGACATGAAAATCTTCCTTGGTTTGTGCCAAACTTAAGGCAATAATGCATTAAGCCCAAGTATGTCATTTTAAATTATGAACCTAGGGAATCTTTTGTTTTTTAAAGAAGAGCATCATCATTTCCTATAATCACAAGGTCATCTGCATAGAGTACAAGCACATTGAATTCCCTCCTCTCTTAAGAACATACAAGTTAGTATCAAAAGCATATCTTTTGAAACCTAGATTCAAGAAATATTTATCCTTTTGTTGGTACCATGCTCTCGGGGATTGTTTCATCCCATATAGAGCCTTCTTCAGCCTACATAACTTATTCTTTGAATGGGGAGCCTAAAGCCTAGTGGTTGACACACATATACCTCCTCCATGAGGTTTCCATTCACGAATCCTGACATGAAATCCATGTGATAGGTTGGCCATGGCTTTGCGCAGCGAGAGATAGTACTACTCCGATAGTAGTCATCTTGTAGCCGGGGAAAATGATTCACAAAAGCAATTCCTTGAACTTGTGAGTAGCCATATGCAACAACTCTTGCTTTGGAATGTTCCAAAGTACCATCCGCCTTGTACTTTAGCTTCCAAATCCACTTGATGTCAATGACTTTACTCGTAAGGGGTCGATCAACTAGCTCCCAACTTCCATTCTTCATGATATTGTTGTATTATATTTGCATGGCAACCCTCAAATTCAGATTGTGGAGTGCCTCTTCCACATTGGTTGGTTCCTTTGCTTGTTATTGAATTATCTTAGCCATCATGGCTATTTCTACACTATGGGTGCTTGCGTGTCTCTATTCCATTATTCTTTGTGATCACCTTGGTCCATTCGAACCTGTTTTAGCGACTATGGGATGGGCTTTGAAAAATCATAGAGCTACCTCACCCAACATGGCAATGGCTTTTACGCTTGGATGATGACACATTACTGACTTTCAAAATCACCATGTGATGATGATGTTTCCTTCTTTCATGTATAATGGATAGCTCTTCAACCAAGTTCATAGTGGATTTCCCCTTTGCTCCATGATTAAGTGGAACTTCTCTTTTCCTCGCCCACTACATGTGGTTGCTCCTCCTTAAACACCACATATCAACTCGCCATGATCTTTCTAGCCTTAGTGTCATAAAGTTCATAAGTTTTAGCATCTTTTCTATCCCCTAAGAACATACATTTGACACTTTTTGGTTGAATCTTATTTCTCCCCCTATCTGGAACATGTACATAACATTCACTTCCAAATACTTTGAAATGGGACACAAATGGCTTTTTACCATTGTAGGCCTCTTGTGGATTGTTTCCATTGAGTGCCTTTGCCACAAAGTGATTAGGCAAACCCTTTCCCTTCAACATACACCTTTCCATCTCCATGATGGTTCAATTCCAACATTCCGCAACACCATTTTGTTGAGGGCTATGTGCCACTCTAAGTTGATGCTTGATTTCTTTACTCTTGCAAAAATCTTGAAACTGAGTTGATTCGAACTAACCAAGATCTTGTGTCCTTAATTTCTTCATATTTTTCCCTATTTAAGTTTGGAAAAGTCCAAGCAACTCTTTATTCTTACCAAAAGCTTGTGCCTTGTCATGAGCAAAGTACACCTGCATCTTCCTACTGTAGCCGTCAACAAGTAACATGAAGTAGGAAAATTTGCCCAAGGCTTGTGTAGGCATTTTTCTGCACAAGTGAGCATGCACTAATTCTTGAGGATAGCTTGCTCTATTCTTACTTCTTTGTGGAAACACCTTCTTCTACTACTTGCTCATCATGCAACCATTAGAGTTAATGAAAGAAACTATACCTTCACACTTTATTGGACATCTTGCATTCTTCTCTACCATTAATGTGATGGATTCCTTGAGAGGTTATGAGCAGCTATAAAGGTCTTCTTTGCTCATCATGTGCAACACCCATGAGTCATCTATTCTTGAATCTTTAGCCGAGGAGCATACCTCCTCTATCCTAACAAATTACCCAAGCTCTATTTTTTGCACTATTGGCAGACTCCTTGCCCTTCCCACCTTTTGGAGAAATTTTCTTCTCTTTTTCCTTCTTAATATGATAGTCTTGGAATCAAGATTCCATTGGCCTTTCTTCTTGCAATGGAAACACTATCCCTTGAGCTTATTTTTTCCATTCTTATTTTTTGTTCATCTTTTGAAGAGTCTGCTTTGCCTGCTTTGGCATTTTTTGTGATTGCAACATCTCCTTTGTTGTTGCCACTCCTTAGCTTGAGATGTCAATCCTCCTCAAGGATTAAGGCACTCAATTCTTCAAACTTTAGTGGTTTCGGTCTAATTCTAGTACAAAGAGAAGTTACCAAACCATCAAAGTTTGGTGGATAGATTTGAAGAAAATTCTAAGCTAGCTCCTCACTTGACTTTTGTCCACCTGCTCCTCCCATTTGATTCTCAAAATACAAGCATCCACCTTAGTCTAATTTGGAACATCAGATGGATCCCAGTTGGAGCCTCATAAAGGAAGCATTCAACCATGAGAAATCATGAATTAAATTTGAATCCTTCCCTCAATAGCCAAAATTTGAATGACAATTAAACGTCACTAATTCCCTATAATCTAAGAAAAGAAATTCCTAACTTGGAGGTAAACTTTTTATCTCTATATCTACACACCGCTTCGAATTTGAAAGATGTCACATATGTGTGTGATCCTAGACAATTTGGAAAAATTTTAGTAGGCCCCTAAGCTAAGATGCACTCCTTGTTGCTTGCTTTGATGAGTTTGAATAACGCTTTGTGTAGCCATAGCTGATACACAAAATTCTGCGTGAGCACTCTAGATTTCTCTAAGTATTGAGCATTGTTTATTAGTCATATCTAACTCAATTCTTGTAATATATGGCTTGTTAGAAATCTAATTAAGTTGTGTAAATTTGGTGAAATGTTTCGGATTAATTCTTTGCATATTCTGAGAGAACTTGGCTCAAGAGTGAATAGATGTCTATCTGTGTACACGTGGTGAAGAGAACATTTAGTCTATCTTGAAGGTATTGGTTTTCCCAGTACAAGTAACCAATTTAAGTGAAAAAACTTGCATTGTAAAGGGCTCAAGTTCTAATTTATGTACACAAAAGTTTTTGGTTTAATGTTTCAAATTCTAAGACATTCAATCATTTAATTAAGTAGAGGTTGTGTGAAGTTGTCGATGAGGACATTCTAGCTCCAAGACTGCATAGGTAAGTTGTGAATTCTTGCGACTGTGGTATCAAAGATATTCCACACATTAAAAGCATTCAAGAGCACCCTGACAAGACTCTAAAGGAGTTTCAAGGAAGATGTGTTGCTAGATCAAGCTCAAAAGAACACATAAAGCAATGGGGAGCCTACTAGTGAAGAAGGAAGACATAAGCATCATTTATTGGACATATTTTGAATATCAAAGGTAAATCTTTTGTTATTACACACATGATGTGCATCAAAGGTATCTAGCAGAGTGCATAAGAGCTCATCATGTCAGATTATAGCACTCAACTCGAGAATTTGGACAAGAATAAGTATGAGCCATGGAAGATTAGGATATTGAGTTATCTTATGGGAAAAGGATTATGGTCATTAGTCACATAGATGCAATACTTAGATTAGGAGAGAATCCAAATCTTGATCAATTAAAAAATTTCAAAGAGTTACATAAAAGGGACAAGATATTAATCTTCATTCTTTGAGAGCACAATAGCCATTCCATGATTGTGCATATACAAGACTTGGATACTTCCATGAAAGTGTGGGAAACACGATAGAGATTCTACTCCACCTCAAGTAAAGCTAGGAAAATTGAGTTGAAGAATGAAGTTAAGAACTTGAAGAACACCCCTAGTAGCAATATAACTTATTACATATTGAGGATCAAAGACGTGAGTGATGCATTAGGCTCTATAGGTTGTCACATAAAGGATGATGGCCTAGTTGCATATACCATAAGTGTGCTTAGGGTTGATGAGAAGTGGAAGGCTTTTACAACACCTGTGTGTGTTAGAGATACTCTTCCGAATTTTGAGCAGTTGGTGGCCTTGATGGTTAATAAGGGAATGAATAATGGAGGTTCAAAAGCAAAGGGAAATGAAGCCCAAGCCTTCTATGTAGGTATAGGTAGAGGGAGGGGAAGGAATCAAGGTAGAGGAAGAGGAAGAGTAAGACAAGGCACACGATCAAATGATGATTCTGCTCAAGACCAAGGGAGCAAATAATCTTCATCTAGAGGAAGAGGCAAGTTTAGAGGAAGAAGAGAAATGCCAAATAAGAGTAGAGACAATCAGAATTCAAAAGGATGCTTCGTCTGTGGCTAGTATGGCCACTTTGCAAAAGACCACTATCAAAGGGAGAAGATAAATTCAACCTATAAAAGTCAAGGTAGTTATGCATCTACTTCAAATAAAAATGAAAGTATGCTAGACGTAATGAATATGAGTGACCAAAACACACAAGGATCAAGTACGTGGTACATTGATAGTGGGTGTATATCTCAAACATACAGGTGCCATCAATCAAAGGACATGCAAAAAAAGGTGATGATACTCCTCTTGTTATTACACACATAAGTGATGTTATGTTAAAAGTTTATCATAAACCCAAGTGCATAAAAGATGTGTTTCATGCTCCCATAATCACAAAGAACTTGATTTCTATGGGGAAATGGTTGAGAGAGATTTGAAGGTCAACTTCAATAAAAAAGGATGCTTTTTGGAAAACCCTAAACAAGGGTACAAACTGACATCCAAAGTTGGAAAGGAAGAAAGGTTTTTGGCCTTGGATGTGAAGCGTGACTTCAATCACACAACTTAGTTCACCCTTAGAAACATGAAGGTGGCATAACTGGATCTATGACGCAAAAGGTATGGACACATAACAACTCAATGTTTGAAGGGCATAGAAAAAATGAGGGTATTATTAGGTTTACCTAATGTCTATAATCAGAATCTCAAGAACTTGTGTGAAGCTTTTCAATTCATAAAGGAGACAAGATTGCCATTCAAGAAGAACAATTATATGAGCTAGCATCCACTAGACCTCATTCATACAGATGTTTGGGTGCCAACAAAGTAAAAATCCATTAGAGGTAATAGATATTTTGTGACTTTCATTGATGATTGTACAAGGATGACTTGGCTCTAATGTATGAGATATAAATTAGATGTATTTTATTATTTCAAGAAGTTGAAGGTTATGGTTTGCAGTCCAACACAAATTTGTCCTTATCACTGTTATTCAAAGTCTTCATGTTCCCTAATAGTAGAATAATTCATCCGATTGACCTAGTAGAATAATTTGTCCAATATGTACTGTTCTTGTCAATGAAAATTCGCCCAATGGGTAGTGAAGGAGAATTTGTCTATGAAGCATAATTCCTCCAATGGGAATTTGTATGTTATATTCATCCGAGTGCATAGATGAACTCCTTATTCACATAGGTGCAATAGGCCTTCGCGCTCTCGGAACTGTTAAAAGTCAAGCTTCAAGCTACAAATTCGTGGGGAATCTTTTATGGCAATCAAAGGAAGCCAAAAGCCACGAGATTCCATCAAGAAAAGTCACTCAACCACTCCCCAAGTCATCTCAACTAATTCCTCCAAGTTAGGAGGCTGATTTGGAAAGGTAGTTCCTAGATTTTAGGAGCACACTTCTCACTATAAAAGGAGCATGTATCCCAACTTCTTTAGGGCCATCTTCTTGGAGTTTTAGCTCATGTAAAGTGAGCACTAAGTGCTGGAGTTTTGATAAGCAAGCCCCTTGCTTAAGCTAGCCCCTTGTTTTCTTTTAGTAGGCATATCTATGTGTGTGCGCAGGCAGTGTTGCAACTCTCTACCCCTGAGTTGTTAGCATTGGTTCTCCCTCATATTGTATCCATTTGATGTAGTTCTTGTCTAATTGGATAGCTATTAGAGTCTATTTTATGATCACAAAGTCTCTGAATCATTCTCTGAGTAATCTGGGAGCAACATTCATTTTAGTGAAGCTGTGTGATTGATATCTCTCTTGGTGTGTAGGCTCTGTTGGAAATATTTTGCTCTCTATTGTAAGGGCTGGTTCTCCTTCTCTATGTATCCATTTGCTATTATTTTGGTGTCATTGGGTAGCTATTAGAGTCCTCTAAAGTTGACCCAAGCTTGAGATTCATTCTCTATATAATCTGTGAGAAAATCGTGCTGGAGTGAAGTAAGGTATCTGCTTGACTGGCAGTTGTGAGCATTCAACTAGCTCATGTTGTAGACATTGTTTCTCCTTGTGTAAGCATCCATTTGAAGTGAAATTTGTTGTGTTGGAAAGCTCTTGGTGTCTACTAAAGGTCTACAAAAGCTCACTGGAGTTCTCTTCATATGCTCTGAGTAAGAGCATTTCTGGTGTGCAGAGGTCAAAGAAGGATACCTGTGGAGGTCATTCACGCTTCGTCGTTGCTTAGGGGTTGAGATACTTCCCCCATCAGGGGTATCAGAACATTTGGGCATCTTGGAGGCATCACATACAAGCAAGAAGACCTCTTGGAGTTGGTGGTTGAAGATTTGCATCAACAAAAGCTTCTTGGAGGTAGCTCACATCAAGGGGGAGCTATTCTACTCAAAGTTTCAAGAGCACAAGGTGTCCATCTAAGGAAAGCTTTGGATTGAGGTAACCTCAGAGCCTCATTTTCATTTTACACACATTGGAGCATTAGCCAAGGGCTAGGTCAAGTATCAAAGAGTAGATATGGGAGACTTCAACACTCAAATTGAAAAGCTAGACAAAGGGAACTATCAACCATGGAGATTTAGGGTCTCCAACTATCTTATGGGCAAGGGCCTTTGGGGGTTGATTAGTGGAAGTGAACCAAGACCTAGGTTGGATGAGAATCCAACCAATGACCAGAGAAGGGCCTTTAGGGAATGGAATGAAAGAGACAAGAGGGTTATCTTTATCCTTTCCCAACACATTAGCAATAGCATGATCGGCCATATCCAAGACTTGGATTCAAGCATGAAGGTATGGGAGACACTTGAAAGGCTTTATTCAACAAGCACCAAAGCAAGGAAGATCCAACTCAAGAATGAGCTCAACAACCTTAGGAAGAGCTCAGCGAGTAGCATAAATGACTACATACTTAAGGTCAAGGAGTTATCAGATGCATTGGGATCCATTGGAAGCCACATAGACGATGACGATCTTGTGGCTTATACTCTCAATGGTTTGAGAGATGATGAGAAGTGGAAACCCTTTACCACTTCAGTATATGTAAGGGATAATCTTCCCAATTTTGAGCAATTGGTTGCTCTCATGGTCACCGAAGAAATGAACATAGGTGGAAGTTCAACTAAAAGCAAGGATGCACAAGTTTTCTATGCAGGTAATCAAAGGGGCAAAGGAAGACGAGGACAAGGAAGGGGCAAAGGAAGGTTTGGAGGAAGGCAAGGCCACTCAAGCAATCAAGGACATGACCAAGGCACCTCATCACAAAGAGGGAGAGGAAGAACAAGAGGAAGAGGAGGACGACATCAACAAAACAGGAATCAAGATGGCGAAGGATGTTACATATGTGGCAAGTTTGGCCACTATGCTAGAGATTGCTACCAAGGAGGAAACCAAAGGAGCTATAATCAAGGTTCTTCATACAAAGGCCAAGGTAATTATGCTTATACAAGTTCAGAAAATGACAATCTCTTAATGATGCACATGAATGGGAATTCAAGCAAAGTAGATAGCACTTGGTATATTGATAGTGGATGTAGCAACCATATGAGTTGCAATTCTTCTTGGTTTACTAATCTACATGTTCCCAAAGGTAAAGGACATGTAGAAACAGGTGATGATACAGCCCATGAGATCTCCCATGTTGGAGATGTAGCTTTGGATGACAAGGAGGAAGGAAGATGTCTCAAGGATGTCTTGCATGTACCTACCATCACAAAGAACTTGGTGTCCATTGGGCAAATGGTTGAAAGAGGCTATCAAGTAACGTTCAACAAAGGTGGATGCTTTGTGGAGAACCCTAAGCAAGGTTACAAGGTCATAGCAAGAGGAAAGAAGCAAGGGAGACTCTTCACTTTGGAGGTAATTTCTCATTCCACTCAACATGTCTACTTCACATATGCAAACAAGAGGATTTCGGAGTTGGACTTGTGGCACAAGAGGATAGGTCACATCAACATACAAAGAATGAAGGAAATGCAATTCAAGAGGCTGGTTGAAGGTCTTCCCAACTTCCAAGGACAAGGTATGAAGCATTTATGTGAATCTTGTCAACTAGGGAAGCAAGCGAGACTTCCATTCAAGAAGAGTGGCTACATAAGCCAACATCCATTGGAGTTGATACATACAGATGTGTGGGGGCCAACCAAAGAGCAATCCATTGGAGGTAACAAGTACTTTGTCACTTTTATAGATGATTGCACAAGGATGGTTTGGGTTTATTTCATCAAAAACAAATCAGATGTGTTTACATGTTTCAAAGCATTCAAGGCAATGGTAGAAAAGGAAACAGGTACATATATCAAGAAGCTAAGGTCCGATGGAGGGGGAGAATATTTCTCCAATGAGTTTTCTGATTTTTTAATGGATCAAGGCATCAAGAGGCAAGTAACATGCAGGTACACACCCCAACAAAATGGAGTAGCAGAGAGAAAGAATAGATACATTGCCGAGATCGCTAGAGCAATGCTTAATGAGATGAATGTACCTAACATGTTTTGGAGTGATGCAGCAAATACTACCGTGTATCTTATGAATAGGGCTCCTACCTCAGGGATCCATGGCTTGACACCATATCAAGCCTATTTTGGTAAGAAACCTGATCTTTCCCACTTGAAGATATTTGGATGTACTTGTTATGTACATGTGCCAAGTGAATTGAGGCACAAGCTACAACCAAAGGCAGAAAAGTGTGTGTTTCTAGGATATTCAAATGATCATAAAGGTTACAAGTGCTTCAACCCAAACACAAAGGACTTGAGGATATCAAGGGATGTAGCATTTGATGAGCTACTCCCTTGGTATAAGAAGTATGATTGTATGCAAGACTATGAAGAAGAAAAGCATGGACATGATGAAGAACAAATCGACCTAGAACTAAGCGGCCCAAGGTGTTCCATCAATGAACATAGTTCAAGCATGAACTCACCATGGAGGGAGAGATCTTCATCAAGCTATGAAGCACAATCAATCAACAAAGGCAAAGCAACATTGGTGGAGTTGGATGAAGAAGGTAATGAAGTTGAAGATGATGAAGGACACATGATGGAGAAAGAAGCCATGTCAAAGAGAGAGATCAAGTTCCCAAGGCAAAGGAGATTTATTCCTCCAAAAGGTGAAGAAAGGAAGTCTTCTAGAGTTAAGTATCCAACTCAAAGGTTTACTTATGATTCATACATGGCAACTCATTATGCATATATGAACAAAGTAGTAGAAGATCATGAGCCCGATTGCTATGAAGATGCAAGCAGGTACACCGAATGGAAAGAGGCAATGCAAGAAGAGATCGACGCACTTGAGGAGAATCAAACATGGACTCTAGTGCCCAAGAAGGATAACATGAAGGTAATAGGTAATAAGTGGGTGTATAAAGTAAAGAGGAATTCAGATGGATCTATTTCTAGGTTCAAAGCAAGATTGGTGGCCAAGGGTTTTGCACAAACCTATGGAGTGGACTTTGAAGAGACATTCAGCCCCGTGGCAAAGATGAGCACCATTAGGACACTCATTGCAATGGCTGCTAGCAAAGGATGGAAGCTTTTCCAATTGGATATCAAGAATGCCCTTCTCAATGGAGACTTGGAAGAAGAGGTATACATGGAGCAACCACTAGGTTTTGTTCATAAAGAGTTTCCACATCATGTTTGTAGGTTGAGGAAGGCACTTTATGGCCTAAAACAAGCTCCAAGGGCTTGGAACCAAAGATTGGTGGACTATTTGATCAAATGTGGTTACAATCAATGCAAGGCGGATCCATCTCTCTTCATCAAACAAAGAGGAGAACTTGTAGTCTACATGTGCATGTATGTAGATGATCTTATCATTACAGGTAATGATACAAAGGGCATTGAGGAGATCAAGGCAAAGCTTGGAATGGAGTTTAGGATCTCTGATCTTGGAGATCTTAGGTATTTTCTTGGCATTGAAGTTGTATACAAAGAAGAAGGTATTATGCTCATACAAAGGAAGTATATTCTAGACCTATTTGAGAGGTTTGGGATGCTACATTGCAAGCCTATTTCAAATCCCATGGAAGTTAATGTAAAGCTAAGCTCCATTGATGGAGAGCCATTAGAGGATGTAACCTTGTATCGATCTATTGTAGGATCTTTCAATTATGCCACAATAACTAGGCCCGACATAGCATATGGAGTTGGAGTGTTATCACAATTTATGAATAGTCCAAGGACTACACACTTGCAAGCTGCAAGATGAATGTTACGATATCTCAAGGCCACTATAAATGAAGGATTGTTCTATTCATTTGATGATGATATGCAGGTCAAAGCTTATTCTGATGCCGATTGGGCCGGTTCCAAGGAGGATAGAAGAAGTACAAGTGGTTACCTAGTCATGCTAGGTAGCAAGATCATCTCATGGATTTCAAAGAAGCAACCCACGGTGGCATTATCTTCCACCGAGGCTGAGTATAGAGCTTTGGCTCAAGTCACATGTGAGCTAATGTGGATTAAGAAGTTATTTATGGAGCTTAATTTGCAGGTTGACACATATCCAATTTTTTGTGACAACATGAGTAGCATTCATCTAGCATCAAATCCTGTCTATCATGCTAGAACCAAGCATATTGAAGTGCACTATCACTTCATAAGGGAAAAGGTGATATCCAAGGAAGTTTGAGTACATCATATTGGTACCAAGGACCAAGTTGCCGGCATGTTTACAAAGGCTTTGGATGGGATGAAGATTTCAAAATTCAAGAAATGCATCAACATGAAGGAGCTTGGATGAGGACGAAGAATTGAAGCTTGAGGGGGAGTGTCAAAAGTCAAGCTTCAAGCTACAAATTCGTGGGGAATCTTTTATGGCAATCAAAGGAAGCCAAAAGCCACGAGATTCCATCAAGAAAAGTCACTCAACCACTCCCCAAGTCATCTCAACTAATTCCTCCAAGTTAGGAGGCTGATTTGGAAAGGTAGTTCCTAGATTTTAGGGGCACACTTCTCACTATAAAAGGAGCATGTATCCCGACTTCTTTAGGGCCATCTTCTTGGAGTTTTAGCTCATGTAAAGTGAGAACTAAGTGCTGGAGTTTTGATAAGCAAGCCCCTTGCTTAAGCTAGCCCCTTGCTTGCTTGTTTGTTTTCTTTTAGTAGGCATATCTATGTGTGTGCGCAGGCAGTGTTGCAACTCTCTACCCCTGAGTTGTTAGCATTGGTTCTCCCTCATATTGTATCCATTTGATGTAATTCTTGTCTCATTGGATAGCTATTAGAGTTCATTTTATGCTCACAAAGTCTCTGAATCATTCTCTGAGTAATCTGGGAGCAACATTCATTTTAGTGAAGTTATGTGATTGATATCTCTCTTGGTGTGTAGGCTCTGTTGGAAATATTTTGCTCTCTGTTGTAAGGGCTGGTTCTCCTTCTCTATGTATCCATTTGCTATGATTTTGGTGTCATTGGGTAGGTTTTAGAGTCCTCTAAAGTTGAACCAAGCTTGAGATTCATTCTTTGTATAATCTCCGAGAAAAGCTTGCTGGAGTGAAGTGAGGTATCTGCTTGATTGGCAGTTGTGAGCATTCAACTAGCTCATGTTGTAGACATTGTTTCTCCTTGTGTAAGCATCCATTTGAAGTGAAATTTGTTTTGTTGGAAAGCTCTTGGTGTCTACTACAGGTCTACAAAAGCTCACTGGAGTTCTCTGCATATGCTCTGAGTGAGAGCATTTTTGGTGTGCAGAGGTCAAAGAAGGATACCTGTGGAGGTCATTCACGCTTCGTCGTTGCTTAGGGGTTGAGATACTTCCCCCATCAGGAACAATGCAAAGCAAATGAGAGATCCAATCATCTTTGCGCCAAGTTTATATTTATCCCTCAAAACCTGGATCAAAGCATTGCTCCGAATTCGTCAGGACATTCAAATTCTTCTGGAACGTCTTCTTCCCCTCCTTGAAGTTTTCTTTTTTGCCTCCCCTCAATAAGATGAATCCGTTAGAAGTTATAAGCAAATGGTGCAATGTCATATTCTTCTGAAGCTATAATAAGCAGACTTGATCTCAAGCTGCTGGGATAGGAGAGTGTGGGTAAGTTTGCTTGTGTAGAACTCATCATCCCTAAATCTCGCAAATCGGTCTGGAGAAGTTAGAACAAAAATCATCTTGAATCTTGTTGCAAAAATCATCCCTAAATCTTGAATCGGCCTCGAGAAGTTAGAACAAAATTTGCAGACCAAATTTGTCAAGATTCTGTTAGCAAATTTATCAAGATTTTGTTGGGATTTGTATGCAGTTCAAAATGGATGAATTCAAAGTCTGGTCATCAAAACGGATGACTATAAGGCAGCAGCAAGCGAGATTTCTCACAAAACTTGCCCTCTACCTCATTTCCTCACAAAACTCGCCCTCTGCCTCCTTGCCCTGCCAAAATTTTCCCGATGTTGCGTTAGGAATTCGTCCTAAAGATGGAAAATTCATCCGAGAGTTGTAGAGCATCTTCGTGTAGAATTCATCCTCCATTTTCTTGCTCTTTCTCATGTCCTTCTTGCCAAGTTTGTCCCCCACTCGAACATAACTTAGCAATTCCTTAATTTTCCAAACCTTCAAGGATTAAAATTCATGCAAGAATGGGTGGGTTATTTGTCCAAGAAGAAAATTCATCTTGCACCTTCGTGGGGAATTTCGCCAAACAAGGGCTTGTGTACATATGATGGACCAATATCAAGTGGAAGGCATTGGAAAGCTCCACGTCATCCGACACCATTTCAAATGCTTTGTGGTCTATAAGCACCAATCTCTTACATTGTCCAAAATTGTGCAAATAAGTCAAAACAGCAAATTCCCTTTATTTGTCTAGACTATCGAATTCCGCAAATAAATTGTTCTCAATAATTTGTGTGAAGCCAATTCGCCCAACAATTTTTGCTAAATCTGTCCAAATGAACACATCCTGCGGCCATGTTTTCCACATGCACACCCTTCAAAAAAAGCGATCCATGCATCATCATGTAAAATTCGTCCTTTTGGAGCCAGTCCAAATTCATCCTTCCCCACATCCTCATGTTTGCCTTCACTCTTTGGAGCCCCAAAAATTTGCATTTTTAGCCTCTTCATACGAGGCCTCCCACACCCACATTCTCTCATTCAACCCCTCCTATCAATTCATCCTTCCATTTTCGTCCTCAACCCCTCAAAGCAAATTCGTCCTCATATTGATCTATTTGATTTTTCTACCTTGTTTTGCGTAATCTGCTCGCCCTAATGCACCCTTTCCTCATAAGGAGGATTCACCTATTCAAAGGAAAATCTCCCTTAGACAGAACCATCCAGCTTCAGATCCTCTTCACATTGATATATATTCATCCTCATGCGATATTCCTTAAAGTCCGACTTCTCAAAATCCATCAATTTGCCTTAGAATCATTTTTTTTTGGTCCCCCTTATTGAAACATCAAGCATACACTATGCTTAAGGTGGAATAGATCTATATCAAAACCTATCGCTTGGATTACATCGAAAGCATTGAAGCATTCTTTTACGTATGCTCATTATCGTATTTTCTTTTTAAGATTGTTCATGGATATTTTACCATTCTAAAATACTATATCTTTACATATGTAAAAGTAGAAAAAGAGAGCTAATCTTTCACGAATTCGAGGTGGTTGAGTTGCAAGCAATCAATCAATAAATCACCTATACACTTGTAAAATTCATGGAGCACTTCAAGAGTCTATATAAGGACTTCAAATCACTTGTACATTACATGAAGCAATATACATACACTTGTGGCCATCCTTGTCCTGCTCCTTCATTTTTCTACATCATCTTCTTCAACAACAATAAGTTTATAGAGACTATTGCTCTCTCTACAAATCTCCAAATTGTATGTGAGACGAATCATTGGAAAGATATTAGCATCTAGTCTATGTGTGTAAATGTTCAAAGAATTTAATTCATTAGATTGGAGGAAGTCTCAGTTTTTGGATCTTGGGGTCTATCTCTATGCTCTCCTAAAAAATGAGAGGTACCATTGTTGAGTATCTGATTGATTCTAGAAGCATATTTTGCTTATTTCTTGTAGTCTTGTGCATTCTATACACTCAACCCTATTTTTATCACTCCTCCAAAAGGAGTTTTTCTAATTGTAATCATGCTAGATGCTATGCGCATTTGAAGTTGATTATCTCATCCAAATATCGTAAGCTTTTTGAGCTAGTCAATGTGCAAACCTATCTATTTTTTATCGAATCTCTATCCTTGATGCTCCAAAGTACGTAGTGCACTTTATTGCACTCATTGCATGCCTATAAGGCCTATTTGAGTCTTTGTAAGCTCAAATGCAGGTCTTGTGCCGATTGCCTAGACCAAACTTCATCGCTTCGCAACTCACTTTTTAACCTCGTACAAGCTTCTCGAAGTTCTTTGAGCTATATGAGACCTAGATAAAGATGGGTGTTTACCTTCCCTGAATGATTGAAAAGCTTGATTGACACAACTATGCGGCTTGGCAAATCAGAATGGAGGCCTATTTGCAAGGTAGAAATCTTTATGGAATTGTAGTAGTTGATGAAGCAATGCCTATTCCAAGATCCAAAGGAGGACCTACACAAGAGGAGATAGATAAGCTCTAGCTTTGGTGTGCAAGCGATGCCCAAGCAAGAGCATACATACTAAACTCTATCTCTGACTCTCTATTACCACATATTAGAGGATGTAAGACATCTCAAGAGACTTGGGATGCCGTAAAGACCATCTTTTCTACTACTACCAAAGCAAGAAAGAGTCATCTTTGGAATGAGTTCAATCAAATGAAGAAGACCTAAATTTTCACAATTTTGCATTAGGAATTCATCCTAAAAATGGAAAATTCATCCGAGAGTTGCAAAGCCTCTTCATGTAGAATTTATCCTCCATTTCTTTGCTCTTTCTCATGTCCTTCTTGCCAAGTTTGTCCCCACTCGAACATAACTTAGAATTTCCTTAATTTTCAAAACCTTTAAGGATTAAAATTCATCCAAGAATGGGTGGGTTATTTGTCCAAGAAGAAAATTCATCATGCACCTTCATGGGAAATTCACCAAAAAGGGCTTGTGTAGATGTGATGGACCAATATCAAGTAGATGGCATTGGAGCCTTGCACGCCATCCAACACCACTTCAAATGCTCTGTGGTCTATAAGCACTTCAAGGCCATAAGAGATTGAGCACCAACCTCTTACACTGTCCAAAATTGTCCAAATAAGTCAAGACACCAAAGTCCCCATATTTTTCTAGACTATCAAATTTTGCAATTAAATTATTTTCAATAATTTTTTGGAAGCCAATTCACCCTACATTTTTTGCTAAATATCTCCAAAGGAGCACATCTTGTGGCCATGTTTTCCAATGCACACCCTTCAAAAAATTTGATCCATGCATCATCATGTAAAATTTGTCCTTTTGGAGTCGATCCAAATTCATCTTTTGCCACATCCTCATGTTTGCCTTCACTCTTTGGAGCCCCAAGAATTTTCATTTTTAGCATTTTCATATTCATCAAGAAGCCTCTCACACCCACGTTCACTCATTCAACCCGTACCCCTCATCTCAAATCCATTCCAAAACTCCCTCCTATCAATTCTGCCTTCCATTTTTGTCCTCAACCGCTCAAAGCCAATTCTTCCTCATATTGATCTGTTTGAATTTTCTTCTTTATTTTTCCTAATATGCCTGTCCTAATGCACCCTTTCCTCATAAGGAGAATTCATTTATTGAAAGGAAAATCTCCCTTAGACAAAACCATCCGGCTTCAGATTCTCTTTACATTGACATGTACTCATCCTCATGCGATATTCCTCAAAGTCCAACTTCTCAAAATCCATCAATTTGCCTTAGAATTATTTTTTAGGTCCCCCCTATTGGAAGTTCAAGAATACACTATGCTTAAAGTTGATTCGATCTACATCAAAATCTATCTCTTGGATTACATAGAAAGAATAACCATTGAAGCATTCTTTTACCTATGCTCATTTATTGTATTTTTTTAAAAGATTTTTGATGGATATTTTACCATTCTAAAAGCCTAGATCTTTACACATGTAAAAGTAGAAAAAAAGAGTTAATCTTCCATGAATTCAAGGTGGTTGAGTTGCAATCAATTAATCAATAAATCACCTAAAAGTAGAGAAAATTTCACTTTTCCTAGATTGTAGAAAGTGAATTGATTCGCTCCAACAAATAATCGTGCCTTCATTTAAATTCAAAATACACTTGTAAAAGTCATGGAGCACTTCAAGACTCTATATAAAAACTTAAAATCACTTGTGCATTACATGAAGAAATATACATACACTTGTGGCCATCATTGTCTTGCTCTTTCATTTTTCTGCATCATCCTCTTCAACAACAATAAGTTTATAGAGGCTATTGCTCTCTCTACAAGTTTCCACATTGTATATGAGAGGAATCATTGGAAAGGTATTCGTGTCTCTTCTATGTGTGTAAATGTTCAAAGAATTTAATTCATTATATCGGAGGAAAGCTTAGTTTTTCTATCTTGGGGTCTATCTCTATGCTTTCCTAAAAAATAGGAGGAACCATTGTTGAGTATCTCACTCATTCCAGAAGCATATTTTTCTTATTTCTTGTAATCTTGTGCATTCTGTACACTCAACCCTATGAATATCACTCCTTCAAAAGGAGTTTTTCTAATTGTAATCACGTTAGTCGCTATGAGCATTTGAGTTGATCTTCTCATTTAAAGATAGTAAGCTTTTTGAGCTACTCAATGTGCAAACATTTCTATTTTGTATCAACTCTTTGTCGTTAATGCCCCAAAGTACATAGTCCTCTCTATTGCGCTCATTGCATGCCTACAAGGCCTATTTGAGTCTTCATAAGCTCAAACGATGGTCTTGTGCCAGTTGGCTGGACCAAACTTCATCACTTCACAACTCACTTTTCAGCCTCCTACAAGCGTTCCTTTAGTTGTATCAGAGCTAGATCAAGATGGGTGATGACTTTCCCTCAACGATTGAAAAGATTGATCAACACAACTATGCGGCTTGGCAAATCAGAATGGAGGCCAATTTGCAAGGTAGAAATCTTTATGGAATTGTAGCAGTTGTTGAAGCTATGCCTATTCCAAGATCCAAAGGGGGACCTACACAAGAGGAGACAAATAAGCTCTCACTTTGGTGTGTAAGGGATGCTCAAGCAAGGTCATACATACTAAACTCTATCTCTAACTTTCTATTACCATATATTAGAGGATGAAAGACATCTCAAGAGACTTGTGATGCCCTAAAGACCTTCTTTTCTACTACTACCAAAGAAAGAAAGAGTCATCTTTGGAATGCGTTCAATCAAATGAGAAAGACACCTAAATAGACCATTACAGAGTTTGTTACCAAGGTAAAGGAGGTTGCTAATTAGATAGCATCCATTGGAGAGGTGACTTAAGAAGAGGATATGGTGAGGACAATTCTCAATGGGATTGGAAGTGATAATCAATGGCAATCCTTCATCATGGCTTATGATCTCATCATGGATGTCAAACTCCAGACTTGAACATCTTTCTTTGATAAATCTTCAATCAAGAGGCCAACAATTTCATAAAGGAAGATGGCTCTTATCATGGTAATTCAACTAGTGCTCTATATGTAGATAAGAAGAACAAGATGTTGAAGGGCAAGAAGAAGGAAGAAGATGAAGAGGAGACTTCCCAAGCCAACTTTGAAAGCAAGAGCAAGTGGAAAGGGAAGAAGAAAGGACCAAAGCATGACAAAGCCAAAGGTTAAAATTTTCAACCTTATGCCATCTGTGATAAGACCAACCACATCACTTAGAATTGCTGGTTCAATGGGAAGACTCAGAAAGGAAGTGGAAGAGGTGGATATGGCAGCAATAGAAGAAGAGGTGAACACAACCATAAAATTAACTATAGAGGCCATAATAGAAGGTACTTCAACAATTATTCAAAAGATCAAGCACATGAAGACTCTATGCTCTTAATCAATCTAAGCCACAAAGAAGGTAAAGAAGATGATTATTTGTTCTACATAGATTCATGATGCTCAAATCATTTTGCAGGCAGCATTGCTCTTCCATCTGATTTGGAAAGTCCAAAGCATAGACATAAAGTTCAAATAGGGGATGACACAAATATCAATCTGGAGAAGATTGGTAATGTCAAAGCTTCCAATGGTAGGACAAACATTCTGAGTAAGATTCTCTAGGTATCCAATATCATTAAAAACCTAATAAGCGTAGGTGAAATAGTCGAAGAAAGCTTGTAAGTTAGGTTCACCCAACATGGAGCTTTTGTGGGAGATTCATGTCAAGGCTTTAAGAAGACAGAAAGAGGTGAGAAGCATGGTAGGCTCTTTACTTTTGAAGTAGGAGAAACTAGGATCATAGCTGTATTCACTTTTGGGTCTCAAGCCCTAAGTGAGATTGAAGTGTGGCATAAGAGACTTGCTCATATGAATGAACGAACTTTGAAGGATATATTTAGAGATCAAAGTGTTCTTCGACTGCCAAACATATCAAAGCAAGACATGATCAAAAGGTTTCCTGCATGTCAGATTGGAAAGGTACAAAGACAACCATTCAAACACAAAGGCAACATCCAAAAATATTGGACTTAGTAATATACATGTATGGGGACAAAGTAAAGAGCCTTCATTCATAGGATCAAGGTATTATGTATCATTTACTGATGACCATAGTAGATTGACTATTCTATACTTTATCAAGAGTAAGAATGAAGTGTTTGATCACTTCAAAAAATATCTAGCACATGTGGAGAATCATACAGGTAGATCACTCAAGAAGCTCAGATCTAATGGAGGGGGAGAATACATCTCCAAAGAGTTTTAAGAGTTCTTTTAGGATAAAGGTATGAAAAGGGAAGTGACTACTAGGTACTCTCCTCAGCTTAATGGAATTGCATACATAAGAAAGAAGACATTGGTTGGCTCAACCAGAACAATGTGTGCAGCGAAGAGTTTGCCACATTATCGATGGGCAAAGGCTATTTCAACTACTATGTACCTTGTCAATAGACTACCATCCAAATCACTTCAAGGTATGACTACTTATGAAGCATGGCATGGAAGAAAATCTTGTCTTGGACATTGCAAGGTGTTTGGTTGTTTAGCTGATGTTCATGTACCATCACAAATAGGAGGTAAGCTAGATTAGAGGGCAATAAAGACAATGTTTATTGGCTATGACTCAACTCAGATAGGTTACAGGATCTACAATCCCTCAACCAAGCAACTCACTACAAGTAGAGATGTTGTGTTTGAAGAACACAGGTCTTGATATGATGAAGACAAACAAAAGATAATTCTACCATATGATCTTGATTGTGATTCTCATCAATTAGGAAGCAAGCATGATACATAGGTCTAGGATCCCATAAGTGATACACATGATGACCAAGATGAAAGGGAAAAGGATTACAAACTATGGACATAAAGAGGCAAAGCAGAGATGCAAGAGTGTGGAGAAAGCTTCATGCAAGCACCAAGAAGATCAACAAGAGAGAAGAAACAACGAGAAAGGTATGGAAATGATTCCACATGTCATGGACAAAGGAAACCATCTTGAATCTCAGATTCCATGGGAATCCTATATCTCATGATTGGTTCAGAATTTGGGGAAACTAATGCTTCCATTGCGTCCCCAAGGTGCCAAAACCCTAAGATCAATTGTCTTCTTGCTTGATTCTGACATCCAGAGACCATGCTTCGAAATGATGACATCATGAATTCATAACCACCCTAGAACCACCCTTGGAAAACCTATATAAGGAGGGGTTGGCCACATTCATAATCAGTCTTGCCAATACCAGTCTTGGGAGCTGAAGGAGTCGTGACCGCCAAGTAAGTACTCTCCAAGTTCCAGTTCCTATTCTTGTCTTGTTCCTTGTTCTAGTCCTATCTAGTCTAGTATCCTGGACATCTTGTCTTGTCCTCTTGTAATCTCGTACTATAAGATCTTGTCGAGTTCTTTCTTGTATCTAGTTCATCTCCCAAAAGGGAGTTCTTGTAATCTAGAGATCTTGTTGCATACTTACGATCCCGGGCTGTGGAATCTCCTGTATCATCTCTAGTCGAGTTGTTCATATCTATCACTCCCGAGTTGTGGGACATCTTATATCAATCACGTATTCTTGTATCATTTCCCCTTTGTGGGTGATCTTGTAATCAGAAGTGTATTTCCGAAATCTTGTCTACTGTAGTCAGAGAGTAGAATCTAGTGCTAACCTGACATTTTGGCAAGATTGGCTCCTATCCAAGACCAGGCATCATGGAGATCACTTATGAACAGATTGTAGCATCACTTCAGAGACTCCAACAACAAGTTGAGGACATAACTCATTGATAGACACAAGTCGAGATGCAACATCCAGTGCATGTTGGTGCACTCCTCCAAGAATTACAAGAACGAATTGGGAGTCTTCAATAAAATCAAGGGCGTATTCAAGTGAATCAACGACCTAGTATATCATTTATGAAGGAACCCAAGATTTGCATGCTAGAAAATTTCGATGGGGATCGCACAAAGTTTCGTGGATTTCTCTAGCAAGTTAAGTTGTACATCCATATGCAACCTGATAGATACCCTGACAAGGCATCCAAGGTCGGGTTTATTGGAACCTTGTGCTATGGCCAAGCATTATCATGGTTTGCCCCAATCTTGAAGACGAACATGGCAGTACTTCAGGACTATGAGGGGTTTCTTCGAGAACTGTTTGCCACATTTGGAGATGTAGACACAAGTCGAGTAGCAGAAACAAAACTTCAGGCATTACGTCAAGGTAACCGCCCTGCCTTTACCTATGCATCTGAATTTAGGCAGTTGATATGTGATCTCACTTGGCATGAAGATGATTTCATAAGCTAATTTAGATGGGGTTTAAGAGATGATGTGAAGGACCTTTTGCTCACGATGCCAGAGGTTAAAACATTGAATGATTATATCATGCAAGCTATTCAATGTGATAACCAACTTTTCTAAAGGAAACAAGAAAAAGAAGTAGAAGGAAGACCTCACCAATGGAAACCTTTCCAGCCTGCCACTAAAGATGAGTCTACGCCTGAACTTATGCAAATAGATGTAACACAGTTTTAGCCTCTAACATTAGAAGAGAAACAGAGAAGGAGAGTTAATAAGTTATGTCTCTATTGTGGAAACCCTGGACATATTGCAATTAATTGTCTGAATAAGAGAACAAACTCCAGAGTCGTAGCCACCCTTGTAGAGTAGGGAAACGAGGAAGTCCAGTTGTTAAAGAGACCTTGCATCCGGACCATGATATAAGAAAGGGTCTCATAATTCCAGCTACACCCATAGAAACATGTCTTGCACCTATCAAGTTAATCATGCCCAAGAAGACCCTTTCCCTTTCAGCCCTAGTAGATTCAGGAGCCTCCTCATGTTTCATCAATGAAGGATTGGTTAAGAAACATGGAATTCCTATACTTTGGAAGCACAAACTAGTGGTAGCTGAAGTAGTAGATGGACGACCTCTAGCATCTGGGATTATAACCATGGAAACCTCACCATTAAGAGTACACCTTGGTGACCATGAATCCCACATATGTTTCAAGGTAATATCAAGCCTAGTACATCTAGTTATAATTGGAATTCCATGGTTAAAGAAGCATAATCCAAACATTAATTGGGAAAAAAATAAAATCACCCGTCGAGATATCAGAAGAACCCAACATATGTCGGAGCCAAAGCCTTCATACATGTAGTAAGGAAGGAACCTACATATATGATCTATGCCATACCAGCTCAAGAATCCAAGAAAGATGATCCAGTACAGCTACCCAATCAATACAAAGGCTTTGAAGATGTCTTTGAAAAGAAGAATGCAGATATCCTGCCAGAGCATAGACCTTACCTTTGCCCCATAGATATTCAAGAGGGAGCACAACCACCCTTTTGACCAATCTACAGGCTATCCTCAGAGGAACTTACGGAACTATACAAGAACATTGATGAAAATCTAGCAAAGGGGTTTATCAAACACTCAAAGTCTCTACCAGGAGCTCCTATTTTATTTGTAAAGAAGAAGAATGGGACTCTCCAGATGTGTGTAGAATATCGTGGATTATATAAAGTCACTATAAAGAACAGATACCCGCTACCACTTATATCATAGCTCTTGGAATGCCTTGGAAATGCAAAATTCTTCACTAAGATTGATCTTCGAGGAGCTTACAATCTTGTAAGGATCTAAGAATGAGAGAAATGGAAGATAGCATTTCAAACAAGGTATGGCCATTTTGAATATGTAGTTATGTCATTCGGTCTTACAAATGCTCCAGTTGTCTTCCAACATATGATGAATGATATCTTTCGAGAATATTTAGATGATTTTGTTGTAATATACCTTGATGATATCTTGACATTCTCCAAAAATCTAGAGGATCATGAATGTCATGTAAAGATAGTCCTAGAGAAACTAAGAGAAAAAGGATTATATGCGAAATTGGACAAGTGCTCTTTCCATATGACAAAAGTGGAATTTTTAGGGTACATTGTATCAGATAAAGGAATTTTTATGAACCCTAAGAAGATTTACTCAATCCTTGATTGGCAACCACCTTCATGTGTTCGAGATATACAGTGTTTTTTGGGGTTTGCCAACTTCTATAGGATATTCATCAAAGATTACTCCAAGATAGTGACACCTCTTACCAAGCTTACAGGGAACTCCAAATTCTCATGGACCGAAGAAGCAGAAAAAGCATTTCAGACGTTGAAATCAGCATTCACTACTGCTCCAATTGTAGTTCATCCAGATTCTACTAAGCCCTTCTTCCTAGAGACAGATGCATCAGACTTTGCCCTAGGGTCCATTCTCTCACAATATGGAGATGATGGACACCCACATCCAGTTGCATATAATTCAAGGAAATTTCCTCCTCTAGAAATTAATTATGAAATTCATGATAAAGAACTTCTTGCCATAGTGGATGCGTTTCATACTTGGTTTCACCATCTAGAAGGAGCAGCTCATAAAGTTATGGTGTATAGAGACCACAAGTGTTGGTGTAAATCACAAGCCTACACATTTGGCTTGGAAGATATCATGAAGACTTTACATGCATGAGTAACCATAGGAACATATGCTAGTGGTTTATTACCACTTTTACCTCATGTAAAAGTCTAAATGACTTGGAATCTTTTGTGTAATCATCTACCTAAATGATTCGAGGAAAAAGTAGATCACTTGATTGAGAGAATATCTCCAAACTTTTAGAAGCTTGATTATAGGGAGCCAAGAATTTGAATTTGAATTCAAATTCCTATTCATTTCCTATAAAAATGTACTTGAAAAGTCGCGGGCATATAGATTCAATTCCCGAGGCCAAATCTACTGAGTTTGAGTGTGTGTGAGGACTATACCATAGCCTACACCTCTCTACACCATTTGGCAATGCTAGTCATGCAAATGGGATTGTATACCAATGTGAATTAATAGATACATTTACATCTATCATCTCTGTGTTCTCTCCTTATCTTCTCCAAAGTCTGTCAACTTGTCAAGGGCATATCTCTGTCATTACTCCACCAAATTCAGTGATTCAAAGGTTGTTGGATTTAGCTCAAAGTCATCTACATGCTGACAAAGTTTGAAGTGATTTCATTCAGCCAATTCAGAGAAATCGTTGTCGAGGTGCTCACTGGTCTATCTCTGCAACAGTCCTAAAAAGTCGGGGGAATTTTATCAATTGCTATTGTGCTAGTCACACTGAGCAAAACTCTCAGCAGGTGTCAAGACCAAATTAGAAGGTTTTCTTGAGTTTGTGAACTACAAAGTTATCTGTTTTGATTCAATCATTACACATAACATTTCCAAAGGACATAGGCTATTTCTTGGTGTCAAATGGAAGCTAAGGAAGTCTACTAATCAACTCTGGAGCAAAATAGGGCTGGTACAAATCAGGTTTAGTAGTACCTACTCAGTTTCCTGGATCATCCATCCATCTTTCCCAACAGTGGTATCAGAGCTTATAAGGTAAAATGGGAGATGGTTTTCCTTCACTCATTGATAAATTGGACAGGAACAACTATCAAGCTTGGTCTCTAAGGATGAAGACCTACTTACAAGGAAGGAGTCTCTTTGGATACATCTTAAGAGATGAGGAATTGCCCTCATTCAAAGCAAGAGGATTGCCAACCAAGGAAGAACAAGAGAAGCTCAATACATGGTGTGCAAAAGATGCATTGGCAAGGTCTTATCTACTCAACTCTATATCTGACTTTCTTTTACCTCATATCAGAAATTGTAAGACTTCCCAAGAGACTTGGGAAACCTTGTCATCATACTTTTCATCTAATACAAGGGCTAGGAAAAATCAGTTGTGGATAGAATTCGCAACACTAAGGAAGCAACCTAAGCAAGCTGTTTCAGAATTTGTGACCAAGATCAAAGATGTTGCAGATCAGGTAGCAAGCATAGGGGAAGAAATTGAAGAAGAGCAAATAGTGAGGCACGTAATCAATGGAATCAAGGCTGATGACAAGTGGGAAAGCTTCACCACTACAATGGATCTCTAGATGGACATGCATACCCTAGATCTCACAACTGTCATGGGTCAACTATTTACACATGAAGCAAAGCTCACAAAGAATGGAGATACATCCAAAGGTAACAACTCTTCTGCCCGATACACTGATAAGAAGGTTAAGGATAAAGGCAAGAATAAGAAGGTAGAAGATGAAGGCTCTACCTCCCAAGCTAACTATGCAGGGAGAGGTAGATCTTCAAGAGGCAGAGGCAGAGGAGGTAAGCAAGGTAGGGGGAGACCGTATAATTCATCACCATGCAATATTTGTGGTCTATCAAACCACACCACAGATGAGTGTTACAGGAATTACAAAAATCAAAGAGGAAGAGGCTACCAAAGAGGTGGATACTCTCACTCTAGAGGAAGGTTCAACCATCACCAAGGCCACAACAACAATTACAACAACAATTACAACAACAATTACAACAACAACTACAATGGTAACTACCAAGGAGGATTCAAAAACAGAAAGGACTACAACAACTACACAGAGGAGCAGGATGACTCTCTCTTGATCATGAACATGACTTCAAAGTCAGGTACAAATGATGATCATTTATTTTATATTGATTCAGGGTGTTCAAATTATGTGGCTGGTAATGTGGCACTACTCTCTGATCTTGAGGAACCATAAGGTAAACACCAAGTCCAAACAGGTGATGATACAAAGCATTCTGTAGTAAAAGTTGGAAATGTGAAAACTTGTGATGGTAATCAGAATTTGTTGAGCAGGGTACTTTATGTACCAACAATTACAAAGAACTTAATGAGTGTTGGTCAGATTGTAGAGAAAGGTTTGCAGGTCAGGTTCAATCAATATGGAGCATTTGTGGAAGACCCAAGACATGGATTCAAAAGGATAGCCAAGGGAGAAAAATCAGGTAGACTTTTCACTTTTGAGTTAGAGGACACAAAGAATATTGCTTTATACAGTTATAAGGATCAGACACTTTCAGAGCTTGAAATTTGGCACAAGAGATTAGGGCACATAGGTGAAAGGACCTTGAAGCAATTGTGCAAGGACCAATGTGTGCTTGGGATACCTAATGTATCCAAGCAACATATGATTTACAAGTGTGCTGCTTGTCAATTTGGTAAGTCTCACAGGTTACCATACTCAAGGAAAGGATATATGCATGAAGACTACCTAGAGTTGGTGCATATAGATGTTTGGGGACCTAGCAAAGACCCCTCAGTCTCAGGTTCAAGGTACTATGTGTCTTTTATTGATGACTATAGCAGATGGACTGTGTTATACTTTATGAGGCACAAGGATGAAGTGTTTAATTGCTTTAAAAAATATCTTGCATTAGTTGAAAACCAAACAGTAAGAAATTTGAAGAGGCTAAGGTCAGATGGAGGAGGTGAATACTTCTCAAATGAATTTGAGGACTTCTTGTAGGACAGAGGCATCAAAAGGGAAATAACCACAAGGTACTCTCCTGAACAGAATGGGATAGCTGAAAGAAGAAATAGGTTAATTGTTGAGACAACTAGATCTATGCTTAATGAGAAGAAGTTGCCTAACTATCTTTGGGCAGAGAGTGTCTCTACTGCCACCTATCTCATAAACAGGTTACCATCAGAGTCACTTGATGGTATGACACCTTATGAAGCATGGCATGGTCATTAGATCATTGCAAAATTTTTGGATGTGTAGCATATGTACACATACCTTCACAGGTAAGAGGTAAATTAGACCCAAAAGCTGAAAAATGCATTTACATTGGATGTGACTTGAATAAAAAAGGTTACAGGTTTTACAACCCTACCAATAAGGGATTCATGGTAAGAAGAGATGTGATCTTTGATGAGAATGATTCTTGGTATGAGAATGAATGCAGGAAAGTCAAACTACCCTATGATTTGGAAGAAGAATTTCCAAAG
The DNA here is from genome assembly GCA_020310875.1 of Ceratopteris richardii. Lineage (NCBI taxonomy): Eukaryota > Viridiplantae > Streptophyta > Polypodiopsida > Polypodiales > Pteridaceae > Ceratopteris > Ceratopteris richardii. The sequence goes on along the minus strand of CM035414.1, from coordinate 197,795,118 downwards.
CTTGCAAAGGAGGAACCTAATCAGAAAGAAGACTCAAGTTCAGATGATGAAGATACAATCAACCTTAAAGAGTTCAAGGCATGGAAGTCCAAAGGCAAAATGAAGATGAAAAAGCTTGAAGACATACCTGAATCTTCAACTCAACCAATCAGGAGATCTCAAAGGGAAAGTAAAAAACCTATCAGATATGGGTATGATACATCTCTTGTTAATAAACATTTAGTTTATCTTGCAAAGGATTTGTTAAATGAAGAACCAGGTTCATATGAAGAAGCAATCACCAAATCAAAATGGAAAGAAGCTATGGATGAAGAGATTGAAGCACTTAAGGAGAGTGATACATGGGAGTTAGTACCCAAGAAGGACTCCATGAAGGTAATAGGGTCCAGGTGGATCTATAAATTAAAAAGGAATTCTGATGGCACAATCAACAGGTACAAGGCCAGATTAGTAGCCAAGGGTTTTGCACAAACCCAAGGCATTGATTATGAAGAAACATTTTCTCCTGTAGCCAAGATGCCAACAATCAGAGTGTTGGAGAGTGTGGCTGCTTCCAAGAATTGGAACATGTATCAATTGGATGTCAAGAATGCTTTCTTGAATGGATGGATCTCAGAAGAAGTTTATATGTCACAACCTCCTGGCTATGAAGACCCTAAGAAGGTAACTTATGTTTGCAAATTGAAGAAGGCTTTATATGGATTGAAGCAGGCACCTAGGGCATGGAATTAGAGGCTAACTACATACCTCCAAGACCAAGGATTTGTTATGAGCAAGGCAGATACTTCTTTGTTCATTGAAAGAAGTAATTCAGACGTAATTTATCTCTGTGTATATATTGATGACATCATCAATACAGGTAATGATGTCAATGGAATCAGAAATATCAAAAGCCAAATGATGAAGGAGTTCAAGATCAATGATCTTGGATTATTGAAGTATTTTTTAGGACTTGAATTAGTTTATACTAATTCAGGGATATACATCACTCAGAAGAAGTATGTACAGGACATGTTAAAGAAATTTAAATTGCAGGATGCTAAGATAGCAAGCACTCCAATGGAGGTGAACCTAAAGCTAAGTGCCCATGAAGGTGATGAAGTTCAAGACATTACAAATTATCAGAGTATGGTGGGTAGCTTGAACTATGCTACCTTAACAAGAATTGATATTGCATATGGAGTTAGTGTGCTAAGTTAATTCATGCACAAATCAAGGATACCTCACCTAGAGGCTGCAAAAAGAATCTTGAAGTATCTCAAGGGTACACAGAACCATGGTTTGTATTTTCCTTACACTTCAGATATTGATATAAAAGTTTATTCAGATGCAGATTGGGCAGGTTGCAAGGATGATAGGAGAAGCACTTCAGGATACATTTCCTTTGCAGGTGACAAACCAATCTCATGGTTTGCAAAGAAGCAACCAACTATGGCATTGTCTTGTACAGAAGCAGAGTATAGAGGGCTAGCTAATGCCACTCAAGAAGCAATCTGGATTAAGCTATTGTATACAGAATTGGGGTTATATACTAGACCTCCAATTATCTTTGGAGATAATACAAGTTCTCTTCACCTTGCAGCTAATCCTATCTATCATGCTAGAACAAAACACATAGAAGTACATTATCACTATGTGAGGGAGAAGTTGCTAAGCAAGGACATTCAGTTGACCTATGTGTCAACCAACATGCAATGTGCAGATTTGCTGACTAAAGCTTTGGATGGAACTAAACTTTGCAGGTTCAAATCTATGATTGGATTGCAGGATATACTTGATAATTGAAGATGAAGACTTAAGCCAAAATGTTTGGCTTGAGGGGAGCTGTTGGTGTAAATCACAAGCCTACACATTTTGCTTGGAAGATATCATGAAGACTTTACATGCATGAATAACCATAGGAACATATGCTAGTGGTTTATTACCACTTTACCTCATGTAAAAGTCTAAATGACTTGGAATCTTTTGTGTAATCATCTACCTAATTGATTCGAGGAAAAATTAGATCACTTGATTGAGAGAATATCTCCAAACTTTTAGAAGCTTGATTATAGGGAGCCAAGAATTTGAATTTGAATTCAAATTCCTATTCATTTCCTATAAAAATGTACTTGAAAGGTCGCGGGCATATAGATTCAATTCCCGAGGCCAACTCTACTGAGTTTGAGTGTGTGTGAGGACTATACCATAGCCTACACCTCTCTAAACCATTTGGCAATGCTAGTCATGCAAATGGGATTGTATACCAATGTGAATTAATAGATACATTTACATCTATCATCTCTGTGTTCTCTGCTTATCTTCTCCAAAGTCTATCAACTTGTCAAGGGCATATCTCAGTCATTACTCCACCAAATTCAGTGATTCAAAGCTTGTTGGATTTAGCTCAAAGTCATCTACATGCTGATCAGCAAAGTTTTAAGTGATTTCATTCAGCCAATTCAGAAAAATCGTCATCGAGGTGCTCACTGGTCTATCTCTGCAACAGTCCTAAAAAGTTGGGGAAATTTTATCAATTGCTACTGTGCTGGTCACACTGAGCAAAAATCTGAGCAGGTGTCAAGACCAAATTAGAAGGTTTTCTTGAGTTTGTGAACTACAAAGTTATCTGTTTTGATTCAATCATTACACATAACATTTCCAAAGGTCATAGGCTATTTCTTGGTGTCAATTGGAAGCTAAGGAAGTCTACTAATCAACTCTGGAGCAAAAGAGGGCTGGTACAAAACAAGTTTAGCAGTACCTACTCAGTTTTCTGGATCATCCATCCATCTTTTCCAACAATAAGAACCTAGAGTAATTTATGAGCACCCGCATCCTCAACAGATGGCAATCTCGATGGAGTAACTTTTTATCCAGGTTCGACTTTGTCATCACATATCGTCCAGGATGGCAACAGTGTCAGTCACATGCCTTGGTCAAGAAGATCTTATCTTTCACCAAAGAAGGTTGAAGAGGCCTTCGATCAACAAGAGAGTGTATTACTCAGTCTTGAGCATCTCCACTTAGCAGCTATCTCTTCAATCCATCCTAAAGATTCAGCCTTGAATCATTTGATTCCTCAGAATCTACCACAAGATGAATTATTTTGTAATGTTAAGCAAAAAACTCAAGAAGGAAAAGTCCAAGAAGTAGATGAATTCCAGGAAAAGGACGGGTTACTATTCTATAAGAACCTATTGTATGTCCCTCCAGGAAAGCCCAAGATCCAAGTACTTCAACAAGGTCATGACAACCTTACAGTAGGACATTTTGGAGTCAATAAAACAATAGAACTCATATCCAGGGATTTTAGGTGGCCTCAAATGTGGAAGGAAGTCAAAGAATATATCCGAACTTGTGACACTTGCAATAGATCTAAGGTACCACGACATAAGCCTCATGGCCTCTTGCAACCTTTACCTATTCTAGTATGGCCATGGGCTTCATTATCTATGGATTTCATCACAAATCTACCAAAGTCAGATAAGTATGATGCCATTCTTGTTATTGTGGATAGATTCACAAAGATGGCACACTTCATTCCGACTACAAAGGCAATCACAAGTGCAGCCACTACTATACTCTTTCTTAGATACATCTTTAGGCTTCATGGATAGCCTCATGATATTGTCAGTGATCGAGGTCCACAGTTCATATCTAGCTTTTGGAACAGTCTTTGCAAGCTCCTTGCTATTCAAGTTAAACTATCTAGAGCAAATCATCCACAAACTGATGGACAAAGAGAACGGGTGAATCAAGTCATAGAGAGATATCTTCGTTGCACTAGCAACTATCACCAAAATGATTGGTTTCAGTTGTTACCCTTTGCAGAGTTTTCCTATAACAATAATGTTCATGCATCTACTAACAAAACTCCCATCTTTGCAAACTAAGGACAACATCCAAGGATGGATATACAACTCTCAAATCATGTCAAGAACCTAGGTGCCAGAGACAAGGCCCAATACCTGATGGAAATTCATGAAGAAATCAAGGAAGAGATCCATAAAGCTCAACAACAATATAAGTACTATGCAGATCAACATCGTGTCCAAAATCCATGGTATCAAATTGGGGATAAAGTATGGTTACTCAGAAACAATTTGAAAACTTCAAGGCCTTGTGCAAAGTTAGATCATCAGAGATTTGGTCCATTTACCAACTTGGCCAAGATTAATCCAGTCACCTTCAAGCTCCAGCTACCAATTACCATGAGCATACATCCAGTTTTCCATGTATCCATGTTGCAACCATATCAGTTTTCACCATTGAGGGGGGAGAGACCTAGTCCTTCACCACCTATTGAGATTGATGATCATGAAGAATTTGAAGTCGAGCATGTCCTAGATTCAAGAATATCTCGAGGAAGATTAGAGTACCTTATTCATTGGAAAGGGCATGACATCAGTGATCGTACTTGGGAACCTGCAAAAAACCTTCAAAGGGAACCAATGAAGATTCGAGAATTCCATAAGAAAAATCCAATGAAGCCGAGACCAGAGAATGTGACCGCTCCTCGTGGAGCTTGTCGCTTGAGGGGGAGATAATTTCATGGACAAAGGAAACCATCTTGAATCTCAGATTCCATGGGAATCCTATATCTCATGATTGGTTCAGAATTTGGGGAAATTAATGCTTCCATTGCATCCGAAACGTGCCAAAACCCTAAGATCGACTATCTTCTTGCTTGATTCTGATATCCAGAATTGATGCCATCATCAATTCATAACCGCCCTAGAACCGCCCTTGGAAAGCCTATATAAGGAGGGGTTCGGCACATTCATAATCAGTCTTGCCAATACTCAAGGAGTCGTGATCACCAAGTAAGTACTCTCCAAGTTCTAGTTCCTGTTCTTGTCTTGTTCCTTGTTCTAGTCATGTCTAGTCTAGTATCCTGGACATCTTGTCTTGTCCTCTTGTAATCTCGTAGTACGAGACCTTGTCGAGTTATTTCTTGTATCTAGTTCATCTCCCATAAGGGAGTTCTTGTAATCTAGAGATCTTGTTTCATACTTACAATCCGGGGTTATGGGATCTCCCGTATCATCTGTAGTCAAGCTATTCATACCTATCAGTCTCGGGTTGTGGGATATCTTGTATGAATCATGTATTCTTGTATCATTTCCCCTTCGTGGGTGATCTTGTAATCAGAAGTGTATTTCCGAACTCTTGTCTGCTGTAGTCAGAGAGCACAATCTACTGCTCCCCTGACACCACATTTGTTACAAAGCATTTAATCTACTTGGCAAAAGACTTAATTTCAGAGGAACCCTAAACCTATGAGGAGGTAAAGGGAAACCCTAATTGGGAAAATCCCATGAACAAAGAAATAGATGCATTGAAGGAAAGGGTAACATGGGATTTGATTATAATCTCATCCAATCAAAAGGTAAATGGTTGCAGATGGGTGTATAAAGTTAAAAGAAACTTAGACGGATCAAGTTGTAGGTACAAGGCAAGATTATTTTCCAAAGAATTATCACAAACACATGGTATAGACCATGAGGAAACATTCTCACCAATTACAAAGATGACTACAATCAGAACATTGATAAGCGTAGATGTTGTAAGAAATTGGAGACTCCTCCAACTTGATATAAAAATGGATTTCTAAATGGTTGGCTAAGTGAAGAGGTATACATGTCACAACCACCAAGTTTTGAAAACCCTAGTCATGCATCTAATGTCTGCAGACTTAAGAAAGCATTGTATAGAGATTAAGGACTTGTGAGTTCCAAACATAATGTATTGCAAGATAATGTAAGTTCCATGCATCTATCGTCAAACTCTATTTTCCATGGAAGAACCAAACACATAGAGGTTCATTAAAACTTCATCACGGAGAAGCTCATGGCAAAGGAGATTGAAATTTCTTTTGTTCCAACTAAAAAGAAAGTAGCAGATATGATGATGAAGTTTTAAATCAATAGCAAGTATTCAACATATTAGAGAATAAACACTCAAGCATACTTTAGCTTAAGGGGGAGCTGTCAAACATCAAGCTTACACTTTTCTTGAGGTGGATTTGATCTACATCAAAAGCTATAACTTGGATTACATCGAAAGATCATCCATTGAAGTGTTCTTTTACCTATGCTCATTTATTGTATTTGTTTTAAGATTCTTCATAGATATTTTACCATTGTAAAACTTTAGAGCTTTAAACATATAAAAGTACAAAAAGAGATCTAATCTACCATGAATTTGAGGTGGTTGAGTTGCAATCAATGAATCAATCAATCATGTAAAAGGAGATCAAACTAGATCTTCACTTTTGCTAGATTGTAGAAAAGTGAATTGATTCCCTCCAACAAGTAATCCCGCCTTCATTTGAATTCAAAATCCACTTGAAAATGTAGTGGAGAACTTCAAGAGTCTATATAAAGACTTCAAATCACTTGTACATTACATGAAGAAATATACGTACACTTGTGGCCATCATTGTCTTGTTCCTTCATTTTTCTGCATCATCTTGTTCAACAAAAGTAGATTTGTAGAGGTTGCTTCTCTCTCTTTTGAACTTCAAATTAGATGAAAGAGGACTCATTGGATAGCTCTTAGTGTCTAGTTTATGTGTGTAAATTGTCAAAACATTTGGTTTAGTAGATTGGGAGAAATTGCCATTTTTTATCTCGGGGTCTATCTTTGTGTATTCCTAAAAAATAGGAGGTACCACTACTGAGTGTCTGATTCGTTCCAAAAGCATATTTTGCTTATTTCTTGTACTCTTGTGCACTCTATACAGGCAACCCTATTTTTTCATGCCTCCAAAAGGCTTTGCTCTAATTGTAATCACCCTATTTGCTATGAGCTACTCAATTTGCAAACCTATATGTTTTGTATTAGTCTTTAACTCTGATGCTCCAAAGTACATAGTGCATTTTATTGCACTTATTGCATGCCTATAAGGTCAAATTGAGTCTCCATAAGCTCAAGGGCTGGTCTTGCGCTAGTTGGTTGGACCAAACTTGGTCAATTCAAAACACACTTTTCTACCTCTTACAAGCTTCTCCAAGTTCTTTCACCCCCCTCCCGGATCCCCTAAATTCTTTCTATCTAAATGCTTGTCCTCCACCTTCAGAATTTATCTTTTCAATCCATCCAAGCATATTTGTTAGTATTTTTCCCCCATGCATGCTCTAGGCTATTGGTCCACGTGAAATAAGTGTAGAGAGCCACTTAAGTTCTTAGATGATAGAAAAAGATTTCTTAGTGGATAAGATAAAATTGGTTGGTTGTTAGTACTAAATGGGGCCACTTCTCGAATAAAGGAAGCTAGATTACATTTGGAGGGAGGTACTTAGAAAAACTATGCATGACACCCTATCAACAAATTAGGAAGGATTTGGAGGCACTAAAAATGCAAAAAATTCACCATGAGGAGACGATCATGCTGCCTTCACCATGCCACAATGATGGGGAAGTGGCTCAACTTTGCCGAGAAGTAGAAGAGTTGCGGACCACAAAGGATTTACGTAGGCATGTTTGGTGCATTCTATGTAATAATGGTGGACACTCAAATATGAATTATCTCAATAGGGTAAGCTACCAGTTTTGTGGCAATGAGGCTAGGGACTACTGCTATCTCATGGGAGCGAAGCAGAGAGGTAACACTCAAGTTCTTGATTTATTTTACACTAGTACTTCTAACGTCATAGCACAGAGGAACCTCATCCAAATCGGCCAAGCTATAATAGACCTCTAATATGTTACTCTCATGGAGAATATGGTCATATGTAGAAAAGATGCTCATTAGGGGAGGGCACCCCTCCCTGTTAACTTTGTCTAGATACTAAAGATAATTATACAAGAGATTACCCAAGAAAGTTCCCTGATCCATTCTGTATGATAGAAATCTCTCCACAAATAGGAGGTATGAGTACCCAATCTTATCATGTTTTATTATCCATAGTACCTATGAATAACACAGCTACTTAAGTGGTTGCAACTCGCATGGAGTACCATGGAATCAAGAGAAGAAAATAAGAAAAGAAGGCTGATTTGAAGGATCAAGTAGCTCTTGAAAAAGCTTATGACATGGTGACTACTTCATTAAAGGACAAACTTGCCAGCTCTCAAGAAGAAATGCAAGAGGCAAAGACTGAAGAAATCTTGAAAGGGGTTCACCACTAGGTTTTTTTATATCAACTCATAGAAATGGACTCAAAGGTGAGAAGTGACTTAGTGAAGGTCATACAGTCTACCTACCTCAGCTCACCACCTAGCATAGATGGGTTCATGGTGGATTTTTCTCCTAAACCACTAGTAGATTACGAAAGCTCTAGGTTATCTATTTCCATAGAAGATGAAGTATTTGATGGGTGTTATTGTAGATGGAGGCATTGGCATCAATTTGATGCTAGATTTTACAATGAAGAAATTAAAATTGGACCTCAGCAAGGCGGCACCCCTTGAATTTGAGATTATCAAATCAACATCAGGTTGAACCCCTCGACATAATTAAAAAGGTACTCATGATAGTGTGGGGTTTTTAGTTCCTCTTAGATTTTGTTGTGATTAGCCTACCACAAGAGACCTCTTATACTCTACTTTTGGGAAGGCCTTTGCTCGGGCGTGCAAAAGCACTACAGGATTGGGGAAGGAATCGGCTATGGATGTACATGAATCCCAATAACCATTTACAAATACATTTGGAGGAGGGATGCAACACTCCCAAGGTGGCTGGATGTACATTACATACTAGGATAATGCCTTCTCTACCATTAGAAGAACATAATTTGTTAAATTAGATGATGGGTGATGCAGAGTGTTGCACGACTAAAGTTAGTGAAATAAATGAAGAAAGGACCAAAGCATGACAAAGCCAAAGGTTAAAAGTTTCAACCTTATGCCATCTGTGATAAGACCAACCACATCACTTAGAATTGCTGGTTCAATGGAAAGACTCGGAAAGGAAGTGGAAGAGGTGGATATGGGAGCAATAGAGGAAGAGGTGAACACAACTTCAAAAATAACTATAGAGGCCATAATAGAAGGTACTGCAAGAATTATTCAAAAGATCAAGCACATGAAGACTCATTGCTTTTAATGAATCTAAGGCACAAAGAAGGTAAGGAAGATGATCATTTGTTCTACATAGATTCATGATGCTCAAATCATGTTGCAGGCAACATTGTGCTTCTATCTGATTTGGAAAGTGCAAAGCATAGACATAAAGTTCAAATAGGGGATCACACAAAGCATAATGTGGAGAAGATTGGTAATGTCAAAGCTTTCGATGGTAGGACACACATTCTGAGTAAGATTCTCTATGTACCCAATATTACTAAAAACGTAATAAGTGTAGGAGAAATAGTTGAAGAAAGCTTGAAAATTAGGTTCACCCAACATGGAGCTTTTGTGGAAGATTCATGTCAAGTCTTTAAGAAGACAACAAGAGGTGAGAAGCATGGTAGGCTCTTTACTTTTGAAGTAGGAGAAACTAGGAACATAGTTGTATTCACTTTTGGGTGTCAAACCCTAAGTGATCTTGAAGTGTGGCATAAGAGTCTTGCCCATGTGAATGAAAGAACCTTGAAGGGTATATGTAGAGATCAAAGTGTTTTTGGACTACCAAACATATCAAAGCAAGACATGATGAACACGTGTCATGCATGTCAGATTGGAAAGGTACAAAGACAACCATTCAAATACAAAGGCTACATCCAAAACAACTTATTGTACTTAGTACATATACATGTATGGGGAGAAAGTCAAGAACCTTCATTCACACAATCAAGGTATTATGTCTCATTTATTGATGACCATAGTAGATTGACTATTCTATACTTTATCAAGAGTAAGAATGAAGTGTTTGATCGCTTCAAAAAATATCTTGCACATGGCACATGTGGAGAATCATACAGGTAGATCACTCAAGAAGCTCAGATCTAATGGAGAGGGAGAATACATCTCCAAAGAGTTTTAAGAGTTCTTTCAAGATAGAGGTATGAAAAGGGAAGTGATTACTAGGTACTCTCCTCAACTTAATGGAATTGCTTACATAAGAAACAAGATATTGGTTGGCTCCACCAAAACAATGCGTGAGGCGAAGAGGTTGCCACATTATCTATGGGCAAAGGCTATTTCAACTACTATGTACCTTGTCAATAGACTACCATCCAAATCACTTCGAGGTATGACTACTTATGAAGCATGGCACGGAAGAAAATCTTTTCTTGGACATTGCAAGGTGTATGGTTGTTTAGCTTATGTTCATGTACCATCACAAATAGGAGGTAAGCTAGATCAGAGGGCAACAAAGTAGTGTTTATTGGCTATAGCTCAGCTCAGATAGGTTACAGGCTCTACAATCCCTCTACCAAGCAATTTACTACAAGTAGAGATGTTGTGTTTGAAGAACACAGGTCTTGATATGATGAAGACAAAAAAAAGGTAATTCTACCATATGATCTTGATTTGATACACATGATGAACAAGATGAAAGGGAAAAGGATTACAAACTATGGAAGTTAAGAGACAAAGCAGAGATGCAAGAGTGTGGAGAATGCTTCATGCAAGCACCTAGAAGATCAACAAGAGAGAAGAAATAGCGAGAAAGTTATGGAAATGATTCCACATTTGTTACAAAGCATTTAATCTACTTGGCAAAAGGCTAAATTTCTAAGGAACCCTCAACCTATGAAGAGGTAAAGGGAAACCCTAATGGGAAAAGCCAATGAACAAAGAAATAGATGCATTGAAGGAAATGGTCACATGCGATTAGGTTCCAATCTCATCCAATCAAAAGGTAAATGGTTGCAAATGGGTGTATAAAGTTAAAAGAAACTTAGAGGGATCAAGTTGCAGGTACAAGGCAAGATTATTTGCCAAAGAATTATCACAAACACATGGTATAGACCATGAGAAAACATTCTCACTAGTTACAAAGATGACTACAATCAGAACATTGATAAGCGTAAATGTTGCAAGAAATTGGAGACTCCTCCAACTTGATATAAAAATGGATTTCTAAATGGTTGGCTAAGTGAAGAGGTATACATGTCACAACCACCAAGTTTTCAAAACCCTAGTCATGCATCTAATGTCTGCAGACTTAAGAAAGCATTGTATAGAGATTAAGGACTTGTGAGTTCCAAACATAACGTATTGCAAGATAATGTAAGTTCCATGCATCTATCAGAAAACGCTATTTTCCATGCAAGAACCAAACGCATAGAGGTTCTTTACCACTTCATCACGGAGAAGCTCATGGAAAAGGAGATTGAAATTTCTTTTGTTCCAACTAAAAAGGAAGTAGCAGATATGATGATGAAGTTTTAAATCAATAGCAATTAGTCAAGCTATTAGAGAATAAACACTCAAGCATACTTTAGCTTAATGGGGACTTGTTCAAAGATCAAGCTTACACTACTCTTAAGGTGGATTTGATCTACATCAAAAGCTATGACTTTGATTACATCGAATGATCATCCATTGAAGTGTTCTTTTACCTATGCTCATTTATTGTATTTATTTAAGATTCTTCATAGATATTTTACCATTGTAAAAATTTAGAGCTTTAAACATATAAAAGTACAAAAGGAGAGCTACTCTACCATGAATTTGAGGTGGTTGAGTTGCAAATAATGAATCAATCAATCACGTAAAAGTAGATCAAACTAGATCTTGACTTTTTCTAGATTGTAGAAAAGTGAATTGATTCCATCCAACAACTAATCCCACCTTCATTTGAATTCAAAAACCACTTGAAAAAGTAGTGGAGAACTTCAATAGTCTATATAAAGACTTCAAATCACTTGTACATTACAGGAAGAAATATACATACACTTGCAACCATCATTGTCTTGTTCCCTCATTTTTCTCCATCATCTTCTTCAACAACAATAAATTTGTTGAGGTTGCTTCTCTCTCTTCTGAACTTCAAGTTAGATGAAAGAGGACTCATGTGATAGCTTTTAGTTTCTAGTTTATGTGCGTAAATTTTCAAAACATTTGGTTTAGTCGATTGGGAGAAATTGCCATTTTTTATGTTGGGGTCTATCTTTGTGTATTCCTAAAAAATAGGAGGTACCACTACTGAGTGTCTAATTCGTTCCAAAAGCATATTTTTCTTTTTTCTTGTACTCTTGTGCACTCTATACACTCAAACCTATTTTCTCATGCCTCCAAAAGACTTTTCTCTACTTGTAATCACCCTATTCTCTATGAGCATTTGAAGTTAATTGTCTCATCCAAACAATTAATGAAGAGAAATGATTCTTGCAAGATGTGCAATTTGAAGACAAGAAGACTATCACTTGAGAAACCCACAATGCAACAAGATTATGGTATTAGGTAGACATATTCTAGAGGTAAGATTAATTCCTCATGTTAGTGAAGATAGGAAGAAGAAACAACTATGAAAGGAGCATGGTCAAGCTGCAAAATGCCAATGTCATTGGAGGACAAGGTATCACTTGCAAGGTACTCTTACTTCTTTAAAGAGGAATGTAAACATGAAGATAGAAGCATCCAAGAAGATAGAAACTATGGTTTGGAAGAGAATTAGGGATAAGGATATTAGATCTTTTAAGAGATTCGATGACATGAGGAAACAAAAAAAGAGGAGGACTTATGGACAACACTCACAGGCCAAGGAAGAGATAGAAGAGATGCTTTGTGGATCTTTGCAACTCGATGATTTGGATGAGGACATAAAGCCCCTAGATAGGAATTTTAGAGTGGATTCTAATTCTATCTTAATTTAATAAGCAAGGGAAAATTCATCCGCTATATATACCATAGTTCTCATTTCCAAATTTTTTTGCTTATAAAGGTTTTTCTCACTTCATTTCTGAACTAGTCATATTGCACCGAGGCGGTGCAAACCGTTGATGTGGGAGAATGTAGTCGAACACGAATTTGTCCTTATCACCTTGATTCAAATTCTTCTTGTTCCCCAATGTAATGCACCAAGAAAAATTCGTTTGTTCGATGTAGTGGAATAATTCGTCTGATGGGTATAATTCTTGTGGATGGTAATTCGCCTAGTGGGCAGTGAAGGAGAATTTATCTGTGAAGGATCATTCCTCCAATGGAAGCTTGTACAAAAAATTCGTCTGAGTGCATAGATGAGCCCTTATTCACATAGGTTTGCCCTTATTCAAAGGTGGAAAAGGTGTTCAAGTTCGTGGAACAATGCAAAGAAAATTAGAGATCCAATCATCTTCGCTCCACGTTCATATTCGTCCCTCAAAACCCAATTCAAAGCATTGCTCCAAATTCCTTTGGAAACTCGAATTCTTATTGAATGTCTTTTTCACCTCCCTGAATTTGTAAGTCTTTTTGCCTCCCCTCAATAAGATGAATTCATCAGAAGCTATAAGCAAATGGTGCAAAGTCATATTCGTATGAAGCTAGAATAAGCGAACTTGATCTCAGGTTTTCCGGATAGGAGGGCATGGACAAGTTTGCCTCTATAGAATTAATCGTCCCTAAATCTTGCAAATCCGCTTAGAGAATCCTATTGAAATTTTTCTCGTCAATTCTGTTGCGAAAAGTACAAATGAATGGGGCTAGTTGTTGGGAGAGGATGGTTGAATGCACTCAGAGATTGAGTAGGTGCTGCTAAACCTGCTTCACACCAGCCCTCCTTTGACTCCAGGAATGATTAATACACTTGCTTAGCTTCCAAATGATACCAAGAAAGCATATATGTACTTTGCAAATGATATGTGTAATGATCAAATCAAAACAGATAACTTTGCACTTCACAAATCCAAGAAAACTTGCTATTTTGGTATTGACACCTGCTCAGTCTTTCACTCAGTATGACCAGCACACTTACAATTGATCAAATTCCTTCCGGACATATTAAATTAGCTTAACAAGCTATCCTTTGCAAGTGGAATGAGAAGAAATGATGAACTATACTCTGAGAAATAAGTTTAGCGAAAATATGTTTACCCCCGACTTTTTAGGAGCTCTGCAGTCAAATACCAGTGAGCACTTCGACTGCGATTTCTCGCTAATGGCGGAACCAATTGACTTCAAAATTTGTAGGCTTGTAGAAGACTTTGAGCTGAATCCAATGTGCTTTGAATTACTTGATTTGGTTGAGAAACCACTGAGATATGCTCTGTTGAAGTTGACAGACTTGGAGTAGACAACTCAGAGAATCACAGAGTAGATGAATGTAAGTATTTGTATTAGATCATGTAAATGTACATTCCCATTGGCATGATACACATAGTCCAATGGTACTCAGAGGTGTAGGCTATGGAGTAGACCTCACACACTCAATAATCACAGATGTTAGTCTCGAGAATGGTGAAGAACACCCGCAACTTTTCCTTGTAGTTTTTATAGGAATTGAGTGATGATTTGAATTTGAATTCAAATCAATCTCCTAGAATCTTTCACCTAAAAGTTGATTGAGATATTCTCTCAATTAGTCAACAACTTTTTCCACGACTTCCAATCAATCAGGTGTGATTACATAAAATGCCAAGTCACTAAGACTTTTACAAGAGATAAAATGGTAAGAACTTATAAGCATAAGTTCCTATAGTCCTTCTCACATGTTGAGTCTTCAAGATAGTATCCAAGCCAAATTGTGAAGGCTTGACTTGCACCAACAACTCCCCCTCAAGCCAAACATTTTGGCTCAAGTCTTCAGCTCCATTCTTCAATCACATCCTGCAATCCAATCATGGATTTGAATCTGCATAACTTGTTTCCATCCAAAGCTTTAGTGAGTAAATCTGCACATTGCATATTAGTAGACACATAAGTCAACTGAATGTCCTTACTAAGCAACTTTTCTCTCACATAGTGGTAATGAACCTCTATGTGTTTTGTCCTAGCATGATATATTGGATTACCTGCAAGGTGAAGAGAACTTGTGTTATCTCCAAAGATAATTGGTGGCCTTGTGTATAGGCCTAACTCTGTATACAAAAGCTTCAACCAGATAGCTTCCTGAGTGGCATTTGCTAGCCCTCTATACTCTGCTTCAGTAGATGACAAAGCTACTGTAGGTTGTTTCTTGGCTGACCAAGAAATTGGTTTATCACCTGCAAAACATATGTATCCTGATGTGCTCCTCCTATCATCCTTGCATCCTGCCCAATCTGCATCTGAATATACTTTAATGTCAATATCTGATGTATAAGGAAAGTACAAACCATGGTTCTGAGTTCCCTTTAGATACTTCAAGATCTTCTTTGTTGCCTCTAGGTGAGGTACCCTTGGTTTGTGCATGAATTGGCTTAGCACACTAACTCCATATGCTATGTCAATTCTCGTTAAGGTAGCATAATTCCAACTACCTACCATACTTTGATATCCTGTAATGTCTTGGATTTCATCACCTTCATGGGCACTAAGCTTTAGGTTGACGTCCATTGGAGTACTTGAGACTTTAGCATCCTGCAAGTTAAACTTCTTCACAATGTCCTGTACATACTTCTTTTGAGTGATATATATACCTGAATTAGTGTAGACTAACTCAAGACCTAAGAAGTATTTCAATAATCCAAGATCATTGATCTTGAATTCCTTCATCATCTGTCCTTTGATGTGTCTAATCCCACTGACATCATTGCCTGTAATGATGATGTCATCAACATAAACACACAAGTAGATTACCTCTATACTACTCCTCTTTATGAATAGAGAAGTGTCTGCTTTACTCATCACAAATCGTTGGTCTTGGAGATATGTTGTCAACCTGTAAGTCCATGCTCTAGATGCCTGTTTCAATCCATATAGAGGCTTCTTCAATTTACAAACATAATTTACCTTCTTGGGATCTTCATAGCCAGGTGGTTGTGACATGTAGACTTCTTCAGATATCCATCCATTCAAGAAAGCATTCTTGACATCTAATTGGTACATGTTCCAATTCTTGGATGCAGCTATACTCACCAATACTCTGATTGTTGGCATCTTAGCCACAGGAGAAAATGTCTCCTCATAATCAATACCTTGGGTTGGTGCGAAACCCTTGGCTACCAACCTAGCTTTATACCTGTTGATTGTACCATCAGAGTTCCTCTTGAGTTTGTAGATCCATCTGGATCCTATCACCTTCATAGAGTCCTTCTTGGGTACCAAGTCCCATGTGTCACTCTCCTTGAGAGCCTCTATTTCTTCATCCATAGCTTCTTTCCATTCTGGTTTAGTAATTGCCTCCTCATATGAACCTGGTTCTTCATTTAACAAGTCCTTTGCAAGATATACAAAATGCTTAGTTACAAGAGAAGTATCATACCCATATCTGATAGGCTTCTTACTTTCTCTCTGAGATCTCCTCATAGCTTGAGTTGAGGATTCTGGTATATCCTCTAGCTTCTTCATTTTCATCTTCCCTTTGGACTTCCATGCCTTAAATTCCTCAAGGTTGATTGTGTCATCATTTTCTGAGCTTGAATCTTCTTCCTTGCTTGGTTCTTCTTTGATTAGCTTTGGAAACTCCTCTTGCAAATCATAAGGTAGACTAACCTTCCTGCATTCATTCTCATACCATGAATCATTCTCATCAAAGATGACATCTCTGCTTACCTTAAAACCTTTGTTTGAGGGGTTGTAGAATCTGTACCCTTTCTGGTTCAAGTCATAACCAATGAAGATACATTTTTCAGCTTTAGGGTCTAGCTTTCCCCTTACCTGTGAGGGAATATGCACATATGCAACACAACCAAAAATTTTGCAATGATCCAATGATGGTCTCTTACCATGCCAAGCTTCATAAGGTGTCATGCCATCAAGTGACTTTGATGGCAACCTGTTAATGAGATAGGTGGCAGTAGATACACTCTCTGCCCAAAGATAATTTGGTAATTTCTTTTCATTAAGCATAGACCTAGCTGTTTCAACAATGAGTCTATTCCTTCTTTCAGCTACCCCATTTTGTTCAGGTGAGTACCTTGTGGTTATCTCTCTCTTGATGCCTCTTTCCTGCAAGAATTCTTCAAATTCATTGGAGAAGTATTCACCTCCTCCATCTGACCTTAGTCTTTTCAAGTTTCTACCTGTTTGATTTTCAACTAGTGCAAGATATCTTTTGAAACAATTAAATACTTCATCCTTATGCTTCATAAAGTATAACACAGTCCATCTGCTATAATCATCAATGAAAGACACATAGTACCTTGATCCTGAAATGGAGGGATCCTTGCTAGGTCCCCAAACATCTGTGTGCACCAAGTCTAGGTAGTCTTCATGCATAAAGCCTTTCCTTGTATAAGGTAACCTGTGAGACTTACCAAATTGACAAGCACCACACTTGTAAATCATGTGTTGCTTGGATACATTAGGTATCCCAAGCACACATTGATTCCTGCACATTTGCTTTAAGGTCCTTTCACCTATGTGACCTAACCTCTTGTGCCATATTTCTAATTCTGAAAGTGTTTGGTCCTTGTAATTGTATAAAGCAATGTTCTTTGTGTCCTCTAGCTCAAAAGTAAACAATCTACCTGATTTTTCTCCCTTGGCTATCCTTTTGAATCCATGTCTTGGGTCTTCCACATATGCTCCATGTTGATTGAACATGACCTGCAACCCTTTCTCCACAATCTGACCAACACTCATTAGGTTCTTGGTAATGGTTGGTACATAAAGTACCCTGCTCAATAGGTTCTGATTACCATCACTAGTCTTTACATTACCAATCTTTACAACATAATGCTTAGTATCATCACTTGTCTGCACTTGATGTTTGCCTTTGGGTTCTTCCAAATCAGAAAGTAGTGCCACATTGCCAGCTACATGATTAGAACATCCTGAATCGATATAGAATAAGTGATCATCATTGATACCTGACTTAGAAGTCATATTCATGATCAATAGGGAGTCATCTTGCTCCTCTGTATAGTTGTTGTAGTCCATCCTATTTCTGTATCCACCTTGGTAGTTACCATTGTTGTTGTAATTGTTGTTGTAGTTATTGTTGTAGCCATTGTAGCCTTGGTGTTGGTTGAATCTGCCTCTTGAGAGTATCCACCTCTTTGATGGCCTCTTCCTCTCTGATTCTTATAGTTTCTGTAGCACTCATCTGTAGTATGATTAGACAGACCACATATATTGCATGGTGATGAATTGTAGGATTTCCCCCTACCTGGCTTACCTCCTCTGCCTCTACCTCTTGAAGATCTACCTCTCCCTGCATAGTTTGCTTGGGAGGTAGAGCCTTCTTCATCAACCTTCTTAATTTTACCCTTATCTTTAACCTTCTTATCAGTGTATAGAGCAGAGGGGTTGTTACCTTTTGATTGCTCTCCATTCCTTGTAAGCTTTGCTTCATGTGTGAAGAGTTGACCAATCAGAATTGTTAAATCAGGAGCATGTATGTCCATGTATAGGTCCATTGCTGTGGTAAAGCTCTCCCATTTGTCATCAGCTTTTAGTCCATTGATTACCTACCTTACTATTTGTTCCTCTTCAATCTCCTCTCCAATACTTGCAAGCTGTTCTGCAATGTCTTTGACCCTAGTGACAAAGTCTGAAACTGATTGCTTTGATTGCTTCCTAAGAGTTGTAAATTCAATCCATAGTTGATTCTTTCTGGCCCTTGTATTTGATGAGAAATATGTTGACAAGGTTTCCCAAGTTTCTTGGGAAGTCTTGCAATTCCTTATGTGAGGTAAAAGGAAATCAGATATAGAGTTAAGAAGATATGACCTTGCCAATGCATCTTTTGCACACCATGTGTTGAGCCTCTCTTGTTCATCCTCAATGAATGAAGGAAAACCATCTCCCATGTTACCTTATTTGCTATGATACCACTATTGGGAGAGGATGGTTGGATGCACTCAGAGATTGAGTAGGTGCTGCTAAACCTGCTTCACACCAGCCCTCCTTTGACTCCAGGAATGATTAATACACTTGCTTAGCTTCCAAATGATACCAAGAAAGCATATATGTACTTTGCAAATGGTATGTGTAATGATCAAATCAAAACAGATAACTTTGCACTTCACAAATCCAAGAAAACTTGCTATTTTGGTATTGACACCTGCTCACTCTTTCACTCAGTATGACCAGCACACTTACAATTGATCAAATTCCTTCTAGACATATAAAATTAGCTTAACAAGCTACCATTTGCAAGTGGAATGAGAAGAAATGATGAACTATACTCTGAGATATAAGTTTAGCAAAAATATGTTTACCCCCGACTTTTTAGGAGCTCTGCAGTCAAATACCAGTGAGCACTTCGACTGAGATTTCTCGCTAATGGCTGAAACAATTGACTTCAAAATTTGTATGCGTGTAGAAGACTTTGAGCTAAATCCAATGTGCTTTGAATTACTTGATTTGGTTGAGAAACCACTGAGATATGCTCTGTTGAAGTTGACAGACTTGGAGTAGACAACTCAGAGAATCACAGAGTAGATGAATGTAAGTATTTGTATTAGATCATGTAAATGTACATTCCCATTGGCATGATACACATAGTCCAATGGTACTCAGAGGTGTAGGCTATGGAGTAGACCTCACACACTCAATAATCACAGATGTTAGTCTCGGGAATGGTGAAGAACACCCGCGACTTTTCCTTGTAGTTTTTATAGGAATTGAGTGATGATTTGAATTTGAATTCAAATCAATCTCCTAGAATCTTTCACCTAAAAGTTGATTGAGATATTCTCTCAATTAGTCAACAAGTTTTTCCACGACTTCCAATCAATTAGGTGTGATTACATAAAATGCCAAGTCACTAAGACTTTTACAAGAGATAAAATGGTAAGAACTTATAAGCATAAGTTCCTATACTAATAGTCCTTCTCACATGTTGAGTCTTCAAGATAGTATCCAAGCCAAATTGTGAAGGCTTGACTTGCACCAACACTAGTGACCACGGGACCCCCCATGTCCTAGAGCAGGGGTAGATCTTACAAAGTTTAGATGGCATTACAAAGAAGGTGAATCACCCTCCCATCACCCTCGTGAGGGGCCCACATGGGTTTAAGCTTGTTGTTGATCACGATAAACAATTTATGATGCTTGAAAGGGGGGATTTCTTGCAGTTCGTGATTCTTTTATCGAGGAGGAACAATGATTTTTTGATCGACCACTCTTTGGGGGAGTCGCCGAAGTTATAAGCACATCTTTCTTGCCACACCTTCTAGAGGACCTTCCCTCTGATGGCATTCCAGAGGGTTGCCAAGTAGCTGATTGCTTCACCCAACAGAGCTTACTTCTAGCTGATATTCTTCTGAAGTATAATTTTCTTACTGACAATTTGCCAAAGCCTGTTGGAGTTGGGACAAAAGTTATCTTGAATCCTATTGCAATTTGTCTCGTTAATTTTGTTGCGAATTCTCGGACCAAATTCATCAATTCTGTTAGGATTTGTATGCAAGAGAAAAAGGACGGATTCGATCTCTGTTTGCTGAAATGGAAAGCTTTACGCTATCGAGAAGATACAATTATTAGTCAACAACAAGGAGCAGCAAGCGACAATTCCGAGGGCTTCGAATTCGTCTTGAAGAATTTTCCTTAGACAATTCACCCTCTGCCTCCATGCCTCACAAAACTCGCCCTCTGCATCCTTGCCTGACAACACTCACCCTCTATCACCTTGGCTTGCCAAAATTTGCCCAATGCTACCTTAGAAATTCCTCTTAAATAAGGCACACTCACCCGAGAGTTGTAGAGCATTTTTTCGCCCTCCATTTCTTTCGTCCTTTCTCATGTCCTTCTTGAAAAGTTTATCTCCCACTCGAACATAACTTATTTGTCCAAGCAAAAGAGCTTGTGTAGATGTGAAGGACGAATATCAAGCAGATGGTATTGGAGAGCTCCATGCGATCCAACACCACCTCGAATGCTTTGCGTCACATGAGAACTTCAAGGCCATAAGAGATTGAACACCAGCCTTTTACATTCTCCAAAATTGTCCAAATAGCTATGAACACCAAATTGCTCAGATTTGTCTAGACTATCAAATAAAGCCAATTCCTTCGGTACAAAATTCCTCCTACAATTTCTGCTAAATCCGTCCCAAGGAACACATCATCTAGGCACAGTTGCCACATGCACACCCTTCAAAAAATTCATCCCTGCATCATCATGTAAAATTTGTGCCTTTGGAGCCAACCCAAATTCGTCCTTCCTAGCCCTAAAATTCGTCCCTCACCCTTCCCAGTCCCAAAAAATTCGCCTGTTTAGCCTCTTCATATTTGTCTCGAGGCCTCTCACACCCAAATTCTCTCATTCAACCCCAACACCCTCACCTCAAATTAATTCCGAAACTCCCCCTTATCAATTGGTCCTTCCATTTCGTACTGAACCCCTCAAAGGCAATTCGTCTTCATATTGATCGGTTTGAATTTGCTTCCCTTCTTTCAATAATCTACTTCGCCTAATGCACCCTTTCTTCAGAAGGAGAATTCGCCTATTCTGGGCAAAATCACCCTTAAACAAAATTGTTCAGCTTCAAATTCTCTTTACATTGATAAGTATTACTCATCACGCGATATATCTCGAAGTCTAGACTCTCAAAATCTATCTGAAACCTTTCAAAATTTGACTTAGAGTCATTTTTTGTCCCCCCCTCATCGCCTAAATTCATCCTAACTAAATCCGCGCCCTTCACCTTCATAATTTCTCTTTTGAATTCATCCAATCACATACTATGGTATTTTGTTCGCCATGCATGCTCAAGGCTATTGGCCCGTGGGAAATAAGTATAGAGAGGTGCCTAAGGTCTAACACTACAACAAAAGACTTCTTGGTGGATAACATAAAATCGATTGGTTGTCGGTACTAAATTGTGCCTCCCATCCAAAAATAGCCCATTGTTCCACCACTCTTACTAGGATTAGTGCATATGGAGTTGTAAATAGTGAAGATGCAGTAAAAGCTGGGATTCACTCGAAGTCACTCTTCTGAGCTTGAGGTCTATATAAGAACTTGCTTGGCACTTGTCTCAATTCATTCCTAATCACTCTTGTATTTGTTTTGGTACTCATCATTTGGCGACTCATGACTCCTTTCTTTAGAATCTCTGCCTTTTTTTGGTCTTCTTGTGTTATTGTGGTTTTCTCAAGTGTGTTCTCATCATGCTACTCCCTAGTTACTCTATGCATAATGGTGCAATTTTCTCCACTATAAAATAAGGCCTCTCTATGGTGGGTATACAAAGTGAGAGATCCAGAGTTGGGTAGCAATTGGCATGATAATGCAATTGGGTATTCTAGGAGAGCTCCGAAAGAGTGGAGTCTATCATACTTTTGTGGAGATTGCATATTTCTCTATGTACTTTCATTGTGTCGTGTAGTTAAGAAAAAACCTCTAGCGTGGGGATATCATTGTAATGTTATTTGAAATGTGTGTGTTTGTTGACTTATTGTTACCATTCGTCAATTTTAGTAAATCAAGAATTTTATCATCTTTGTAACTTGTCCTATTCTGTGTTAATGTTTTTAAAGTGATACTTGTACATGTACATGACACAAGGTATACATGCCTAATGAAGAACTCCCCTTGAGTAGGCGTAATAGAATCATAGTCCTGATTACCACCTCTACATGGCTGAGAGAGAATATGACAAGTACATCAAATTTATAAGGTCTGATGGAGGGGGAGAATAGTTCTCTCACGTTTTTGTTTTCGAATTTCTTGGAAACTAATGGTATCAAAAGCAAAACCATATGCAGATATACACCACAGAAAAATTGGTGTAGCAAAAAGGAGGAATATGTATATTGTAGAATGTGCTATGGCAATGATGAAGGAGATGAGTATGGCTAAGTTTTATTGGATTGATCTAGCAACTATTTACGTCATGAACAAAGACCCCACATCAGGTATACATGCTATTACACCTTATGAATCTTTGTACAATAGAAACGCAGATGTTTCACACTTGAGAGACTGTATCTCTTCTTTCTTTCTATTGATTCTAATAAACTAAGGACCAAACTTAATGATAGATAAGAAGTATGTGTCTTTATAGGATATGCAAGTGAGAAAAATGGTTATAGGTGTTATAAACCTACAAAAAAGGAATTAAAATTATCAAGATATTTTAGCTTTGATGAGTTGATACCTTTGTATGCCTCGAATGTATCTATGGAGGATAATGAAGTCGAATAGAAGAAGATGTTAAGGGATGAACGAGAGAGCATGGTTCTTAGTGGAACAAAAGAATCGACTTCTTAGCTATCGTGCAATAGAAGCAGCCCTTCATCAAGTCAATTGAGTGATGCAAGAAGTAAATGCATATAGAAAATCATACAAATAATAGAAGATGAAAACAATATGGATAAAGCTCCACTCAGACCATTATGAGAAGTAGGGGGACAACTCAAAGATCAACAACAAATATCCAAATCAATGGAATGGTGCGATAAGGAAATTTGACAGGCTAAGGTATCTGTTGGGAATTGAACTCACAACATCCCGGTTAGGAGTGTGATGGGCTAACCACTTGCCCCAAAAGCCATGATTGAGGATTACTTCCTAATGCTCTCTCTTAAGGCGTGGTTCAACCACCTCCTACTAGGATTATGTAACATTCCTTCCCCCTTAGTTCCATTTTTGTCCTTAAAAATGGTATTGGAAGGTCTGATAGAAAGAGAGAAATAATAGAATCACCACTCCCACTATATCCCCATGTATAGAAATACATGGTCCTATCTCCGTGTTGTTTCCCCATATCCTTCCCCTTAAGAAAACTCTTGGGAAGGTAATCTAAGGTTGGGAAACCGTCTCTGAAGGGTGCTAACCCGCTCCCATGTTGCACTATCTTATGAACTATCTTTCCACTTTACTAGACACTCTTTATACAAGTGACTTCTCGTCTGTTTCTCTCGAGTGCGTAGTATGCTTTCAGGCTCATGTGGAATAGATTGAACAGAAATAGGCTCTACTATCTCACTATCTGGAATGAGGTTGTCAGATTCACCCATCCTTTTCTTAAGCCAGCTAACATGAAAAACTGGATGGATTTGAATATTCTTTGGAAGTTGGAGCTGCTAAGCCATCTTTCCTATTTTCTTAAGTATTTGGAAAGGTCCACAATACCTACGAGATAGTTTTGGACAAGGTCCCATATTCATGGTTTTAGACCTAGATGGAACTCTAAGATAGACCTGCTCTCCTACCTCAAAGTTGATATCTCTCCTTTGAGGGTCAGCATAGGCTCTAGCTCTATCCTGAGCTCTCCTAATGGTATCCTTAGCAAGCCTAAGCATATCATTCATCTCTTCCAAGAAGTCCTTTCCAACTTGAACTTTTTCATTCTACAAGCCTATTGCATAAGGAGCTCTTCGCTGAAACCCATACATAAGCATAAATGGACTATGCCCGGTGGAAGAGTGCTTGGCACTATTATATGCAAACTCTACTATAGGTAAGTACTCTTCCCAATTAGTTTGCCTTTCATTCACATATGCTCAAAGCATATCCTCTTAAGTTAGAAGGGTCCACAAGTGAGCATTGAGGACAATGCTCAATC
Source organism: Ceratopteris richardii (assembly GCA_020310875.1). NCBI lineage: Eukaryota > Viridiplantae > Streptophyta > Polypodiopsida > Polypodiales > Pteridaceae > Ceratopteris > Ceratopteris richardii. The sequence goes on along the minus strand of CM035414.1, from coordinate 197,770,724 downwards.
TAAGGGGGAAGGAATGTTACATAATCCTAGTAGGAGGTGGTTGAACCATGCCTTAAGAGAGAGGATTAGGAAGTAATCCTCAATCATTGGGGCAAGTGGTTAGCCCATCACACTCCTAACAAGGAGGTTGTGAGTTTAATTCCCAACATGAGTGAACCACCTCTTATATGGAGTAACCCCTAAGAAGAGGTGTGAACCACCTCTTAGCTTTGTTAGATGGGCTCACACATGAGTGCCATATGGCACCCATGTGTGAAGCCATGTGTGGGGAGCTCACTTCTATAGAGAGTAAGAGAGTAAATACTGGAGGACAACGCGCCTGGGCGGTAGTATGAAGCAAGAGATCTCCGTGGACGTTTACGGATGCAAACTCTGAGGAAGAATGACCTCGTGGACTGTGCATGAGCTTCCCCAAAAGGTGAGGGGAATCACAGGAAGCATGGGTAGTTACAGTATCCAATCATACAATTTATCTGTGTTTCATTTATGGCTAGACATAAGGCTTATATCAGCAAGGCTATTGAAGAACCCACATGTTTTGAAGAACCTGTAAGCCGCCGGATTGGCAATTGTAAACCTTTTTCTTTTCATATTCCGCATGAACCGAAAGGTCCTTGCATAGAGTTGTATTCATATAAATCAATGAAAGGACGCTTCGGTAACAAAGAGAAGAATCGCCAGACTCTCTGTCTGGGCGATATGTTCTGTGGAGTTTCCATTGTGTTATGTTGGAGAATTTTGAGTAATGCTGTGTTATTTCCCTTTTGTTTGATTATCTTCAATTGTGTTTAACGCTATTCCATTAAGTACGACTTGTGAGTCTGTATTACAGTAAAGAATAGTTTCAGCGCTGTGCGTTGAGGACGTATCAACCAGAGCGTAATCGGTAACATTGTGGAAGAGCTAGTAATAGTCTGAGTACAGACAGTGAAACTATGAGAGAACGAACTAGAGTCTGGAGAGTAATTCATATTAACATAGATTTAAATATTAAGGTACTATGGTGTGAGTGTTTAATTGGGAAAATCAAGTATAGGGCTTAAACGCGTTTCTGACGGCAACGCACGTTTAACACTGGTGCCATCTGTGGGAATGTGGCACCAAAGTGTTGCAAATTAGCTGTGTGAAAGTGGCAATAGAGTGTTGCAAATTGATTGTGGGAAGGTAACCATGGATTGTGAATCGACAGTAAGGTAGAGTAGTACGGAAGTGTGGCAAAGATGATATATGCCGGTTACTCGGTCCGGTGAGTCGTATCCGAAGTATAGGCGAGACCGACAGCCTTGGACTGTACCAAATTTGTTAAGAACACCCCCAGGAAGCAAAAGCACAAATCGGTTTGGCTTAGTCATCGAAGAAGCGAAGCACGTTAGTAGTGATTCCGGTAGCATCCCGGTGGAACATACTGCAGTTCCGATAGATTCCGGTGTAATTTTGGCACAGTCTGCAGAAGATACAGTAACTTAAGAGTCTACAAGGACATAGTGTGTAGTTGATCCGACACCGTCTGGTCAAGATTCAAACGTCTCTGAGGATAGAGGTGTGTTATCCAGAGAAACCATTGCTGGTGAAAGAATACCCTGGATTGGGGAAAGTTCCACTAATTCCGGTGGCACTTCAGTTCCAGTTGCAGGGAATGTACAATTTTTCAATGACAGTGTTATACTTCCCGGTGAATCTTCATTCCAGACACCACTGTTCGGGATAAGTGTGCCTACATTTGATACCAAAGAAGAGGATAGGCTATTCAAATTGGAAATCACTAAGAGGCTGAACGCTATTTTCAAGTCGGAAGGAGAGCAGTCTGATCATACAGAATCTGAAGGACTGGAAACACCACCTCAGAACTCAGGGGATAGTAACAGTACCACTATTAACGCCATGAATGGACAGCAACAACAACAACAACAGCAACAACAGCAGCAGCAACAGCAAGCGCCACTTCCACTCCGACCGGTTCCAACAGGAGTAACTTACACCAAATTCGGTGGCTTTCCAGGTGACGATCCTGATGCCCATGTATGCACCTTTGAAATAAGTTATGCAGTGCTAAACCATCCACCCGATCCGGCATACAAGGCCATTGTATTCCAGTCAACATTAGTTAACGAAGCAGCAAGGTGGCTCACAGAGTATGATTTCAATCATTTTGTTACTTATGAAGCAGTAAGGGATGCGTTTTTACAGAGGTTCCGATTGAAGAAGAACCCTGCCGAAATTTTCAATTACTTGCAAAACAATAAACAAAAGCTGCACTAGATTGTGCAGGAATATGCTACCCTGTTTAGAACTCATTTGACACGAATACTGTCGGCCCATGCCAACCTGCGGAATGATGTCATCACTCGATGGTTTATTAATGATTTGACTCTGTAACTGAGACAGATTATGATCATCGGTTGTCTAGGAGCTATGACTCTAGATGCGGTTATTGCAATGGCCTTGCAGCTTGAGCATAAGGTTGGAGGTTTTACCGAAGACCTGGAGTGGTTGAAATCCAGTAAAAATGTTGCAGAAGATCCGGCTAGACAGATGTGCTGCACCAAGTGCAAGAATCCTAGGCATACTAGTGCCACATGTGCCCTTAATCAGATGTATTGCGCTATCTGTAATACCACCGGACATTCCACCGAAAATTGTGCGTATAACGCCAAAGTGCACGGATCAGCAACTGTAAATGCCATTATACTAGAACCAGGGAAGCTTGCCACCCACTATGTACCACCTCAGATGAGAAACAACCAGCAGCAAGGAGACATAAATTATCGGGGATAGAGGAATACTAACTATAATGCAAATTGCTGGTAGACAGGTACATCGCAGGAAGGTCCTTCTTTGCCACCTCCTCGTTTTCATTTTTGTGGTGAGTTGGATCACATCCAAAGATTCTGTAAAGATGCATCCGAATATGATCAGAGGAAGAAAGAGCGTCAGAACCCGATGACCAATATGGTCTATATCTCACCATTAGAAACACAAGCTGTAGTGGTCCAGAGAAGATCCGGTAAGCACTTGCAACCAGCAGCTGAGGTGTTTGAACCAGGCATCCGTGAACAGTAGAGAATGTATAACAAAGGTAGCCAATGGACCACCATAGAGCCTACAGTGTTCCCAGATCCAATTCCGGTGACACAAGTTCCGCTTCCAAAGGAAGGATCGCAGGAACAAGATTCTACCCGAGTAACAGACGCATCATCTTCAGAATCGATGAAAAGAACAATTCAAGCAGATCAGGCATGGAAAATTTTATCTAAGGCGTCCATTACTCTCCCTCTTGGATAGTTACTTGCATTAGTGCCGGGAGTTTGGCAGCAATTCGAGCAACAACTCAGTCTTGGATCTTCCTACATTCCAGCGACGGCAACAGTACAACCGGAAGCTAACTCTACGGTGGATCATTTGGTCCCCTTAATTACGGTATGGTACAAAAATCAAAAGATTACTCAAGTACTAATTGATGGTGGGTCTGGTGTAAACATCACCACTACAGCACTTTGTAAGAAGTTAGGGTGGACGCAAATCGAGCCTGTCCAGTTTTTTGTTCGAATGGCCGTCCAATCCCGAGTCCATCCGGTAGGACTTGTACGGAATGTCCCGAGCACTTTGCATGGTACAACGTTTAAGATGACTTTCGTAGTTTTAGAACTACTGGAGTCCAGTCTCGATTATAATCTTCTTTTCGGTCGGCCCTGGTTGAAACAAGCTAAGGTTATACAGGATTGGTCAGCACAAGAACTCACTTTCAAAGACAACCACTGTAAATATGTTGTCAAGATGGATGCTATTTAGCCCTGTGAACTACATGCTAGACCTTATGTAGCAGAGTCGGTCCACATGTTAGATGGTTTATCCGATGATGAAGAAGAAGAATTTTTGAAGAATAACAATAACATAGATTTGATCTCCTTGGGGACTGTCGATTTGCAATCTATAGCAGACAACTGGAGTCCGGCAGCCTATACGGTGATGCCCGTGACCGGAGATGCAAATGCCAATGATAACGATGCTATGGATGGAGCCACTTTGCAGTAACTTTTACAGTCAGCTGGCGATTCGGCAAAACCTCGGCAATTCTATGTTCCCGAAGATTAGTTAATCACCTATAATTTGGGAGATGAAGTAAATCCGCGACCTGTCAAGATAAAGGAAGGATTGTCTGAGGCGTTTCAAGCATTTGATCCATCTTCTTCGTGAGTTCTCTGATGTTTTTGCATGGGATTACCGAGATATGAAAGGTCTGGACCCTCGCATCTATCAACGTAGGGTCGTGCTAAAACCAAAAGCAAAACCAATTAAACAACCCAGCTACCGGATGAACCCTAACTATGCAACACAATTCAAGGAAGAGCTTGATAGGTTAATAAAGGTCGGATTCATCTTACCAATAGAACACGCTGAATGGATATCATCGATTGTTATTCTTCCTAAGAAAAATAAGCAGCTTTGAATCTGTGTGGAGTACCAGAAACTGAATACGGACACGGTGCCTGATCCGTTTCCTCTTCCATTTCTTGACACAATGTTAGACAGAGTGGCCGGAGACAAGATGTACTCCTTTTTGGATGGTTACAGTGGTTATAACCAAGTCAGAATGGCTGAACAAGATATACCGAAAACATCTTTCATTACGAACTGGGGTGTTTTTGCTAGTACAGTCATGTGGTTTGGATTAAGAAATGCTCCTAGCACTTTTCAATGCTGTATGGAGGAAATCTTCTCACCCTATCTCACTTCTTTTATGCAAGTATATGCAGATGACTTCTCTTTATACAGTAAGATGGTAGCACACCTGTATCATTTACGGTGTTGCTTTGAGAAATGTCGTGAATACCGACTCTTCCTCAACCCCACCAAATCTGTCTTTGCGGTTTCTTGTGGTAAGCTCCTTGGTCATATTGTATCTGCACAGGGCATACAAGTTGACCTAGACAAAGTTGCAGCCGTGTTAGAAGCACCTGTGCCTACTACGCCGAAAGAAGTATTGCACTTCATAGGTCAAGTCAGGTGGCATGGTCGACATTTACGGTGGCTTGCCCATTTGGCAATACCCCTAAGTCGGCTAATAACTAGTACTCCTCGATAGTTTGATTGGACTCTAGAATGTCAAACTGCATTTGATCATCTAAAAGGATTATTAACGCAGGTTCCAATTCTACAACCTTCTGATTGGGAACGCACATTTCATGTTCTTGTAGACGCATCAGATATAGCCATTGGAAGTGTCTTAATGCAACAAATTGATAAGTGCTTTCGGCCTCTCTATTATGCAAGTCGACGGCTTGCTCCGGCTGAAAAGAATTATTCAGTAACTGAAAGAGAATGTCTTGGTTTGGTGTATTCTGTAAAGAAATTCCGGCATTATTTGCTAGGCCGAAAATTCATCTTTCATGTAGACCATGCTGCGTTAGTGTATCTACTTCGGCAGCAGCATTTAGGTGTTCGATTAGCGCGTTGGGTTTTATTGTTACAAGAAATCGATTATGAAGTGATTCATTGACCCAGCACTACACATGCATTAGCAGATTTTCTCTCTCGGTTGGATTTCGTGAAGCTCCGGTCAGTGTTGATGACACCATACCAGCAATTTATGTTACTGAACTAACTAATGATGAATCTGCAGAACCTCCTGTGACACCTACTTACTATGATCAGTTATTAACCTTTCTTACTGATGGATGTCTCCCCCCTCAAACTTCTCCTGCTATTCGTAAGAAAATTGCAATTTACAATCGTAGATTCTGGTTGATTGCCGGACAGTTGTATTATATGGATCACACTGGGGTCTTGCTTTGTTGTGTTCCTCCACATGAAGTAAACTCGGCTATCACTCTGGCACATTCAATACCCTCCGGTGGACATTTTGCAGCAAATTTAATGCACCGAAAAATTTTGCAAAGTGGGCTTTGGTGGCCTACTATGTACAAAGCCTTTACAACGCCACTTCTTCCCTCTACAACCTGTATTACCTTTGGAACCTTTTCAGAAATGGGGTCTTGATTTTATTGGACCAATTACACCTCCAACAATCTTTAGCAACAATCGCTATATTCTGACATGTACAGATTATGCTACCAGATGGGCAGAAGCTTGGGCTTTACAGTCCACTACAGCTCTTTCGGTAGCAAAATGCTAGGCGAATGAAGGACATATTCCCACGATATGGATGACCTTTGGAACTTGTAACAGATCAAGGAACGCACTTTGCTAACAGTTTAATTCGATTAATAACTCATACTTTTCAAATTCTGCATAAATTCAGTTCTCCTTATTATCCTCGTGCTAATGGCTTAGCTGAAAGTACCAACAAGACATTGTTGAGTATGCTTCGTAAACTAATTATGGAATCACCAGAAAGATGGGATCAGTTACTACATGCAGTATTATGGGTATACCGGACTACTTACAAAGTTGCCATCGGATTGACTCCTTTCAGGCTTGCTTATGGATTGGAAGCAATCGCTCCAATGGAAGTTGTAGTGCTTAGTTTACGCATAGCCATAACTCAGAAGTTGATACCCGAAGATTCTTTGCCATTTCGGTTGGACACACTCAGAAAACTAGATGAGCATCACTAGAAAAGTTTTCTGACTCTTCAAGAAGTGCAGTTGCGGCAAGCTCGTACTCATGATCGGTATCTTAGAACTCCAGTTTTTATGGTAGGGCAACTTATGCTGTTTTATAATGCAAAATCAAATTGTTCTGCTGGAAAATTCAAATTACGATGGTTTGGTCCTTACCGGATTACTGAACAAGTGGACCCAGCTACTTTTTGGTTGACTACTTTGACCGGAGTTCCTCTTCCTAAAGTGATAAATGGTTCAAGGTTGCGGCCGTATCATCAAGCACCTGATTCGCACTCAAGTATTCTGCGGTTGCCCGCATATTTTTTCCTTTTTCTTTTTCTCTTTTCTTTTCTTTTCCTTTTTTAGTTTTGTGTGTTAGTTTAATAAAAACCTTAAACTCCTCGTTTTGCTACATAATCATAAACTCCTCATTTGGACACATAACCATGAATAATCACCGCCTTTTGTTATTGATTCTGCTCATGCATGCACACCGTAGTTATGAAGGTTATCATCTCAACATTGTGCGATGATTAGCATTTTTTATCACCTCCCATTACCTAGTATCTACTTAATCTTCTTATTTCAGCTGTTAATTGCTATTGTGTATGCGTGTTTTGTGTGCTTATGCTTTCTGTAATCAGTGTGTTTTTGTGTTCTTGTGCTTGCGCGTACACATCCTGGAAGCCCTGGCAAACTTTGCTACCTTCCGTGACGGAGTTCCTCAGGATGTAAGTGAATTCTTGCATGTCCGAGGTTTATCCAACTTCGCTGTATTGCCCTGGCATTCAGTGGAGTGCCATCCGTATTATGCTCAGATAATCGCTGCTATTGCCGCCACACTTGCTATGGATTAGAGTTGGCCTATTACATGTTTCCCATCTTGTGTTGTAATCACCTTGCAGTCATTTGTTGCTGCTTTCTGACTCTCTCTGGAAGGACGAGAGAATGGTCCTAACCTTCCAATTGCTACTATGATTCAATTGTTCCCTAGGTACTCTTCGAATGAGTATGCTATACTCTGTCGCCGTGAGCCTGAAAGAACAACTTTGCAATTTTTAGTAGCCATATTAAACTTACAAAAATGCACTTATGGGATTTCTCGCCCATCCCACTCGGTGATTGATATGGCTGCTAGAGAGCCTATCAATTCTGCTTCTCACTATTTCGGACACATTCATCGTGAATGCGTTACGGTCATAAAACATGTTAACAAAGGTGATCTCCCACGTTCACGATTACCGCACATCCTTTCTTTTTTGTTTCCGGCCCTCCAAGCAGCGCAACCGCCTCCACGAGCTCCAATTTTATATCATGAGGAATCTGCTCAAATACTTGAAGACGACAAAGAAGATGATGAAGAAATCTTCCAGCTCCTCCGCGGAAAAGAAATCCGGATAAGTTCGTCTGACAGTCAAGTGCAAGGGTCTGCCGTTGGAAATAAAGCAAACAAAAATGAAGAAGAGATTTTCCATGACACTGCCACTTCGATTCACCATGAGTCGTCCGCTCAGTCATCTCCAAACCAGCAACAAGATCAAAGTGTTACTGTAGATTCTGAAGACACATCTTCTAAGGAAGAATCTCAGCAACAGTCCAAACAAGATGTGCAAGAAGATACACAGATTATTGTTGTAGAGGTTTTGGCAGAATTGATTATGGCAGTAGATTCTCCAGTTGCTAAATCTCAAGTGTCTATGCAGCAACCCACTGAAAAACTATTGGTGGCTAGCACTTTGCAACCCACTCCTCCACCCATACCTCCAATAAAACCTATTGTCCTCATTCCACCGATTGTACCTGAAGCACTGGATTCATCATCCTCTTCACCTAACTATTCTCCACCCAATTCCCATCAACTCCTGACAGCTTCTTCATCTCAACCACGTCCTCCTCTTCTGTATCCTTCAATTCCTATGTTTACTGAGCTCGCATCCATGGGTCATATGTTGATCCACCTGTCGCAAAAACTACCACAACAGATGAAGGAGATTACTAATAATCTCAAACACAAATTACAACATAAAGTTGATGTTTTAGAAGCGAATATCATTCCATTGCAGGAAGAGGTAGATGTAGTGAAGGCAGGGAATCATAATCTACACTTCCAGATTAAACAGTTTCAAGCACAGCTTGCTGAACAGGAAACTGTGACCAGTCAAAGAGATGTTGCATTCGCTGAAGTAACAGCCAAAGATGATTTATTATGTGTTGTTGATGCAGAGATCATTCAATTGAAACAGTTACTGCAGGATAAGGAAGATGCTCACATAGCACTAGGAAATCTGTTAGAAGAAACTAGACAACAGTGAGATGAAGTTGTGCAACAAGGATAGGAGATGGCCGATTAAGCCAAACACACTAATGAAGAACTCCAAAGGACCAATTCTAATTTGTTTGAGGCGAATACTACTCTGAAAAACCAGATGACATTGATAGCTCAACTTCAGAAGGACGTCGCAAGAACTCAAAGAGAGCGCGATGCTTATTACCGGACCGTCCAATTTCAGAATCAAGAATTGGAGAGAAGAGAGAACCAATTGGGTGCTCAAGAAGAAAGATTATCTGGAGTTGATAAACAAATTCAAGACATGAAAGTGAACCACGATGCAGCTTTGGCAAATGACTTTTATGTGCAGGAAGCCTTTTTGCAAACACAGGCATAAATTTTGATGAGCCAGGTAATTGCAACAAGTTCACTAAGAACTGATGCTCAGCTAGTAGAACCAGAGATCCTGAAACAAATGTTGGATTCGTTGAAAAAGAAAATTTCTCGGACGTTTAAATTAGTTAGAACAATGTATCTACAGAGTATAATAGATGAGCCATAAACTTTTATATACCTGCGTGTTCAAGTCCAACATGCGTTGTAGTCGCGATCTAAAATCCGAGCTTACAATTCAAGGGCATGAAAACTCTCGAGGGAAAGAGCACAGTGCACATGGAAGAATATCAATGTTTTTGGTTTCTTGTGGGTTTTCAATTTCAAATGTTGAAACAAGGTTCATTTCATGCGTTTGCGATTGAAAAAAGAGGCACTATGATATGCTGCACATGCTGTTGTAGTTGTAGGAGGTGATGGGTGATGAGACATTTAATGGTCTATTGCAACCCATTAAAAAAAGACTCATAATGCTATTCGAGATGGCGACAAATATCAATGAGCATACTCAGCACAAGTTTGAATAGCTCCGCACATTTCAGGGCAGGAAAGGAAAGATTCTCTTTGGCTGGAGGATTTGGAGAGATGTTTGCTAAATTAGTGAAAAAAACATGAGGTGTGAGGAGGATACAGAGAACAGGTAAGGACGGCAGTTCGGCAGCGATTTTCTTCCCGGCTCTGTGCGCTTGTGTGGACATCAAAGAAATTTAATGTAGATGGACTTATGACATGGTCTGCAATTTATGCACTCTTAATCGATTTATACATAGAGGAGGCAAAAGGAGGAGAAAACTTGCGCTATTCTTAAGGAAGCAATTGCATGCGGGAGGGAGGACGATCTGAGAGGATTTCTGCATCACCTTCAGAGATGCACTGGAGCATGCTTGTGAGGAGATGACAGAAGAAATGGCATGATGATATAGAACTGATATCTGCGCAGACCGGAGAAGGTAAGCTTTTACAATTATATGGAAAGAAGCTTGAAAGCAATTGGGTGACCAAGTAGATCCAGTTTTTTTTCTCATCGTAAACGCTTGCAACACTCATATGAGGCTGTACTGTTCTATCCCTATCACCCGAATTATATATGTCTCCTTCATCATCGCTCTGATCAATTAAAGCTTTCCGATTTTTCTATACTATGCATGTTTACTCTATTTGCAACTTTTTGACTTATCAATAGTAAGAATGATTAGAGCTTTATCGAAGAGGCATTGTGACAGACGGATCAAGGTGCTTTAGCAAAAAACGGGATCATCTGGAGAGAGGAGATTGCACACACATCTAATTTGTGGAAACATTTGTGGAAACATGCTCCAGAGATGGAGGGAAAACGATGACTAGCAGATGATTGACAGTTTGGGCATTTTTTTCTCACGCAGAGACTCTCTGACACAGAGGGATATACAAGGATGCTGATATCATTTCCCGATATTTATCGTCCATTTTAATGACATATTTTTTATCTGTTTCTGATGAGTTCATTGTCCATCAAAAGTTTTGATGACACGTTTTTTACTCATACCTGCATCTTTTAGCTTCGTTTTTCATGACATCCAAACCTATATATGGTTGTTTTCTTCATTCGTTCTGAGCATAATAATTTAATGTCTTCTACTTCTTTCATATATATTTCTTGATAACTGTGCTTAGTCAACTTATCATATGTTTTCTCTGTATAAGCAGTTCAACGACCTTTCAAAGACAGATGATCATTTGTAATGATTGTTCATTCGTAAGTGTTTTCTATATAGTTACTGCACAATAATTCTAATTGAATAAAATTAGTTATTTTTAAGTCTCTACAAATATGAATATACATCATAAGCTGGCGGCGCATGTTTTCAATAGTCTTCACTGATAGTCAATAATTCGGAAAGGAAAGAAGTGTGCCGCTTGGCTCTTGCAATCATTTGTTTTTTTTCCTATGGTAATTGTCTATTTCGATCATGCTTGGGCTATTGTTTACTCTAGACTACAGTCTGCACTTCTGACCACAAATTTGTATTCAACAACTGCTCAATCCTTTAACCATAACCTTTCATCCATAATTCTATACTTGTGAGCTAATTCGTACTATACCCAATATCAAACACTTCGGCCAATTCTTTTAGTTTCAGATTATGATTGTTGTTAACTTGCGTTGAATTTAAATAATGCCAAATATATCGCCATGTAAACTTGAGCATCATTATTGTTTAGATTTTAGATCACACCCGACTAATAAGTATAAGGTGTCCGAATGATCTTTTGTTGGGAAATATTAGAGAGCAACATTTGGGAAGTACTGATTGTACAATTCTTTGACATTGGAATGCATCTGAATTACTGTATTGATGCCTTGCATTCTATGAACGCTAATTCTAAAAGATGAGGTAAATACTTAATGCTGTGAATCTTTGAACTTCTAACCATCGGTTATAAGTGTCATCTGTGTTTAAACCACCAGTCCCAAAGTTGCATAGAATTGACTGCTAGTATTTATCCTATGAATACTATCTGCTTGTACTAATTGCAAATACTGAAAACCAAAGCACATTGAAAAACCGTCGAGTGTGTGATGAGTTATTTAAATAAAGTATGGGAAAAGAAAAACATATCGATGCTCTTTTGCCAAAGGTTTTATGAATTTGATTTTCTTTTTCTTGAGTGCCATCATTTAACATTTGTGTTGGCTTGAAACTTCGTATGTAGCTCAGAACATAGTTGGCAAATTGTTTGATTAAGGGCAAACCTTTTGGAACCACTAAACCTTTTCTTGAGTTTCCATAAATTATAATCACTCTACCTGAGCTTGCTCCAAGCACTCTGCGTGCGCCGTATTTTTTTGGGCGGTCGCCCTGATCCACCGATCGTCGCTTTCCCTCCTTTCTATGAACCCCGCGACATACCTGGTGAACCTGACGTGAAAGGAGGGGGTGAGTGAGTTATAGAGCCACAAAGATTAGCATAATCAAAATGGAAGATATCCTAGCTCAATTCCTACGCTTTCAAGAAGAAGATAGGCGTCAAAAAGCCATCCAATCACTTCATGAACGTCTAGTCAATCGGTGTGGCTTTTTCAATGGAAAGAATGTCTCAAAGTTCTGCAAAGAATATGAACTCGAGGCCAAATATCTAGGTGTCGGATTAAGTCCGATGACGGAAAAAGAACTATGTGAAAAATTTATCTATGTGTCGGGATACGATATGCGAGACCAAATAATGCGAATAAATCAAACGACATGGTCCCAATACAAAGCGACACTCCTCAAGCAATTTATGCTAGAGGATCTTGATAAAGTAACTCGTAGATCTTTCCTGAGGTGGGTTCATATACCCAAAGATCAGCCAATTCTTGAGATCAAAGAAGAGTTTGAGCGACAATATGATGATCTTTCTGAGCACGATAAGAGGTGCATAAGTCATGAAAGGGTGTCGTTGTTTCTTCAAACAATCGACGTTAAAGCTAGAGAGGAGTTAATTCCACTTCTACAAGATATAGACTCCGATTCAGGACTCACAGAGGATTGGACGCTTCTCCACGAAGCTGTGATGAAATACGTAAAGAAACAACAAACAATTGAGAAATTTCTAAATGATTGGAGAACAGATCTTCAAATAGATGAAAATTATAACCATGTTCCAAGCATTTTACCAATCGTGGATAATGTTCAAGTCCATGAGGTTGTAGAGACCCCATTTGGGCATGAAGTAGATATACATGGGCTTGATATCCATAGTGATGATGGGAAATATGAAGAAACTTCTAAAAGTGCGATTGATGTAACCTCAAAGGTTACAAGGTGCCAAGAGCCCCTAGACTTCTTTAGAATGATTACATCTTTAGGTGTCATAAGTGGACAAAGCCCGAAGATGGGAGGATCAAAGGAGCAAGTGGAAGCTAATCAAAATCAAACCAAACTAAACCAACATCAAACCAAACAAACAATAAACATAAAACAAAACAAAAACCAACAAAACCCAACAAGTAAACAAGATGAAGCTTCCTCTACTCCGATAAACTCCTCACATCGAATAAAAGATAATCAAACAAATCAAGAAACATATCAAGATGCAAACAAAGAGATAGAGATATCTAGAAGGCTCATAGGTGACCAAATGGAGATAAAAGATGAGATACAAATAGAGAACCTAATAAATATGTCTGAAGATCAAGCTCGAGATGCATCCTTACGTGATGACATCGGGCAAGATGTGGAGTATGATTGGATGTCACTTGATGGTGATGATCCCCTTCTAACACAAGATTCGGATAGAACTTCTGATCTAATAACTGAATTACATGAAGGAACTCCCATGGAATATGATGTTGAATCTAAGGACCTGTCAATAAAAGATCCGATGGGTAAGAAAATGGATATGCAGAAATCCACATTATACATGCATATAGAGATGCAAGAAAATGAGCCTACTTATATGAAGGAGGACATGCAAATAATGATTCCTCTAGAGATTGAAATGTGTGATGACGAAGATGAGTATGATGCTAATCTAGAGGATGTACAAATGATAAGCCCTCTAGATAATGATATGTATGGCGATGGTGATAAGCATGATTCTAATCCTACCGATAGTCTAGATCAAGATCAAGATACTGATATTCTTTTGAGCAATATCACATTGGACAAAGATCCTACACATAAAAAAGAGGATAAGTTGGATGGAGTTCAAAATAATGATATGTATGTAAATGATGCCACATTCCATGAAGAGAGAAATATGAATGAACATGAGGGGGATGAGAAAATACCATTGATCATTCCTCTAAATACTGATATGTATGTCAAAAATAATCATGTTGAGTTGAGTCCACACGTTGAAGAAATTGAGCATAAAGTGGCAGATGAAATGTTTATTGTGACATATGATAAATCTGATGCGTGTATAGCATTGAAGGATATCCAATGTAAAACTATTGAGTCAAACGATTGCAACGATGAAGCTCAAGTTGATTTGGATGCGTATGTTGAGATTCTCATACATGATGAGACTCTTGAGCAAGAATCAGTGATTGAAGAATCAATAATTGAAGAAGGTGGAATAAGTACATCCTCTGAAGAGAACGAGAAAGAATTGATGGAGATGGATGTAGAATCATATGATGGCATTTTGGATAAAGAAGTTGAAGATCAAGATTTTGTTGATTATGAGGATATGGATTCCATTCACATTGAGGGAGAAATATTTTGGGAACATAACAAAGACAATGATGAAGAGTTCCTGGAAAGACTAGAACAAGAAGCAGATACCATAATTAATGGGACTCAAGTAGAAAGGAATCATGATAGATTGGAAGATAAAAATGATTATGTAATATCATCTGAGCATGATGCTCACTTCTACTTGATGAAGGAATTGAATGAATCTAATCAATACGTTTATTTCGATGAAGATGAAGAACATATTCGAAATGATGCAATTGAAGATATTTCCTCAAATGATCCCAAGCATGAAATGAATCAAAATCCATGCTTGCACGGAAGTTTTAAAGATGATTTAAGCATATTAAAAATCAACACTCTATATTCATGTGTGTTTGACTCATCAAGAGTAACCTCACATGAGAGGATCATGAATAAAGGAGACTATGCCCAAACGATTGAAACATGGATGCTTGAATTTTCTAAGAGCTATGTATGCCAGTCGAGCCTACAAGGAATGGACGAGCAAATGAAATGGCTTGTCCACATATCTAATCTTTTTAAAAATGATTCACGGATTGATGCGATCCAAAGGTGGCTTCTTAAGAAGCACAGTTTCTTTAGTGATCATATATCAAGGGAGATGGGTCTGAAGGGAAAAACCCTAATAAATGAGAATTAATAATACCAAAAGGAAATTTGTAAATAAAAATGTATATATCTTGTGTTTTTTGCTTTAATCTTAAGATAGATAGAAGAAACCAAATAAAACTAAAAATGCAAGAAATTAAAGTGAGAACACCTATGGTAATGAATGCATGTTGGATGAGTGGTTTGAAGTCAAAATTATTCAAATAGATATTTTTAATGTTCAAATGAATGAAGTTTTTTAATACGCGATTCTTGAATATGATGCTACTAATTTCTCGTATGCAGTTTTGAGAACAGGTGTTGATATGGAGTTGATCGAAGATCTAGAGTTTTGAGAGATTGTATAGAGGCAACCACTTTCGAGTTGCATGCTTATGTTTTATTGCAAATGGTTTTTGAAGTTCTTTCATGGACTGCATATGTATATAATGTCATTTTGATCTGATGTTTCTCATGATTTGTTTAGTTTCTATAAGTGCAGGAATGATCAAGCGAAGCCAACGGAGATGATGACTAAAGAACAAAGTCGTGAAAATCTTTTCCATTAGCTATCGTGCTTTAACCCTGATCTTTTCTTTGCACCATCTTTGAGATGCATTGCATGCCAAATATGCATATAAAAATATATAGAAAACACGTCTTTGAAATTCCGTAGAAGCACGTCTATCTGCACAATTAGATAGGTAAATATCATTTAAAAATAATAAAGCAAGTTTTGAGTGATAAGAGAGAATAGTTCTGAGTAAGGGAGAGTGATTGCATCTGTAAGAGAGTGGAGTTGTGAGTGATGTGAGCCTTGCTTAGATACCATAAAACCTTGATTTTTTGCACCATTTTTGTTTTCCTTCATGCACCTAACACATGCATAAATGAAATATAAAGAGCACGAGTAATATTTTGGTTAAAACCCATAGTTGCACGAGTGAATGCACTTGTATTGAATTGTATATCCATGATGAAAATTGAGTGTAAATCCTCAACACCGAATTCCTAATACCTCCCTTATTTGCACCATTCTATTTTTTATGCACATAGAGTATGCATATGTAGGGCCTATTACATGGTCGTGCATAGGCACATTTGCTTTAACCCATGCACTTGAATTTTCACAATCATTTGCAGATACCGAGATCGATGGTGGCGCATCCGGAGGATGCACAGGTTCAGAGGGGGTGGATGTGGTCGCGATCTAAAATCCGAGCTTACAATTCAAGGGCATGAAAACTCTCGAGGGAAAGAGCACAATGCACATGGAAGAATATCAATGTTTTTGGTTTCTTGTGGGTTTTCAATTTCAAATGTTGAAACAAGGTTCATTTCATGCGTTTGCGATTGAAAAAAGAGGCACTATGATATGTTACACATGCTGTTGTAGTTGTAGGAGGTGATGGGTGATGAGACATTTAATGGTCTATTGCAACCCATTAAAAAAAGACTCATAATGCTATTCGAGATGGCGACAAATATCAATGAGCATACTCAGCACAAGTTTGAATAGCTCCGCACATTTCAGGGCAGGAAAGGAAAGATTCTCTTCGGCTGGAGGATTTGGAGAGATGTTTGCTAAATTAGTGAAAACAACGTGAGGTGTGAGGAGGATACAGAGAACAGGTAAGGACGGCAGTTCGGCAGCGATTTTCTTCCCGGCTCTGTGCGCTTGTGTGGACATCAAAGAAATTTAATGTAGATGGACTTATGACATGGTCTGCAATTTATGCACTCTTAATCGATTTATACGTAGAGGAGGCAAAAGGAGGAGAAAACTTGCGCTATTCTTAAGGAAGCAATTGCATGCGGGAGGGAGGACGATCTGAGAGGATTTCTGCATCACCTTCAGAGATGCACTGGAGCATGCTTGTGAGGAGATGACAGAAGAAATCGCATGATGATATAGAACTGATATCTACGCAGACCGGAGAAGGTAAGCTTTTACAATTATATGGAAAGAAGCTTGAAAGCAATTGGGCGACCAAGTAGATCCAGTTTTTTTTTCTCATCGTAAACGCTTGCAACACTCATATGAGGCTGTACTGTTCTATCCCTATCACCCGAATTATATATGTCTCCTTCATCATCGCTCTGATCAATTAAAGCTTTCCGATTTTTCTATATTATGCATGTTTACTCTATTTGCAACTTTTTGACTTATCAATAGTAAGAACGATTAGAGCTTTATCGAAGAGGCATTGTGACAGACGGATCAAGGTGCTTTAGCAAAAAACGGGATCATCTGGAGAGAGGAGATTGCACACACATCTAATTTGTGGAAACATTTGTGGAAACATGCTCCAGAGATGGAGGGAAAACGATGACTAGCAGATGATTGACAGTTTGGGCATATTTTTCTCACGCAGAGACTCTCTGACACAGAGGGATATACAACGATGCTGATATCATTTCCCGATATTTATCGTCCATTTTAATGACATATTTTTTATCTGTTTCTGATGAGTTCATTGTCCATCAAAAGTTTTGATGACACGTTTTTTACTCATACCTGCATCTTTTAGCTTCGTTTTTCATGACATCCAAACCTATATATGGTTGTTTTCTTCATTCGTTCTGAGCATAATAATTTAATGTCTTCTACTTCTTTCATATATATTTCTTGATAACTGTGCTTAGTCAACTTATCATATGTTTTCTCTGTATAAGCAGTTCAACGACCTTTCAAAGACAGATGATCATTTGTAATGATTGTTCATTCGTAAGTGTTTTCTATATAGTTACTGCACAATAATTCTAATTGAATAAAATTAGTTATTTTTAAGTCTCTACAAATATGAATATACATCATAAGCTGGCGGCGCATGTTTTCAATAGTCCTCACTGATAGTCAATAATTCGGAAAGGAAAGAAGTGTGCCGCTCGGTTCTTGCAATCATTTGTTTTTTTTCCTATGGTAATTGTCTATTTCGATCATGCTTGGACTATTGTTTACTCTAGACTACAGTCTGCACTTCTGACCACAAATTTGTATTCAACAACTGCTCAATCCTTTAAACCATAACCTTTCATCCATAATTCTATACTTGTGAGCTAATTCGTACTATACCCAATATCAAACACTTCGGCCAATTCTTTTAGTTTCAGATTATGATTGTTGTTAACTTGCGTTGAATTTAAATAATGCCAAATATATCGCCATGTAAACTTGAGCATCATTATTGTTTAGATTTTAGATCACACCCGACTAATAAGTATAAGGTGTCTGAATGATCTTTTGTTGGGAAATATTAGAGAGCAACATTTGGGAAGTACTGATTGTACAATTCTTTGACATTGGAATGCATCTGAATTACTGTATTGATGCCTTGCATTCTATGAACGCTAATTCTAAAAGATGAGGTAAATACTTAATGCTGTGAATCTTTGAACTTCTAACCATCGGTTATAAGTGTCATCTGTGTTTAAACCACCAGTCCCAAAGTTGCATAGAATTGACTGCTAGTATTTATCCTATGAATACTATCTGCTTGTACTAATTGCAAATACTGAAAACCAAAGCACATTCAAAAACCGTCGAGTGTGTGATGAGTTATTTAAATAAAGTATGGGAAAAGAAAAACATATCGATGCTCTTTTGCGAAAGGTTTTATGAATTTGATTTTCTTTTTCTTGAGTGCCATCATTTAACATTTGTGTTGGCTTGAAACTTCGTATGTAGCTCAGAACATAGTTGGCAAATTGTTTGATTAAGGGCAAACCTTTTGGAACCACTAAACCTTTTCTTGAGTTTCCATAAATTATAATCACTCTACCTGAGCTTGCTCCAAGCACTCTGCGTGCGCCGTATTTTTTTGGGCGGTCGCCCTGATCCACCGACCGTCGCTTTCCCTCCTTTCTATGAACCCCGCGACAGCGTGCCAGTGTAAGCCACCGGATTGGCAAGTGTAAACCTTGCTCTTTTTCATATTCCGCACGAACCGAAAGGTCGTTGCGTAGAGTTGTATTCATTTATAAATCAATGAAAGGACGCTTCAGTAACAACCAGAAGAATCGCCAGACTGTCTGTCTGGGTGATACGTTTTGTGGAGTTTCCGTTGTGTTATGTTGGACAATTCTGAGTAATACTGTGTTATTTTGCTTTTGTTTGATTATCTTCAATTGTGTTTAACGTTGTTCCATTAAGTACGACTTGTGAGTCTGTATTACGGTAATGAATAGTTTTAGCGCTGTGCGTTGAGGACATATCAACCAGAGCGTAATCGGTAAGGTTGTGGACAAGCTAGTAATAGTCTGAGTACAGACAATGAAACTGTGAGAGAACAAACTAGAGTTTCGAGATTAATTCATATTAACAGAGATTTAAATATTAAGGTACTGTGGTGTGAGTGTTTAATTGGGAAAATCAAGCATAGGGCCTTCGATTATTCAGACCCCTTCCACTCCCAAGAACCCGAAAAGAGCTTAAACACGTTTCTAATGGCAACGCACGTTTAACAAACCTAACACATAGCAAAGAGTGGAAAGAAGCTATGCAGGAGGATATCAAGGCTTTTGAAGAAAATAACAAAGACTCTTGTACCAAGCAAGAAGGATATGAAAGTAATTGGAAACAAGAGTGCTTATAAAGTCAAAAAAAAACATTCATATGGAAGTATTGCGAGATATAAAGCTAGGCTTGTAGCCAAAGTATTCGCTCATAATTATAGATTGGACTATGAGGAGATGTTTCTCCTTGTGGCTAACATTACTACCATCAAAGGAATAGTTGCAATTGCAAAAAGCAAGAATTGGAAGATGTACCCACTTGATGTGAAGAATGCATTCTTCAATGGAGAATTAAAGGAAGTTGTATACATAGACCAACCATTAGGTTTTGAAGATAAATTCAAGGATGGCTATGTTTGCAGGTTCAAGAAATCATTATAGGGTCTCAAGGAATCCCAAAGGGTTTTGAATCAAATATGTGTGTAGTATATAATGAGTTATGGATACAATCAAAGCAAAGTGTATCCATCATTGTTTTACAAGGACGGTGAGCAATCTATATAATTATCTCTATCTATAGATGACATAATCATTACATGAAATTATGAATAATGTATCGAGAACATAGATTTTAGGATCTTAGGTCTTGGATATCGAAGGTTCTTTCTAGGTATTAAAGTAATATAAAAAAAAATGTCATGTCTTATGTAGAGGAAGTACATTTTGGATGTTCTGAAGAAGTTTGGACTTAGAGGATGTAAACCATTGAGAAATCCTATGAAGGTGAATATAAAATCAACTTCAATGAAAGGTAATCAAGTGCAAGATCCACTTATATATAGGTCTATGGTTGAATCATTAAACTATGCCAGTATTCGTAGAACAAATCTAGCATATATAGTTGGTGTGCTTCATCAACTCATGCACACACATAGAGTTTCACGTTTACTTGCAACAAAGAGACAATGTAACACTCAATGAAGGTCTATTTTATCCTTTTTAAGATGGATTACAAGTAAAAGACTATACAGATAGTGATTGGGTTAGATCCAAGGATGATAGACAAAGGACAAGTGGCTATGCAGGAGGTTAGCAAAGTTCAAAAATGGCATTGGATTGTTTGAGCTAGGATGAAGTATTCAAGCTTGAAGCTTGAGGGGGAGTGTTTAAATAAAAGCTTCAACCTTAGAATAATTTGGACCATGAGAAGAAATCATTCATGCACGAGAAATCAGAAATCAAATTTGAATTTGAATCCTTCCCTCAACAACCAAAATTTGAATCACACTAGGTGTGAGTAATTGCCTTTAACCTAGGAAAAGTAATTCCTAACTTATAGGGAATCTTTCCATCTCTATATCTCCACACACTCAGCTTCAAATTTGAGAGATCCTCCACATGTGTGTACTCCAAGATAGTTTGAAAGCAAGTTACTAGGCCGCTCCGCTAAGCTTGCCTCATGGTTGCTTGTCTGATTACAAGTTTCAAAATTATTTCTCAATATGTTCCATGCTTCACACGCCTTGATAGTGTGCTGAATGATTCAGAACACTATCAAGAGTACTTGTAACTAGAGAATATAGTGCAACGTTGTTTTTATATTTTAAATCACATAGAACATTTGCATTAGGAGGAATCGTTTGACTCAGATTATTTGGATCACGTTTCTTGAGGCTCATGATGAGTCCCATGAATAGTCTTCAATAGTTCATATGAATCAAGGATAGAAGTGATATGAAAATTCCACAACATGTAGTTGTGCCATCAAGTTTACCTTCTGTGAAGGTGGATGGTCATATTCGCAACATTGGGATAACCTGCATCATTGCTTCTCCTATCTCTACTCCACCTAGTCTTGTTGAGGAACCGCCTTGAGTCCTAGTTGTAGACGATGAGGCACCACTTGATATCTTCTCTCTTTTTCGTTTGAAACCTCTACAACCTCTACAATTTTGCATCAGCACCACTTAGGGTCTGCTTATCTTTGATACCATGTAAGAAAGTAGCACACATAGATGATTAGAAAGGTTTGAGAGAGAAATAGAGACAAAGGTGGATGCAGATTAAGAGATAGAGAACTCAATTTTTCATACTACCAAGAGGAATGCAGTTTCAATGAAGGTGCTATCCACCCATGTGCTCCCAATGTGGAGCTTAGATGGTGATCTCTACAAACTCTAGATGAAGTTCTTACTAGTGCACAATGCTCTATAGAGGTCAACATGGGACATCCTTATATAACGTTTACAAGGGGATTAGGTATAGACAAACATAGTGGGGAGATATGAAATATTCATCAAAATATATAATTAGACAATATCCTCATGACCCCACAAAAGGGGGCAAGCTCGCTCTACAACCGTCCCATTAAGATTCTATGGGGAGATGACATGGAAGCAAAAGAATGTTATTTTCCCCTTGAATGGCAGCCCAAAGGATCAAAATTTTATTCTCTACCTAAACATAAGGCTAGGCTCACAAAGATTATCTATTACCACCAGTGGCCACCCATCAAACTCGTCTTACTTGGAAGTTAGGGTTCCACAAATGTCCTTGCTCTCATAGTGGCTTCTCCTCATAATGGGATCCTTACAACTTAGAGAACCATGGAACATTTGTGGTCACTTGAGGCAGGGGTATTTAGTATATCTAACATAAGTATCTTCAGTTCTTCAATTAATCTATGGTTATCAAACATTCTTATTGCTTTCTTACTTTATCCCATTGTTTTTTATGCTTTATCTATCATTAGTTTTTGGATTATTCTCTGTTGTTCAAGTCAATTCATAATTCTTTCCTTCTTTAAAACTATATTTGCGTCATATTTTGTTAACTATATTCTTATAACTTCTTTATCTTGTCTACCAATTCTATTGCCATACATTAGTCTTTGATCTAATCTTTGGTGACTCTCTTAATGTCCTATACATCATGTAATATACTCCCTAATGTGTCTTGCCTATCAAATTTTTTATTCTTTCCTTCGTGCAAACTATATTTGCATCAAATGGTGTTAAATAGACTCTTTTGAGTTCTTTATTTTGTCTATCAATTCTATTTTTACAATTCCTTTTTCTTTTTAAATAAAGGAAGTTCGGCCTAAGCCCGCTCTCTCGGAATTGAATTAATTAAAAGTAAAGCACAAGAGAAGGGGACTAGTGCCCATGGGATCCCCGGAATCCCACAGAGCAGGGGTAGATTTCATAGAGTTTAGATGGCATTACACAAAGGGAAAATCACCCTCTTGCTGGATCTCTTAATGTCCTATACATCATGCCTTACACATATGTGATCCCTCCATTGTTCCAAAGATCCAAAAATTAGGGGTCACATCTTCAAGAACTCTTTCTAATCACCCTTAGAAGCTCTATAGGTCCTTCACATTGAGGGGCTTTGCATGATAGAAAGCAAGATAAATATCAAATGGAAAATTAGTTAGAATCTACATACTTGTCAATTTAGGAAACTTATTTTCATAAATCACAGTGTAAAAATATCATGATGCCATGGGGACCATCGTGATCGTCCCTAATAGTCATGATACCACCTTTCTGTCATGAAATATAAAAATACATGGAATTTACACTTTTCTCTTGATCACTTTGGCCATGCAAGTTTCGTATGTGCTGTACATAACTTTTCATGATAGGTTTGGATGCACAAGAGCGTGTGTAGAGTAGCATCTTGCCTATACTATGTATTATAGAAAGCAACAAAGAGCAATCATCATACTTTAACTCTGCCTCTTTTCAACACACAAAAGTGATGGGAAATGAGGGATGAGTGAAGTTTTAGGGCCTTGTCTAAGATTATGGGTGGAGATGATGATGGAAGACGGAGGTGACACAAGGTGAATGGAGTGTCATCTAAATGGTAAAGATTGAGAAAAAACCTTAAATTTCACGCGTGAAAAGCTTTTATGTCATGTCTCAACTCCACGAGCTCCAACAAAAATGCTCAAGAAAATTTCACAAACATGAAGAAATAGCTCTCAATAATAGAAAGGCTTTAGATCCCCACAACAAGGTAATTTTTTCTCCTTAACTCCTTTGATTAAATAAAGGTGGAGAATAGAAATAGAAGGGGGGGTCGTGTGCCGCCCCTGGGACATCCGAAAGTGTTGAATCCCCCATTGTTTCCCTCAGTAGACCCGCAGTTCTGTCGGTTCAGGAGGAGCTCAAGAAAGTTTGCCTCGTCGGCCAAGTGTTTGGCCCTAGGCCCCCGCTCGAAACTATGCGACAATGGCTTCGAAAAGAGTGGTTCCCTCGAGGACTAATTGTTAGGAAATGTCAGTTCTTACCAGCGAACCACATGCTGCTAGTCTTTGAAAATGAAGAGATGGCGTTCCAAGCCCTTAGCGTTGGCACCTGGCAGTTAGGTCGGGCGACCCTGTGCCTATTCAGATGGTCCCCGGACTTTACTCCCGACAAATCGAAGTCGCTTCGGTACCCTCTTTGGGTTGAGCTCCCTAACCTTCCTTACTTCTTGTACAACTTTGTGTGGGACATTGTCTCTCCTATCGGCAAGCCGCTGGCTTCACGCGAAGACGTTGGTGGTCTCATCTATGAAGGTGCAAGACACTCGTTCAATGCTAGGTGGCACCCCCAAATCTGTGTCGAGGCCGACCTCAGTTCGCCGCTTCCTTCAATGATCAAAGTGGACATGGGCGAAGGAGAATTTTGGGAATAGGAAGTCACATACAAAAACCTTCCCAACGCGTGCTTTCGTTGTGGCCAGCAAGGTCACAGGATTAAAGATTGCCCTCTCAAGCAAAAAAACAAGCGCTTTCAAGAAGCCTCCAAAACCGCCCAAGACAACATTGGCAATTTGACCCACTCGACCAAGGAGGGGGAAGGCAAGGGCCTCCTTAATCCGCTTGCTGATGCTGATGGCTTTATTGAAGTTAGAAGAAGAAGGAAAAGAAGCCCTAGGGCCAACGGTGAGAGAAACAACATGCCGCTTACCCCCTACAGCAATTTGTATTGCAATCTAGAAAAGGAGATTAATGAGCTTGACTACCCAGGTGGGAAGCTACCTGAGATAGACACCTACGACAAAGCCCTAGAGATCCCTGACAATAAAGAAACCCCCCAGGAGGGTTACACTACAAGCAAAGAAGATGGGTTCACCACTAGTAACGAAGACAACATGGATAGCGAAAGTTCCATCATTGGATCGACGATCCCGGAAACAGTGCCGAGCACGGGGCCCAAGTCTCCCCAGCAAGGGGCATCCCGCAAAGGAAAACAGCCTATGGAGTTACCCTGGAAAAGCCCCCACAAGAACCGACTTCTAAGTCGGGATCAGATCCCAGCGAAAAAGAAAGACGAAGTCAAGAGAAGAAAGGACAAAGCTCCCTCCCGCAAAGAGGGATCAATGCAAAAATGATTGTCATCTCGCTGAATGCTCGAGGGCTAACCGACCCCTCAAGAGCGACCATCATCGGTCAATGGCTTCGCGACATTAGCTTAAACCCAGACTTTATATGTATTCAAGAGATTAAAATTGACGGAGAAGACCTCCATAAGCGGCTCAGACAGATCTCCTCGGCCCATGTGTGGATCCCAACGAAGCACCAACGGGGGTCTGGAGGAACGGTTATCGGTGTTAAACAACTCTGGTTTGAAAAGCTTGAGAACTCCATTGAAGATGTAAGTCACCGTTGGATTGCTGTCTCAGTTGGTACTCCTCTCTGTGTTACTTTGGTTTCTTTGTACGCCCCTAACGGGGATGTGGAGAGACTGAACACTTGGGCTTCATTAGACTCGCTTCCCCACAACGTGCTTATTTGTGGAGACTTCAACATGGTGGAAGACCCTATGGACAGATGGATGGGCAAGGGCAGGGTCATCGACAGTCGGGAGAAAGACACGTGGGACATGACCAAACTCCACTTGGATTTGATTGAGTTCAAAGACTCGAGTGGCTTTTCTTGGTCGAATCTCCAAGCGGGCGAGGACCTGAGGAAAGCTAGACTCCATAGATGCTACATCTCTCAAATTTTTACTCAACAGTGGGGCCACCCCACCATCACGCAACGCACTGACCTCACTATCTCTTATCACTACCCGATCGTTATCACTTTTCAACCTTCCATCAAAACCCGCAAGGCTCCGTGGTTCCATGCCAATGCTTCCACCTTCTCTCTCCCTTCTGTCCACCAAGAAATTGCCGATGTGTGGAAAGTGGCGTTCGCCTCTGGCTTGGCCCCTGCCAAGTGCTGGAGAAGTGCGGTCGACAAGTCTCGTAAGATCATGATCAGAACTAAGAAGATGCTCGAGACTGTGCGGAGGGCTCGTAGGGAAGCCCTTTACCACAGACTCTGGAGGCTCGAGGAGGAAGTGAACAAAGGAAAACAACAAGCCCAGAAAGGCCTCAGAAAAATCAGAGCAGTGTTGAGATACGAGGAAGAAATACAAAGGAAAAACTTGCAGATCTTCTTCAAGGAGTGGTGGGCTGGCAAAGCCGACAAACCCACCAAAGAGATGTGTCGTATCCTTAAAAGGAAACACAACAGAGAGTCGATCCCCCTACTGCTAGACCCACATGGCAATGTATGCAATTCGGAAGAAGACAATTTTGGCATCATCGAGGGGCACTTCACGAGACTCTTGGGAACATCGAACCCCCTTTCCCACCATAGAAGGGATTGTATGGCTGCCATTTCTAGGGTTTCCCCCCGGAGGATACCACCCAACCTCCACTCCCTGCTTCATGCCCCTATCTCGGAATCAGAAATCATTGAGGTCATTGATGCCCTCCCTCTCGGTAAAAGCCCGGGACCCGACGGACTCACTAACGAGTTCTTTAAATCCTTCAAGCTGGTGGTTGCCACCCCTCTTCGGATGGTTTGGCAAGAAGCGCTAAAGTTTGGTGCTCTTCCTTCTTGTCTCAATAATGGAATTATCAAGTTGATATACAAGAAGGGGGAAAAGAATAGAATCGAGAACTGGCGGCCTATCACGATGCTCCAAACAGGATACAAGATCATCGCCAAAGTCATTGCCAACAGACTCTCGTGCCACCTGAGATCTTGGCTTAGTGAGGACCAAAAAGGTTTCATCAAAGGCAGGTCTATCCTGGAAACCATTATGGATATTTGGGAAGGTATTCAATTTGCAAATGAGTCTAATCAAGATGTGGTTTTCCTCAAGATCGACTTTGACAAAGCCTACGACAGGCTAGAATGGGACTATATTCTGCAGTCGCTCAAAGATCTCGGACTTAGTCAGAAATTCACCAATATGGTCGCGACCCTGCTCGGAAACGCAACGACCCAAATTAACGTTAACGGCAAACTTTCGAAGGCGATCCATCTTAGAAGATCGATTAGACAAGGGTGCCCTCTGGCCCCCCTTCTTTTTGCCATCGCCACTGAGGGGCTGAGCAGGCTTGTGGCTCATCATGTGGAGGCTGGCAATATCAAAGGCCTCCGGCTGCCTCACGACCACAGTCAAATCATCATGAGACTTTTTGCTGATGATATGAACGCGTTCGTCCACAATGATAATACCAGCCTGGAGACTTTCTGGAGGTGTCTTGCTATCTTTTGTGATGCCTCTGGTTCCAAAATCAACCACTCCAAGACCGCCTTTAGGGCTATCGTGGGACAGCATCCTGGCCTTCTCACTGATCATGGCTGTCAAATCATTCCGCAGGGCCAAATCCTTCGAATTCTTGGAATCCCCTTGGGGTTTGGCGTCTCTATGGAGCAGCGATGGAACTGGGTGCTGGCTAAACTCGAAAACAAACTTAACTATTGGAGAGGTATGCAAATCAATCTCGTTGGGCGTGCGATGGCTATCTATCACACGTTCCTCCTCTCTTCTACCATCTATTTCCTTTCTTGTTGGAGACCGAGTGAGCAAGGCTTGTCCAAACTGAATAGTATTTGTAGAAACTTTCTTTGGACGGGCGATCATAACAGAAGGGGGGTGCCTAAAATCAAATGGGCCATCTGCACTAGCCCTAGAGATAGCGGGGGGCTTGGTATCCTGGACATTGGGTGTATGGCTAACAAACTGGCAGCTAAATGGATGATTAAGGCTTGGTGCAATAGGGAGGCCTCGTGGGCCAAGCTGATCTTCAGAAACAAGAATGAGTTGGCCCTCACGGGGTTCCCGAACTGGAAGAATCTTGACATCATGACCCTGCTCTTCTCCCCGATCCCCGTCTTCCCGAAAGGCTCCAATCTCGTGTGCTCCCTTTGGAAGGGCTGGAATAAAGTCAAAAGCTTCACAAGAATTAGTTAAGACTGGAAGTGGGCGGCCGGAATCAGACAAAACGACTCTATCTGGTTTCCGATACATGGCATCCGGAGTGTGGAGTCGTGGAACATTCAAAATGCCAAGAGGCTATGGAACAAAGGATTCAAAAAATGGAAACATCTCTCGAAACATGACACCAACAACTGGATCAGCTTCGAGGACATTGATCCTCGCATAAACATCTCCTACGAAGAATGGAACACCTTGCAAAGCAGATGCCTCGCTTGGGATCGTCACAAGACTCGCCTTCTCATGGGACACGACACACCGAACTCGCTTGGTCTCAAATGGCACAATGGAAATAGCCTACTCAAAATCCCGAACACCAAAGAAACGGCTGACCTCCAGATCAGCCTCAACAAGAAGTGGTGCCTGTCTTGGACGCGACTTCGGTGGGACATGAAATTCATGGGTATCTGGCACCCCCTTATTGAGATTAAGAAGTCTGTCCTCTTATGGCAAATTCTTCATCGAGGAATTTGGACCAACCATAAGGCTAGCAAACTTTGTGGGATCCCTCCTTGGTGCAAACGCTGCCACCGCGCTATCGAAGATGTCCCACACATCTTCCTTACTTGCCCCAACTCCTACAGAATCTGGCAGACGGTTGGAATGAAAATCAGACTTCAAAAACAGCTTAGTTGGAAACAAGTCCTTTTGGGAGAAGCGATCGGCTGCTCCGCGACTCTCTGGAACGCCATCAGAGGGGAAGTCCTGTGGAAAATTTGGCGGGAGAGGTGTGCTCTCAACTTCGGCGATCCCCCCAGGGAGTGGTCGATTGAGAAATCCCTTTTCCTCCTGGGCAAAAGGATCATTAACAGTAAGAAGTCCCCCCCCTTCAGGCACCATCAAGTCCTCCTTTTGATCAACAACAAGCTCAAACCCAAGTGGGCCCCGCATGAGGGCGATGAGAGGGTGATTAACCTTCTCTGTAATGCAACCTAGGATTCATCCAAGCTTCCCCTGCTTTGTGGGATTTGGGGGGTCCCGTGGGCACTAGTTCCCTTCTATTGTACCTTTGTTTCTTAATTTAATTCAAGTCCGGGAGAGTAGGCTATTGCCGAACTTCCTTTATATTAAAAAAAAGGTCTAGTTGATTTTTTTGTGAATACAGGGGAGCTTAGATAATAGGAAATCCCCCTTTTAACTCCCTCTCCATTTTCTTTTAGGAAAAAGAAAAAGGAAATGGAGTCGTGATTGTAAACCTATTCTTTATGTAATGCACCTCCTTTTCTACAACCTACGATCAATCCTTGTCGTGATTGTAAACCTTTTCTTTATGTAATTCCTCTTTAATGACCCTCTATCAATCCTCTTCCCAAGGAGTCCTTATTGCACTGCCCAATGTTTCTATTTGCATGATTCTTTCTTTAATCTAGACTTCCTCTCGCAAAGCATTCCTATGCCTTTTCACATCATAAAAAAGAGGTTAGTGAAGGATTCATTGTGTTCCCAATGGGCTACTTCTGTAAATAGAAGCTTCTATTTTTCATCTATGGAATCACAAGAAGAAAGAGAGAAAAAATAGAAGTTTCAATTTTTAATCTATGGGCTACGTCTGTATATATAGAAGTTTTTGTTTTCAATATCCTAGCTAACAAAATATTGGTTAAAAGAATGAGCATTTGAAATATGAACAGCTTTATCTAAGAGTTAATGTACTTAATAATTAGTTCGTAGACCTCATTTGGAGGGGGAAAAGGACTCTAAAACTTATTAGAAATATATGCAAGATATTATAATGCTACTCAACTTTAATTTTATCTTGAGACTCCAGAACATGGAGCTTCCCATATAAAATATTGGGACGTGTGTAAAACAATTTCATGATGAAAAACACCAATTTGAGTATTATGGGTGTTAAAAAGAAAAGCTATTTGTTGGGCGGGGGGGGGGGGGGGGGGGGGCTCTCTTGTCTTTTGCATCTCCTATTTTGGCTTGTGCTTATACACTTTTTCTTCTTGTTATCATCTAGTAACACTCCTACACTTCCCGGGACACCCAAGAACCACAACCGTAGGATGAATTCTCAATAGTACAAAGGCATTAGATTACCATAACAACGTAATGTTTGCTTCTTACTTCCTTTAATAGACAAACAAGAAAGTTAAGAAAATTCCAAGAAACAAAAAATTTAGTTGAATTTTTCTAAAGTCCGGAATTCGAGATAATAGGGAGTTCGTTTTTTTAACTCACTGTTAAATTTAGTGAGAAGAAATGAAAGACATAGACACCTGTTTTTTGTAAAGCACCTTCTTTTGTAGAACCTAGAGAGATACAATTAAGTTGCACATCCTTTAACCATGCTTCTATCACGAGAGGCTGTTGTGTCAATCTTCAATGTTTCTATTTCTACAACTATTTCTTCAATGTTTCAATTTCTATTTCAAAACACGATGCTGAAAAAATTTAAAGCGTATTTTCCAAAGTAGGCTATTCTTGAGATATTAAAGGTCATTGAAAAGTATAGCTTCAATTTTGATGATGATTTTTCTGCATAAAGCTTCAATTGAGATTTTGAAAGATTGCGTTTACTAGGAATTTCTCTATTATGATCTCTTAGTTATGATTCTTCGTTAAATTATTCAACTGATTGTTTAAGCATTGGAGAATGGATTAATCACGAAGCAAGAAAGCATGCTTGCTGAATAAGGTAGCTGAAAATAGTGTTGAAGAGGATATCATTTTGCGGTTTCATTGGATCTAGAATGACAAGTCGTCCATAATGTGATGTCCATATTTTTGAAGTGTTCGCTATAGCAACATAAAAAAATAACGTTTTACAAACCCATTTCAATAACACATTAACTCCGTCAAGTTTCACTTTTTAGATTATTTTTCAATGAATTTATGAGATGCTAAAAAGCCTTTGAGTAACAAATGCATAAGTCCATGTTGAGTACATTTCTGTTTTGGATACGTCTGAATATTGAATTTAAATTGATTCGTATTGGAAATTCATAGTTGGTTCATAGTTATAATTGCATATGATCTTTCAATGTCAGATGTGAAGGTCAAAATCATTGGAATCATTTCTGATGCGATATATGGTCAAGCTTCTATGGGTCAACAATGGTGCATATGCTCTCTGTTTTAGAATAATGAAAAGTAATCGATATTTGAATGAAGTATGAAGAATGATCGGTAAATGAAGAATGATCAGTAATGGAAAATGCCACCAAGTTTGATGTGCTCTTTGTTTTACAATCATGAAAAAGGATCCGTACCAAAATGGAGAATTCATGAAAAATGATGAATTGAAGAAACGTGCTGTTTCAGAAATGATGAATTGATGAATACTTTGGGGAGTGTTTGACTAATAATATTTGGGTGCTCTAATTCCTAAGGGAGCGTTTTGAATCTAAAATTTCAAATACGCTGCATGAAAATTTATTTCCAACCTTTTCTACAAAAATGATTCACTTTCATGGTTTGTGCTAGAACAAGGAGTATGCTTTAAGAGCCTCAAAATTTAAAGATGGGCTCAGCTATAAATGGAAGGAATCCTTAATGTTTAGAAAGTTTCTCATGGCGTAGATGGACAAGGCTTGCAGTCAAATATAAGGTGAGGAATATGGATTCTTAATTAGTCCATTTGATTGAAAGCTTCAAGGAATAGATTTGGTAGATGCATCATAAGTGCCTTCAAGAAGAGATAAGGTATGTTTCCTAGAACAAGGAGTATGCTTTGAGAGCCTCAAAATTTAAAGATGGGCTCAGCTATAAATAGAAGGAATCCTTAATGTTTAGAAAGTTTTTCAAGGCGTAGATGGACTGTGTGCTTAGTCAATTAAAACATTCCACCAAGGCTTGCAGTCAAGATAGGACACTTCACGTTGTTAGTGATTATAATTGTTAAATATAAGGTGAGGAATATGGATTTCTAATTAGTCCATTTGATTGAAAAGCTTCAAGAATTAGGGTAAGGAATAGATTTAGTAGAAACATCATAAGTGCCTTCAAGAAGAGATAAGGTATGTCGTGGAAGCACGGCATTAGAAGTTATTGAGTCAAAGAGCGTGCCACTTTTTGTAAACTCTTCAGTTGAAGGAAGATGATGAACAAATATAATAATGTATGCGAATATGCAACGCACACGACTATTTATGGGTCCTCCAAAAGTAGGATCCTAACAATAATACAAGAAAAACCTTCTTCCAGGGCCAATGCATTGTGGGCTCTCTCCCCTAGAAAGTCTTCATTTTAACATAAAACGAATAATCAGATTTGGGATTATAAAAATATATAATTCTCAAGATTTGCAACGCTCCTATGCATTCATCATTTTCTTGGTGTATGTGCCTAATTTAGACACAAAAGTTCTAACTACATGGCATTCTTTGGAATCTCTACTCTTTGAGCTCATCCTCTATGGGGAATTAATATGGTGGAAATTTCTTCTCATAGATAGTACCAATTGGAGAAAATTTTTGAAGGTCTTTATTTATAAATTTGGGACAAGGTTCACTTACATCATGGCGTGATGGACAACAAAGATAGGATGGCGTCTCTAGGTTAAATCTCCAATTAGGTGCTAATATGCAAAAGGTGAGACTTGAAAGAAGCCATATTACACAGAATAGCATTGACAAGCAGGCTCCCCCATCCTTCTATCAATGTGTGATCTTAGTTTTGTGAGATCACTCTCATGTGGTTCTACTTTCAAGCAACACTTTAGACATAGTAGGTCTCCTTGGATCATGCTTATCCTTCTATCTTCTCCCTTCCTTCTCTCAAATAGATGATCTCCTTGACCTACATCAAGGCTTTTAGCACCCATGCTTCTCTAGAAATGTGTTGGAAGTTCACAGTCAAGCAAACTACATATCTCCAGCACTTGTTGTGTGAGAAGGCAAAATCTTTATGCTAGGCTTTGATGTCTTGCAGATGAATTCAATAAAGGCAGTTCCTACCTTGAATGCCGGGCCCAAAAAATTAGAACAAAGCTTAGATATAGAGAGGAAATTCAAAGAAAGATTCTACTTATTTATTTTTGAAAATTTATGGAGAGAAGCCAATATTGATGTGTGGGATTAAAAGACCTTGAATATGCTAAGGAATCTTCTCAAAATGGCATCTTCAGCAAGATTAATTTTGAAAAAAGTGTGTGATCACCTCAAGTAAAAGGTTCTGCATTGTAGTCCTAAGTTCATCAAAGATGATCTCATTGCTTATGGGAATTACCTTAGCCTATATCAATGTCAATGGTCAACTCTCCTAGGTGATAAAACTAAAATGATCTATGAGAAAATGTTGCCACATGGATCCTCGTCTATCTTACATTACCATCGATGGTATTAGAAAAGTGATTAGCCCTAAGACCCATCTTGATCATATCCATGACTTGCTGCTTCCCCATGGCTTGAACCAAAAGATAATGACACTCTTTGCCAATGACATGAATGTCTTGGAGCATAATGTTACTAGTATCACCACCTTCTAGAAATGTCTAACCACAATCTATATTGCATTAGGATCTTGAATAAATCATTGGAAGATAGCTTCCATAATTTATTGTTAATCAAGAATCTCACAAGCACTCTAGCCCACACTTCTTCTCATTGAATTCGGATGGGTTTTAATGTTTACATTGGTCAATGGTGAAATCCGATTCTCATGAAGCTTGATAATCACCTTTCTTACCACAACAATTACAACTTAATGAAGTGGGGCATGCCATGGTGATCATCACCTTCATCTTTCATTAGTTGTCTACAATAATTTCTTATTGATGAGACATCCCAAGAGGAGAAGTGTGCGCAGAATAAATTAAACTATTTTTTCTAATGAGAAAAGTCTTGGTGGGTTGGGACTTATGGTGTTTGGGGGAATCCCAGAAAGTGGGATGATCCTATTGTGGTGTAGTGTGAAGCTTCATGGGCAAACTTTGAAGACACATAATAAATTCTTACGAGATCTAAAAGTCTTGCCCCCTTCAAGCATATGACACCCCTCGGATTGAAGGGTTAATATGGATCAATGGTACTAGTTTGGAAAAGTCATTCAGTTTCAAGACGAAAGTGGTGCTTGATATTTCCACTAATGAGATGGCAATTTAAGTTCATAGATCTCAAACATCCTCTTATTGAGAACAATAAATGGGTTCTTATATGGGAAGTTCTCCACCTAGTAATTTGGACCAATGTCAAAGCTAAACAATTTGTGGGCTCCCTTAATGGTGTAAGTGTGACCTCTATGGTAGAGAAGATATTGGTCACCTCTTCCTTTCATGCTCTTTGAGCCACAAAGTTTGGCACGATCTTACTAGGATACTAAGATTACAATGTCTAATCAACTAGCAGCAAGTCTTGCTCTAAGGAGCCATTGATTGCTTGATTTCCTTGTAGAATGGGGCCAGAGGGGAAGCGCTTTGGAAGATATGGAAAGAAAAATGTGAGAAAAACTTCAAGGACCATTTAAAAGAATGTTGGATTGAAAAATATCTAGCTCAACTAGGTACAAGAATACATAATTGTAAGGCGTCCCTCCCTTCACATACCACATTATTTTTCTTTTGGAGAATAATAAGGGAAAGGTAAGTGAACCACCTATGAGGCCATAGAAAATTCATTAAGATTCACTATGTCAATCCTTGAAACATAGGGCTCCCCAAAAAGAGGGTTGGATCGGGCCCTAGGGTGCCATCCTGTCAGAGAAGCAATGTTTGCACAATGGGCCCCTTCCTAGGGATAATCGGGGGAGCAACAAAGCATCTCCATTTGGGATTAAGATGTCAGTGATAAAATCAGTCAAAGTGGAAGTAGGTTTGGGCAAAAAGCAAACCAAGAATAGATGACATTGTACTCCTAACTCTCACATTCGATACAAGGGACAAACTCAAAACATCAGCAATCATGTACTCATCAATGGTAGAAAAAGTGCTACCATCCATGGGCATTGTACAATGTATGGGCAGGAGCCTAATACAAGTACGATCTTTTAGATAAAAGAAAGAGAATCTTCGTTTGATCTTTTCTGCTAGAGGGTCGACGAGATCTTTTTGCTTTACCGCACTTCAATTCTTTGGTTTTTCTAAAAACATCATTTGGAGAAAAAACTCTCATTAGTATATTTGAAGTTTTATGAAACATATACTTCAAAAAAAAACTATCCCCTTTAGATTGATGATTTCTTTGTTTTAAATACATTATTTCTTTTTATTTACTTCTTTTTACATTTTTTTATATTCCTATTTTCTTCTTATTATTTTTTTGGTTACTTTAAGTCCTATTGTTCTTTTGTTTTTTCTTATACAGTTCTATTTTTCTTTTTATTTGATTTATCTATTCAACTAATTCCTAGTTTTTTATTTACATTATTATATTACTTAATTTTGATTCTATTTATTTATTTATTTAAGTCACTTCCTAACTTGGATTTTATTTCATTAACTATATTATAATCGTTCTTTTCTTTATATAAACTAAATAGCTAATAAAACAAAATGACTTAAGGCAACAATAATTAAAAGGACAAACGGAATCTCTCTCTCTCTCTCTCTCTGTCTCTCTCTAATTCCTCCGTATGCACAAAATTTTTTGTATCCAATTTTTCTCGATGATAAGAGTGTCCATCTTTGGAACCACGACTTGAGTAATTATTTTTAAAGATTTCATCTTCATAAGCTCTTGAATTTAGCTTTGATGGACACCTCTGTGTCCGACCATCGTAAGTTCATCAACGTTCTCTTCATGCAAGAACAAAACAATTCACATACTTCTACGTTCATAATTGGTGCTCCCAAATGCACAAAACTTCAAGAGAGTGAATCCTCAGCCGTAACTAAAGGCCCAGAGTGTATCTTTGAAGAATGATTGATTTTGACGTGCCGAAATTCAAGTCCTACTTGCAAGAACATTGGCATATTAGCTACACCACCCATACATATATATATATATATATATATATATATATATATATATATATATATATATATATATATATATATATATATATATATATATATATATATATATATATATATATATTCGAGGATGCGCCATTGTGATCAAATTTAAACTCGTTGATGATGAATGATCATGTTGACTCCTTCAGCGTCAAAACTCGTTGATGATGACTCCATCTCCGACGTTTCCGTAGGCCAGCGGGTCAAGTGGCAACTTCTAAGAAACCAGGTGCCTTCGGAGATGACCATAAAAGTGGCAACTTCCAAGAAACCAGTTGCCTTCCGAGACCAGCAAAGAGGAACCACAAAGGCGGAGAGGAACTGCAGGTAAGAGATCACATTTACGTATTCGAGGATTTCCCATCCTTGTTGCTGATTTTCGTATTCGACGATGCTTGCGTATGCGAACGGTACGGTACGCTGTTATGGATGGCTTCACCTCCGCTGCTGCATGCTCTGTATCAGCAATTGCATTGACCATCTTCCGCTTCTACTTCTATCCATATCATCTTGTACTCACTTCGCCACAAACAACTGAAGACGACTTCTGCAAGGCGTTGTATTACGAACTTTCTAAGTAGATATTTTCTCCGATTTAGAATGGGAGGAATTTTAAACAATGTTTTCACTAGCTGACTTCCACAAAAATCCTTCCACCATTGATCAGAATGCAGCCAAAATATGGAGAACACCAATAGCGTTTTGGTCTCATGCCTTGAATGCTTTTTTCATGAAAGGCCAATACATAGGTTTGAGTATGGTGTGGATACAAAAACGTTCTTGGCCGAAGCTCGAGGTGGAACATGCACTTTTGCACACGCTGATCCTGTTAAGGATGTGCTTCACCGTGCATTATTCCTTTGGGAGAATGGATTTGGCGGGTATCATCTCTTTTGTAACAATTGTGAGGATTTGGCAATCTACTGTAAAATAGGACTCCTCTTGACGAGTGGGAAAATAGCTGCCAAAGTATGGGAGGTAGGAATGGGCAAATAGCTGCCAAAGTATGGGAGGTAGGAGTGGGCAAATATCTACTAATTTCCTAAGTATTCCCTTGTCAGTTTCTTCCCTATATCTTTCAGGCTTGCCTACAGCTGTTGGGATTTATTGTGTGAGCAGATATCTAAAGGATCTTGGTATTCGAAAAGATGTTATCAAAGTTCCCGTGGAAGATCTGGCTATTAATTTGGGTTGATCACCTTCATCAATTACCAATGATCAGAACTAGCCTCTTTGATTTGATATTTAATATGCATATCAAGATTATCATTAAAATTTTACTTGTTATTAGAATGATATGTTTATGGTTAAGGCTGTTTTAGCATCTCATATTTTATGGGATCATATTATGAGTCTTTCTCTTATGCTCAATTCGACATGATTCAGTGTGATGCTATTTTATGACAATTCATGAATTGATGATATTGTCTATCAAAAAGCTATCGATCCAATCATTTTTTGATAGAAAATACTTCTTTCAAATTTTTTTTATACAAGAATATGTTTGGAGTCATGTCTCATAAGAGGTGCTTTGTTTTTTATGAACTTACACTATAG
The DNA here is from genome assembly GCA_020310875.1 of Ceratopteris richardii. Lineage (NCBI taxonomy): Eukaryota > Viridiplantae > Streptophyta > Polypodiopsida > Polypodiales > Pteridaceae > Ceratopteris > Ceratopteris richardii. The sequence continues at coordinate 197,733,540 of CM035414.1, read as the reverse complement.
TACAAAGAACAAGGTATAAGCTCTTATTACAAATATCTAGTATTTTCATATTAAGAAAATAAAGAAAAATATTCGTGTTTGTGAGTTAAAAACTATTGTGATTGTTTAACTCGACATTGATTCTTACTTCACAAAAGTATATGTATGTGTGTATGATTGTGAGTAAAAATGCATTGTGATTGTTTGAATCAATATTGATTCTTACTTCACAATCGTATGTGTATGTGTATATGCACATATGTCATATAATTGTGAGTGAAAATCTAATGTGATTTCATATGAACACATGTGTTGGAAAAGGTTTTATCTTCTTTCTTATAATTCAAGAGTTGATAAGGTGCTAATAAGTGAAGTAGAACGTTCTATGTCTCTAGATGGCTTTGTCTTGTAGACTTATTAACACCTTCTCAGATCCTTGAAATGTAAAGGGATCCAACAAAGTTTCATCTGATAGTATCTGTATGTGCATATGAGTGTATAATTGTGAATGAAAATCTATTTTGATTGTCTGACTCAACATTGATTCTTACTTCACAATAGTATGTGTAAATGTATGTGTGTGTATGATGGCGAATTAAAATTTATTGTCATTGTTTGACTCAAGAATGATATTACTTCACAATAGTATGTTTGATTGTATGTGGCTTTATGATTGAGAATCAAAATTTGTTGTAATTGACTGACTCAACATTGATTCTTATTCGACAATAGTATGTGTAAGTGTGTGTGTGTGTATGATTATGTATTAAAATATATAGTAATTTTTTGAATCAACATTGATTCTTACTTCACAATAGTATGTGTAACAGTTTGTGTGTGTATAATTGAGACTTAAAACCTATTTTGATTGTTTGACCTAATATTGATTCTTACCTCATCATAGTATTTGTAATTGTATGTGTGTGTATGATTGAGAATTAAAATCCATTGTAATTTTTGAATCAACATGGATTCTTAATTCACAATAGTATGTGTAATTATATGTGTAATTACATGAGAATTAAAATCTGGTGTAATTGTCTGAATCACCATTGATTCTTACTTCACAATGGTATGTGTAATTGTATGATTGATAATTAAAATCTATTGTGATTTTTTGACTCCACATTGATTCTTACTTCACAATAGTATGTGTTTGTATGATTGAGATCTTTAATAGATAGAAAATGTAAATACATAGATCAATAGATTTGAATCTTTAAGAGAGATTCACAATAGTTTGCATAAATTTTAAGATATATATTTTGTGGAATGTATATCCTGTTTGATATTGATTTATGTTGACATTTTATAGATATCAAGTGCTCATAAAGCATGTATTATGGGAAGGGGAAAAGAATAGTCATGTGATTATTCATCAAGAGGGTAAAATAGTCTCCACAATACAATGCAAATGTTGTGGACATCATTACATAGGAAATGCAACTCAAATAAAAGAACTTCTTTTTAGTATACGTAAGAATGTGATAGGATGCTATAATTTAGATAGTGATATATGGGTAAACTTTGCAATTTATGCAAACAAATGTAAATCTAAAGGTATCACATGAAAATATTTTAAAGCACGAGTAGTTGATAGAACTTTTGAAGTATTCCAAGTCGAAAAAAAGAACTAGTAGATGCATCAATGACAATAGAGGATCCTTATGAAATTTCTACTCAAGTATCACAAAATATTTATGAGAATAATGAAGATACATGTAAACCATCTTCTCCAACTATGTCAAAAAAGAGTGATTCCGATGAATGTAGTTAAAATGTTGGATCTAATAATGTGTCACCATGCTTTGTCCATACTAAATCACAAAATACAATACCTACAACTTTTCAAAAGAAAGATTGGCTTGAGCTTCATCTTAAATGGACTCAAGAATTTCTAGCATGTGGGATTCCTTTCAATGTTCTTCATAATCCTATTTCCATAGATGCTTTGATGTCAATTGCACGAAACGGATTCACAATGCCAAATTACAATAAAATAGGAATGGAGTATGTAGATAAAGTGAAGATAAGTATTGAAGCTATTTTATAGCAAAGCGTGCTTCATTATGTTCCCATCTATGTAAGAAGAATACATTGATTAATGCCATGGTTATATGTCCAAATTAATGCCATGGTTATATGTCCAAAGGAAGCATGTTTTGGGAAGTTGTTGATACTTCTCCTAAAGAGAAAATTTCATCTTTTCTTGTAAAGATATATGAACATGCTATATTAGGTGTGGGTGGTCCAAAGAATGTGATTGTGACAGTGATTCAGAATGCATCTAATTTATGAAGTGCTAGAATTGCAACTCAAAACTAATATGAAGGCCTTAATTGGGTTCCATGTGCAGCTCATACAATAAATCTTTTATTGAAAGATACAAGTAGACTATCTTTCATTAAACCAATCTATTAGATGAAAATCATGTGCTCAAATTTATCACATAGCATCAATTTTCATAAGCGCTCTTTCCTTCAAAATCCACCAATAAATCACTTCATATCTTTTGTGCTACACAATTTGCAATTGCCTATATTGTGCTCAATTGATTATTTTTTTTAATATAAAGGAAGTTCGACATTAGCCTACTCTCCCGGACTTGAATTAAATAAAGAAATGTACACGAGAAGGGGACTAGTGCCCACGGAACCCCCCAAATCCCACAAAGCAGGGGAAGCTTTTACAGAGCTTAGATGACATTACAAAGAAGGTTAATCACCCTCTCATCACCCTCGTGTGGGGCCCACTTGGGTTTAAGCTTGTTATTGATCAAAAGGAGTACTTGATGATGCCTGAAGGGGGGGGGGATTTCTTATAGTTGACAATCCTTTTGCCAAGGAGGAACAACGATTTCTCAATTGACCACTCTTTGGGGGAGTCACCAAAGTTGAAAGCACATCTTTCTCGCCAGATTTTCCATAGGACCACCCCTCTGATGGAAGTCAAGCCACCTGATTGTGTTCAATTGATTATTGGAAGTCAAGCCACCTGTTGTAGAAATGATTGTTGATCCAAGATGGAAGGCATGGCTAGACTAGTATCCTTCTTATTGAGTTGCGGCTTTGAAGTGTAGGTCTCTAATACAATAACAAATATTTTGGCATAATCTTGAAAAAATCATCGGTACCACTAAACCTTTTGCGGAAATTTTATGAATTTTTGGTACCCATAAGTTTGTGATAGGTAACGTTTATTGGATTAAACCGTGGTATCAAAGCAACCACAATCAAGATGGTATATGGTTTTCCATCCTTCATTGAAAAACTGGATAGGAATAACTATTCAACATGGTCTCTAAGGATGCAAGCATACCTCCAATGAAGAAGCTTGTATGGAAACATCTCAGGCAATGAAGACATGCCAATTCTCAAGAGCAAGAATCAACCAACAAGGGAAGAGCAAGAGAAGCTAACCACATGGTGTGCAAAGGATGCTCTTGCAAGGTCATACTTTATCAACTCAATCTCTGATTTCTTGTTACCTCATAAAAGAAACTGTAAAACCTCCCAAGAGACTTGGGAAGTGCTTTCATCATACTTCTTCTCCAACACAAGAGCTAGAAAAAGAACTAGTTGTGGATAGACTTCACAACTCTTAAGACACAATCAAAGCCAGGAGTAGCTGACTATCTAACCAAAATGAAGGATGTCGTAGAACAACTTGCAAGTATTGGAGAGGAGATAAAGGAAGAGCACATAGTGAGGCAGATGATCAATTGGATTAAAGCTGATATTAAGTGGGAATCCTTCACCACTACAATGGATCTCTACATGGATATGCAGATACCTGATCTCAACACCTTGATGGGACAACTCTTCACCCATGAAGCAAAGCTCAATAGAAATTGTGACAACTCAAGAGGTAACCAATCTTTATACATATAAGAATAAAGCTAAGGATAAAGGTAAAAGTAAGAAACAAGATGAAGAGGCTAGTACCTCTCAAGCCAATTATGCAAGAAGAGGAAGAGGTACTAGGGTAGGGGCAGAGGAGGTAAGCAAGGTAGGGGGAGACCCTACAACAACTCACCATGCAACAAATGTGGTCTCAACAACCACACTACTGAAGAATTTTACAAAAATACAAGGAAGCAAAGGGGAATAGACTTCCATAAAGGAGGCTATGGTCAAACAAGAAGTAGGTACAATAACTGTGGAGGCCACTACAACTACATATACAAGCAAAGCTACAACAACAACAACTATCAAGGAGGCTTTAGAGGAGGAAGGAACTTTAATAAACACACTAAAGAAGGGACTTCAACAACTATCAAGGAGGCTTTAGAGAAGTAACAACCAGGTATACTCTTGAATTGAATGGAGTGGTAGAGAGAACGAACATGTTAATTGTTGAGGCAGTTAAGTCTATGTCAAATAAAAAAAAATTACCTAATTATTTGTGGGTAGAGGCTATTTCTACAGCCACCTGTTTGGTTAACAGGCTTCCATCCAAGTCATTGGATGCTATGAAACCATATCAAGCTTTGAGTGGTAGGAGACCCTGATTGGATCATTGCAAGATATTTGGGTACATTGTCTCTACACACATCCCATCACAAATTAGAGGGAAACATGACCCTAAGGATGAGAAGTGCATATCCATTGGGTATGATCTAAATCAAAAGGGATATAGACTTTATAATCCTAAAAAGGCATTCACAGTTAGTAGGGATGTAGTCTTTGATGAAAATAACTCTTGTTTGTGTACATCTCTAAACATTCAATGGTAGAGGAGCCTTCTTCATTTGAAGAGGCTAAGAAGAAGAAAGAGTAGGTAGATGCTATGCAAGAAGAATTGGAAGCATCGTAAGAGAATCACACTTGGGACCTAGTTCCCAAGAAACTAGATATGAGGGTAATTGGTTCAAGGTGTATATATAAAGTTAAAAAGAACTTTGATGGTTCTATAAATAGGTAGAAGCAAGACTCGTGGCAAAAGGGTTGTCCAAAACACATGGAGTACATTATGAATAAACATTTTCACATGTGGCAAAGATGCAAATAATCAGGGTATTTATAAGTCCTGTTACATCCAAAAATTGGAATTTATATTACTTAGATGTCAAGAATGCTTTTCTGAATGGTTGGATATAAGAAGAAGTGTATATGGAACAACCATCAGGATTTGAAGATGAGGAAAAACAGGTTATGTATGCAAGCTAAGGAAAGAACTCTATGATCTCAAGAAAAATTCCTAGATCTTGGAACCATAGACTTGTTAACTTTTTGCACGATCAAGGCTTTGTAGTAAGCAAAGTAGAATCTTCTTTGTTTGTGAAGAAGAATAAGTTAGAGATCATCTACTTGTTTGTCTATGTAGATGATATCATTATTAGTGGTAATGATTCTGAAGGAATGAAGCAGGTCAAGGCTCAATTGATGAAGGTTGGTAACCTATTTCCTTTGCTTAGAACTTGTGTATACCAGCTCACGTATATTCATCACACAAAGGAAGTACATAAATGATATGTTGGTCAAATTTTAAATGGAGAAGACTAAAGATATAGGTATTCCTATGGAGATCAATCATAAGCTAATTTCACATGAAGGTGAACCACTTGATGATATTACAAGGTATGAACAACTTGTGGGTAGTTTTAATTATGCTACCTTAACAAGAGTGGATATTGCATATGCTATGAGTACATTGAGTCAGTTCATGCATGTACCAAGGAAGCCACACATGGAATCTTTAAGAGGGTGCTTAAGTACCTAAAGAGTAGAATGAATGAGGGGTTATTCTATCCCTTCACTTCTAACATCGATATAAAGTTATATTCTAATGCAGATTGGGCTCACTCCAAGAATGATAAGAGGAGCACTTCGAGGTATCTATCATTTGCAAGGTCAAAGCTCATATCATGGTCATGCAAGAAGCAACCAAATGTGGCCTTACCTTCCATTGAAGCACAATATAGAGCTTTGGCAAATGCAACTGAGGAAGCTATGTGGCTTAAGCAGTTGTATGTAGATTTGGAGATACATTCTTACACTCCAACTATATTTGGAGTTAATACTAGCTCACTTCATTTGGCTGCTAATCTTATGTACCATGCTAGGACTAAGCACATTGAGTTACATCATCATTATCATAGAGAGAAATTGCTAAGCAGGAACATTCAACTAGCATATGTTTCAACTCATTCGCAATGTGCATATTTACTTCCTAAAGCATTGGATGGAACAAAGTTGAACTCATTCAAATTGATGATTGGATTGCAAGAGATCAAGGAGCAAATGAAGATCAAGCATGCTAGGATCTAGGGGGAGCTTTTGGTGCAAATAAGGCGAAGCCTACATACTTGATGTATACTCATTAGCTTGATGTATTTGCATATCCATTGATAATGCTCCATATGCACTACCTCTTGTAACTATGAGTATTATTACTCTTAGTAAAACTGAAGCATACCCACAAGGAGTTAGAAAGAATCAAAATCGTATCATTTGGTAGCCCAAGTCAAGTTAGAATATATCCTATACTTTAGGATCACTTTAAGGTAAGCATTTGAATTTGAATCCAAGCACTTGCATCCGAAAATGCTATAAAAGATAAGATGTAAATACTGTGTGTTATCATGAGGTTTAGATATCATTCATTTGTGCTTTCATTGTGAAGAGGATCTCATGTTGTAGCTTTCTCATCCTACACATTCAGCAATGCATTATTGCCAATGATCTTGTAATTGTACATGAGTTAATATGTACATGTTCATTACTTCCTGAAATGGGTTTGTAAAACTTTATTTTTTTATGTTGCTATAGCAAACACTCCAATGAAACCGCAAAATGATATACTCGTTTACACTATTTTTAGCTACCTTATTCAACAAGCATGCTTTCTTGCTTCATGATTAATCCATTCTCTAAATGCCGAAACAATCACTTAAATTATTTAACGAAGAATCATAACTAAGAGATCATAATAGAGAAATTCCTGGTAAACGCAATCTTTCAAAATCTCAATTGAAGCTTTATGCAGCAAAATCATCATCAAAATTGAACCTAAACTTTTCAATGACCTTTAATTTCTCTAGAATAGCCTATTTTGGAAAATCCGCTTTAAATTCATTCAGCATTGTGTTTTGAAATAGAAATTGAAACATTGAAGAAATAGTTGTAGAAATAGAAACATTGAAGACTCACACAACAGTCTCTAGTGATAGAAGCTGGTTAAAGGATTTGCAACTTAATTGTATCTCTCTAGGTTGTAGAAAAGGAGGTGCTTTTCCAAAAAGAGGTGTCTATGTCTTTCATTTCTTCTCAGTAAATTTAAGAGTGAGTTTAAAAAAACGAACTCCCTTCTCGAATTCCGGACTTTAGAAAAATTCAACTAAATTTTTTGTTCTTGGAATTTTCTTAACTTTCTTGTTCTTCTATTAAAGGAAGTAAGAGACAAACATTACCTTGTTATGGTAATCTAATGCCTTTGTCCTATTGAGAATTCATCCTACAGTTGTGGTTGTTGTGTGTCCCCGGAAGTGTAGGAGTGTTACTTGATGATAAGAAGAAGAAAAAGTGTATAAGCACAAGCCAAAATAGGAGATGCAAAAGACAAGAGAGCCCCCCCCCCCCCCCCCCCCCCAACAAACAGCTTTTCTTTTTAACACCCATAATACTCAACTTGGTGTTTTTCATCATGAAATTGTTTTACACACGTCCCAATATTTTATATGGGAGGCTCCATGTTGTGGAGTCTCAAGATAAATTAAAGCTGAGGAGCATTATAATATCTTGCATATATTTCTAATAATTTTTAGAGTCCTTTTCCCCCTCCAAATGAGTTCTACAAACTAATTATTAAGTACATCAACTCTTATATAAAGCTATTCATATTTTAAATGCTCATTCTTTTAGCAATTATTTTGTTAGCTAGGATATTGAAAACCAAAACTTCTGTATACAGAAGTAGCCCATAGATTAAAAATAGAAACTTCTATTTTTGCTCTCTTTCTTCTTGTGATTCCATAGATGAAAAATAGAAACTTCTATTTACAGAAGTAGCCCATTGGCAACACAATGAATCCTTCAATAACCTCTTTTTTATGATGCGAAAAGGCATAGGAATGCTTTGCGAGAGGAAGTCTAGAGTAAAGAAAGAATCATGCAAATAGAAACATTCGGGAGTGCAATAAGGACTCCTTGGGAAGAGGATTGATAGAGGGTCATTAAAGACTAGATACATTAAAGAGGCGTGGGTTGTAGAAAAGGAAGTGCATTACATTAAGAATAGGTTTACAATCACGACTTCATTTCCTTTTTCTTTTTTCCTAAAAGAAAATTGAGAGGGAGTTAAAAGGGGGATTTCCTATTATCGAAGCTCCCCTGTATTTACAAAATATCAACTAGATCTTCTATTTATATTCCCTGTATTATCTACCTTTATTTAATCAAAGGGATTGAGGAAAAAAACATTACCTTGTTATGGGATCTAATGCCTTTCTATTATTCCGAGCTATTTCTTCAGGTTTGAGAAATTTTTTTGTGCATTTTTGTTGGAGCTCGTGGAACAGCATGTTGAGACATGACATTAAAGCTTTTCATCCCTCATTTCCCATCACTTTTGTGTGTTGAAAAGACGCAGAGTTAAAGTATGATGATTGCTCTTTGTTGCTTTCTATAATACATACTATACGTAAGATGCTACTCTACACACGCCCTTGTGGATCCACACCTATCATGAAAAGTTATGTACCGCACATACGAAACTTGTATGGCCAAAGTGATCAAGAAAAAATTGTAAATTCCATGTATTTTCATATTTCCGGACAGAAAGGTAGTATCATGTCCAGTAGGGACGATGCTCCCCATGGCATCATGATATTTTTACATTGTGATTTATGAAAATAAGTTTCCTAAATTGACAAGTATGTAGATTCTAACTAATTTTCCATCTTGATATTTATCTTGCTTTCTATCATCCAAAGCCCTTCAATGCGAAGGACCTACAGAGCTTGTAAGGGTGATTAGAAAGAGTTCTTGAAGATGTGACCCCTAATTTTTGGATCTTTGGAACAATGGAGGGATCACGTATGTGTAAGGCATGATGTATATGACATTACGAGATCCACCAAGAGCATAATCCCATGTGGGTCCCACATATGGGTGATGTGAGGGTGATTTACCCTTTGTGTAATGCCGTCTAAACTTTGTAAAAGCTACCGTGCTCTATGGGATTTGGGGGATCCCATGGGCACTAGTCCCCTTCTCTTGTACTTTTCTTTTAATTAATTCAAGTCCGGGAGAGTAGGCTTTAACACCATTTGATGCAAATAAAGTTTGCACGAAGGAAAGAATAAAAGAATTGATAGGGAGGACACATTAGGGAGTATATTACATGATGTATAGGACATTAAGAGAGTCACCAAGGATGAGATCAAGGACTAATTTATGGCAATAGAATTGGCACACAAGATAAAGAAATTATAAGAATATTGTTAGCAAAATATGGCGCAAATATAGTTTTAAAGAAGAAAAGAATTATGAATTGACCTAAACAAAGGAGAATAATCCAAAAGACTAATGATAGATAAAGCATAAAAAACAATGGGATAAAGTAAGAAAGCAATAAGAATGGTTGATAACCATAGATTAATTGAAGATTTGAAGATACTTATGTTAGATATACTAAATACCCCTGCCTCAAGTGACCACAAATGTTCCATGGTACTCTAAGTTGTAAGGATCCAATTATGAGGAGAAGCCACTATGAGAGCAAGGACATTTGTGGAACCCTAACTTCCAAGTTAGACGATTTTAAGGGGTGGCCATTGGTGGTAATAGATAATCTTTGTAGGCCTACCCTTAAGTTTAGGTAGGGAATAAACTTTTGATCCTTTGGGCTGCCATTCAAAGGAAAAATGAAATTCTTTTGCTTCCATGTCATCTCTCCATAGAATCTTAATGGGACGGTTGTAGAGGGAGCTTGCCCCCTTTTGTGGGGTCATGAGGATATTGTCTTATTATATATTTTGATGAATATTTCATATCTCCCCACTATGTTTGTCTGTATGTAATCCCCCTGTAAACGTTATATAAGGATGTCCCATCTTGACCTCTATAGAGCATTGTGCACTAGTAAGAACTTCATCTAAAGTCTGTAGAGATCACCATCTAAGCTCCACATTGGGAGCACATGGGTGGATAGCACCTTCATTGAAACTACATTCCTCTGGGTAGTATGAAAAATTGAGTTCTGTATCTTTGTCTCAAATCTTTCTAATCGTCTATTCCACTATGTTCTTACTTTCTTACATAGTATCAGAGTTAAGCAGAACCTATGTGGTGCTGAAGCAAAATTGTAGAGGTTGTAGAGGTTTCAGTAGAAAAAGAGAGAAAATATCAAGTGGTGCCTCATTGTCTACAACTAGGACTCAAGGTGGTTCCTCAACAAGACTAGGTGGAGTAGAGATAGGAGAAGCAATGATACAGGTTATGCCAATGTTGCAAATATGACCATCAACCGTCACGAAAGGTAAACGCTATGGCACAACTACATGTTGTGGAATTTTCATATCACTTATATCCTTGATTCATATGAACTATTGGAGACTATTCATGGGAGTCATCATGAGCCTCAACAAACAAGTGATCCAAATAATCTGAGTCAAACGATTCCTCCTAATGCAAATATTCTATGTGCTTTTAAATATAAAAAGAGAATTGCACTATGTTCTCTAGTTACAAGTACTCTTAATAGTGTTCTAAATCATTCAGCACACTACCAAGGCATGTGAAGCATGGAACATATTTAGAAATAATTATGACACTTGTAATCACACAAGCAACCATGGGGCAAGCTTAGCGCAGCGGCCTACTAACTTGCTTTCAAAGTATCTTGGAACACACACATGTGGAGGATCTGTCCAATTTGAAGCTGAGCGTGTGGAGATATAGAGATGGAAATATTCCCTATAAGTTAGGAAATACTTTTCCTAGGTTATAGGCAATTACGCACACCTAGTGTGATTCAAATTTTGGTTGTTAAGGGAAGAATTCAAATTGAAATTTGATTTCTGATTTGTCGTGCATAAATGATTTCTTCTCATGGTCCAAATTAGTCTAAGGTTGAAGCTTTTATGTAAACACTCCGCCTCAAGCTTCAAGCTTGAAAACTTCATCCTAGCTCAAATAGTCCAATGCCATTTTTGAACTTTGCTAACCTCATTGACTCCAAAACTTTGTTGAAAATGTAAACACATTGAGCGTTGGTACTTTTATGTTGCACTTGAACTCATTTAGCCAGAAACTTTTCTTTAAGGTAATGATGGTGTACCTCTATGTGTTTTCTTCTAGCATGGAACATGGGATTCGCTGATAGGTACACACTACTGATATTGTTCCACATGATTGGAACTTGATCAACCTATACGTTTAACTCAAAAATTAGCTGCTTGAGCGACATAATTTCACAAGTCATTTGAGCTAATGCCCTATATTCAGTTTGAGTGGATCAAATGGCAATTGTCGCTTGTTGCTTCTTTGCCATCCAAGTTCCTTGTCAAGCATCACTGCATAGCCACTTTTCCTTCGTCTATCGTCCTTGGATCCAACCCAATCACCATCTGCATAGTCTTTTACTTATGGTTCATCTTAAAAAGGATAAAATAGACCTTCATTGGGTGTTAGATTTAGATATCTGAGTACTCTCTTTGTTTCAAGTAAATGTGGAACTCTAGGTGTGTGCATGAGTTGAGAAAGCACACCGACTATATATGCTAGATTTGTTCTATGAATACTGGCATAGTTTAATGATCCAACCATAGACCTATATATAAGTGGATCTTGCACTTGATTACCTTTCATTAAAGTTGATCTTATATTCACCTTCATAGGATTTCTCAATGGTTTACATCCTCTAAGTCCAAACTTCTTCAGAACATCCAAAATGTACTTCCTCTACATATAAGACATGCCATTTTTTTTATATTACTTTAATACATAGAAAGTACCTTAGATATACAAGACTATAGATAGAGGCAACTATATAGATAGCTCACCGTCCTTCTTGTAAAACAATGATGGATACGCTTTGCTTTGATTGTATCCACAATTGATTACACAATCCACACATACTTGCTGTGAAGCCACTGTGAGACCAAGGACATTTGTGGAACCCTAACTTCCAAATTAGATGAGTTTGATGGGTGGCCATTGGTGGTAATAGATAATCTTTGTGAGCCTAGCCTTAAGTTTTCGTAGGGAATAAACTTTTGATCCTTTGGGCTGCCATTCAAAGGAAAAATAAAATTCTTTTTCTTCCATGTCATCTCTCCATAGAATCTTAATTAGACTGTTGTAGAGGGAGCTTGCCCCCTTTTGTGGGGTCATGAGGATATTGTCTAATTATATATTTTGATGAATATTTCATATCTCCCCACTATGTTTGTCTATACGTAATTTCCTTGTAAACCTTATATAAGGATGTGCCATCTTGACCTCTATAGAGCATTGTGCACTAGTAAGAACTTCATCTAAAGTATGTAGAGATCACCATCTAAGCTCAACATTGGGAGCACATGGGTGGATAGCACCTTTATTGAGACTACATTCCTCTTCGTAGTATGAAAAATTGAGTTCTCTATCTCTCAATCTCCATCCACCTTTGTCTCTATTTTTCTCTCAAATATTTCTAACCGTCTATTCCTCTATGTTGTTACTTTCTTACATAGTATCAGAGATAAACAGACCCTAGGTGGTCCTCAAGAAAAATTTTAGAGGTTGCAAAGGTTTCAGTAGAAAAAGAGAGAGAATATCAAGTGGTGCCTCATTGTCTACAACTAGGACTCAAGGTGGTTCCTCAACAACACTAGGTGGAGTAAAGATAGGAGAAGCAATGATATAGGTTATCCCAATGTTGCGAATATTACCATCAACCTTCACGCAAGGTAAACTTTATGGCACAACTACATGTTGTGGAATTTTCATATCACTTCTATCCTTGATTCATATGAACTATTGGAGACTATTCATGGGAGTCATCATGAGCCTCAACAAACATGTGATCCAAATAATCTGAGTCAAACGATTCCTCCTAATGCAAATCTTCTATGTGCTTTTAAGTATAAAAATAGAATTGCACTATGTTCTCTAGTTACAAGTACTCTTGATAGTGTTCTAAATCATTCAGCACACTACCAAGCACTGTGAAGCATGGAACAAATTGAGAAATAATTATGAAACTTGTAATCACACAAGCAACCATGGGGCAAGCTTAGTGCAGCAGCCTACTAACTTGCTTTCAAACTATCTAGGAGCACACACATGTGGAGGATCTGTCAAATTTGAAGCTGGTGTGTGGAGATATAGAGATGGAGAGATTCCCTATAAGTTAGGAATAACTTTTCCTAGGTTACATGTAATTACTCACACCTAGTGTGATTCAAATTTTGGTTGTTGAGTGAAGGATTCAAATTCAAATTTGATTTCTAATTTCTCGTGCATGAATGATTTCTTCTCATGGTCCAAATTGGTCTAAGATTAAAGATTTTATTTAGACACTCCCCCTCAAGTTTCAAGTTTGAATACTTCATCCTAGCTCAAACAGTCCAATGCCATTTTTGAACTTTGCTAACCTCATTGACTCCAAAACTTTGGTGAAAATGTCAACGCATCGGGCGTTGGTACTTTTATGTTGCACTTGAACTCATTTAGCCAGAAACTTTTCTTTGATGTAATGATGGTGTACCTCTACATGTTTTCTTCTAGCATGGAACATGGGATTCACTGATAGGTACACACTATTGATATTGTTCCACATGATTGGAACTTGATCAACGTGTACATTTAAGTAAAAAATTAGCTTCTTGAGCCACATAGTCTCACAAGTCATTTGAGCTAATGCCCTATATTCAGCTTGAGTGGATCAAATGGCAATTGTGGTTTCTTGCTTCTTTGCCATCCAAGATATGACTTCCTTGTCACGCATCATTGCATAACCACTTGTCCTTTGTGTATCGTCCTTGGATCCAACCCAATCACCCTCTATATTGTTGGAACATCAAGCTTACACTATGCTTGAGGTGGATTTGATCTACATCAAAGGCTATCGCGTCGAAAGAATACCCGTTGGAGAGTTCTTTTTCATATGCTCATTTATTGTCTTTTTTGAGAATATTTTGATGGCTCATTTACCATTGTAAAAGCCTTGAGTTTTACACATGTAAAGGTACAAATATAGAGCCCAAATCCCACGAATTTGTGGTGGTTGAAGTTGCATTGAATCAAGCAAATCAAATCACCTAAAAGTAGATCAATCAAGATCTTCACTTTTCCTAGATTGTAGGGAAGTGAATTGATTCCCTCCAACAACCATTCCCACCTTCATTTGAATTCAAATTGAAGTTGTTAAAGTTGTGGAACACTCCTAGAGGCTATATAAGGAGTTGAAATCATTTGTATTATACATGGAAGCAATATACATACACTTGTGACCATCATTGTCTTGCTCCTTCAATTTTCTGCATCATCTTCTTCGCCAACAGTAATCTTGCAGAGGCTGCTGCTCTCTCCTCACAGCTCTAAATTGAAAGCAAGAGGACTCATTGGAAAGTTATTAGTGTCTAGTTTATGCCTGTAAATTTTGAAAGCATTTAATTCAGCAGATTTGGAGAAATCTCAGGTTTTCTGCCTCGGGGTCAATCTCTATGTATTCCTGAAAAATAGGAAGTACCACCAGTGAATGTCGCATTCATTCCTATAGCATATTTTGCTTATTCCTTGTACTTTTGTGCGTTACATACACTCAGCCCTATGTGTATCACTCCCATAAAAGGATTTTTTCTAATTGTAATCACACTAGTCGCTATGGGCATTTGAAGTTCATTGTCTCTTCCATAGATAGTAAGTTTTTTGAGCTATTCGACCCGCGAACCTATCTGTTTTGTATCGGCTCATTCTCCTTGATGCTCCAAGGTACATAGTGTGTTTCTTTGCACTTATAGCATGCCTATAAGGGTATTTGAGTCTCCATAAGCTCAAGGTCTGGTCTTGTGCCGGTTGGCTTCACCAAACTTCATTGCTTCGAAACACACTTTTCTACCTTCGACAAGCTTCTCCAAGTTTCTTTCAGTGGTATCAGAGCTATTTCAAGATGGGTGACGGCTTTCCCTCAATGATGGAGAAGCTTGATCGACAAAACTACGCGGCTTGGCAAATCAGAATGGAGGCCTATTTGCAAGGTAGAAATCTTTATGGAATTGTAGCAGGTGATGAAGCTATGCCTATTCCAAGATCCAAAGGAGGACCTACACAAGAGGAGACAGATGAGCTCACACTTTGGTGTGCAAGGGATGCTCAAGCAAGGTCGTATATACTAAACTCTTTCTCTGACTTTCTATTACCACATATTAGAGGATGCAAGACATCTCAAGAGACTTGGGATGCCCTGGAGACTTTCTTTTCTGCTAGTACCAAAGCAAGAAAGAATCATCTTTGGAACGAGTTCAACCAAATGAAGAAGACACCTAAGCAAACCATTACAGAATTTGTTACCGAAGTCAAGGAGGTTGCGGATCAGTTAGCATCCATTAGAGAGGTGATTGAAGAAGAGGTCATCATGAGGCAAATTCTCAACGACATTCGAAGTGATAAGCAATGGCAATCCTTCACGACGGCTTACGATCTCATCATGGATGTGCAGACTCTAGACTTCAACATTTTTCTTGGAAAACTCTTCAATCAAGAAGCCAACAATAGCATAAAGGAAGGTAACTCTTATAATGGTAATTCAACTAGTGCTCTATATGCAGATAAGAAGGATAAGAAGCGGAAAGGCAAGAAGAAGGAAGAAGATGAAGAAGAGACTTCCCAAGCCAACTTCGCAAGCAAGAGCAAGTGGAAAGGGAAGAAGAAAGGACCAAAGCAAGACAAAGCCAAAGGTCAGAATGTTCAACCTTGTGCCATATGCGATAAGACCAACCACACCACTCAGAATTGCTGGTTCAATGGGAAGACCCAGAAAGGAAGTGGAAGAGGTGGATATGGCGGCAATAGAGGCAGAGGTGGACACAACTTCAACAATAACAATAGAAGCTATAATAGAAGGGACTACAACAATTATTCAAAAGATCAACCACATGAGGAATCATTACTTCTTATGAATCTAAGCCACAAAGAAGGTAAAGAAGATGATCATTTGTTCTACATAGATTCAGGATGCTCGAATCATGTTGCAGGCAACATTGCTCTTCTATCTTATTTGGAAAGTCCAAAGCATAGACATGAAGTGCAAACAGGGGATGACACGAAGCACAATGTGGAGAAGATTGGTAATGTCAAAGCTTCCAATGGCAGGACAAACATTCTGAGTAAGGTTCTCTATGTACCCACTATCACTAAAAACCTAATAAGTGTAGGCCAAATAGTTGGAAAAGGCTTGCAAGTTAGGTTCACCCAACATGGAGCTTTTGTGGAAGATCCATGTCAAGGCTTCAAGAAGATAGCCCGAGGTGAGAAGCATGGTAGGCTCTTTACTTTTGAAGTAGGAGATACCAAGAACATAGCTCTATTCAACTCTGGGTCTCAAACCCTAAGTGAGCTTGAAGTGTGGCATAAGAGACTTGCTCATGTGAATGAAAGAACCTTGAAGGATATATGCAGGGATCAAAGTGTTCTAGGACTGCCAAACATATCAAAGCAACACATGATCAACAAGTGTGATGCATGTCAGATTGGGAAGGCACAAAGACAACCTTCATTGGCACGATCAAGGTATTATGTCTCATTTATTTACGACCATAGTAGGTGGACTGTTCTATACTTTATCAAGAGTAAGAATGAAGTGTTTGATTGCTTCAAGAAGTATCTTGCACATGTGGAGAATCATACAGGTAGATCACTAAAGAAGCTCAGATCTGATGGAGGGGGAGAATACTTCTCCAAAGAGTTTGATGAGTTCTTGCAGGATAAAGGTATCAAAAGGGAAGTGACTACTAGGTACTCTCCTCAACTAAATGGAATTGCAGAGAGGAGAAACAAGACATTGGTTGGATCAGCCCGAACAATGCTTGAAGAGAAGAAGTTGCCACATTATCTTTGGGCAAAAGCTATTTCAACTGCAGTGTACCTTGTCAATCAACTACCATCCAAATCACTTCAAGGTATGACTCCTTATGAAGCATGGCATGGAAGAAAACCTAGTCTTGGACATTGCAATGTTTTTGGTTGTTTAGCTTATGTTCATGTACCATCACAAATAAGAGGTAAGCTAGATGAAAGGGCAACAAAGGCAGTGTTTATTGGATATGATTCAACTCAGATGGGTTACAGGTTCTTCAATCCTTCAACCAAGCAATTAACTACAAGTAGAGATGTTGTGTTTGAAGAACACAGGTCTTGGTATGATGAAGATAAACAAAAGGTAACACTACCATATGATCTTGATTATGACTTTCATCAATTAGGAAGCAAGCATGATACACAGGTCCAGGATCCAAGAAGTGATACAGACGATGACCAAGATGAAAGAGAAAGGGATTACAAGCTATGGAAGTCAAGAGGCAAAGCAAAGATGCAAGAGGTTAGAGAATGCTCAAAACAAGCACCAAGAAGATCAGCAAGAGAGAAGAAACAACTAGAAAGGTATGGATATGATTCCACATTTGTTACAAAGCACTCAATCTACTTGGCAAAAGACTCTATTTCAGAGGAACCCTCAACCTATGAAGAGGCAAAGGGAAACCCTAATTGGGAAAAGGCCATGAACGAAGAGATAGATTCATTAAAGGAAATGGACACTTAGAATTTGGTTCCAATGTCGCCGAATCAAAAGGTAATTGGTTGCAGATGGGTATATAAAGTTAAAAGAAATTCAGATGGATCACTTTGCAGGTACAAGGCAAGATTAGTTGCCAAAGGATGCTCACAAACTCATGGTATAGACTATGAGGAAACATTCTCACGAGTTGCAAAGATGACTACAATCAGGACATTGATAAGTGTAGCTGCTACAAGGAATTGGAGACTCCTCCAACTTGATGTGAAAAATGCATTCTTAAATGGTTGGATAAGTGAAGAGGTATACATGTCACAACCACCAGGTTTTGAAAACCCTAATCATCCATCTTATGTTTGCAGACTTAAGAAAGCATTGTATGGATTGAAACAAGCTCCTAGAGCTTGGAATTATAGGTTGGTTACATATCTTCAAGATCAAGAGTTCAAATCTAGCAGCTCAGATCCTTCTCTATTCATCAAAAGGGATCACAATGAGGTTATCTATCTATGTGTATATGTAGATGATATTATTGTGACAGGTGATGATCTAAATGGCATTCAAAGGATCAGGAGACACATGCAAGAGGAGTTCAAAATCAGTGACCTAGGTGAGCTCACATATTTCCTAGGTATGCAGGTGATATACACAGATGAAGGAATGTATTTGACTCAAAGAAGATACATTCAGGATCTTCTTCTCAAGTTCAAAATGGAGAACACTAAACCTGTAGGTTCACCTTTGGAGATGAATCATAAACTTAGTGTTTATGAAGGTGAGAAAATTGAAGACATTAAAGAGTATCAAAGCTTGGTAGGTAGCTTGATATATGCTACTCACACAAGGGCAAACATCTCATATAGTATGGGAGTGCTTAGTCAGTTCATACACTGACCAAGAAGACCACACATGGATGCGGCTAAGAGAGTACTTAAGTATCTCAAAGGTACAATCAACGAAGGTATATTCTATCCTTACTCTTCAGATTTGGATATCAAAATCTACTCAGATGCAGATTGGGTGGGAGCTAAGGATGATAGAAAAGGTACATCTGGTTACTTAGCATTTGCAGGTTCAAAGCTAGTGTCATGGAGTTCCAAGAAGCAACCAACAGTTGCTTTATCCTCAAATGAAGCAGAGTACAGAGGCTTGACCATAGCAACGCAAGAGGCAATATGGTTAAAAGCATTGTATACAGATTTGGGACTTGTGAGTTCCAAACCTCACATATTTGGAGATAATGTAAGTTCCATGCATCTAGCGGCAAATCCTATTTTCCATGCGAGAACCAAGCACATAGAAGTCCATTATCACTTCATCAGGGAGAAGCTCATGGCAAAGGAGATTGACATTTCTTTTGTTCCGACTGAAAAGCAAGTAGCAGATATGATGACGAAGGCACTTGATGGAATAAAGCTTTGTAGATTGAAAGCTATGGCAGGTATTCAACCTATCAGAGAATGAAGACTCAAGCATACTTTAGCTTGAGGGGGAGCTATTGGAACATCAAGCTTACACTATGTTTGAGGTGGATTTGATCTACATCAAAGGCTATCGCGTCGAAAGAATACCCGTTGGAGAGTTCTTTTTCATATGCTCATTTATTGTATTTTTTGAGAATATTTTGATGGCTCATTTACCGTTGTAAAAGCCTTGAGTTTTACACATGTAAAGTTACAAATATAGAGCCCAAATCCCACGCATTTGTGGTGGTTGAAGTTGCATTGAATCAAGCAAATCAAATCACCTAAAAGTAGATCAATCAAGATCTTCACTTTTCCTAGATTGTAGGGAAGTGAATTGATTCGCTCCAACAACCATTCCCACCTTCATTTGAATTCAAATTCAAGTTGTTAAAGTTGTGGAGCACTCCTAGAGACTATATAAGGAGTTGAAATCACTTGTATTATACATGGAAGCAATATACATACCCTTGTAACCATCATTATCTTGCTCCTTCAATTTTCTGCATCATCTTCTTCGCCAACAGTAATGTTGCAGAGGCTGCTGCTCTCTCCTCAGAGCTCCAAATTGCGTGCAAGAGGACTCATTGGAAAGGTATTAGTGTTTACTGTATGCCTGTAAATTTGCAAAGCATTTAGTTCAGCAGATTTGGAGAAATATCAGTTTTTCTGCCTCGGTGTCAATCTCTACGTATTCCTGAAAAAATAGGAAGTACCACCAGTGAATGTCGCATTCATTCCTATAGCATATTTTGCTTATTCCTTATACTTTTGTGCATTCCATACACTCAACCCTATGTGTATCACTCCCATAAAAGGATTTTCTCTAATTGTAATCACGCTGGTCGCTATGGGCATTTGAAGTTCATTGTCTCCTCCATATATAGTAAGTTTTTTGAGCTAGTCGACTCGCGAACCTATCTGTTTTGTATGGACTCATTCTCCTTGATGCTCCAAGGTACATAGTGTGTTTCTTTGCACTTATAGCATGCCTATAAGGTCTATTTGAGTCTCCATAAGCTCAAGGGCTGGTCTTGTGCCGGTTGACTTGACCAAACTTCATTGCTTCGAAACGCACTTTTCTACCTTCGACAAGCTTCTGCAAGTTTCTTTCATATATAGTCTTTTACTTGTAATTCATCTTAAAAAGGATAAAATAGACCTTCATTGGGTGTTATATTGAGATATCTGAGTACTCTCTTTGTTGCAAGTAAATGTGGAACTTTAGGTGTGTGCATGAGTTGAGAAAGCACACCTACTATATATGCTAGATTGTTTCTATGAATACTGGCATAGTTTAATGATCCAACCGTAGACCTATATATAAGTGAATCTTGCACTTGATTACCTTTCATTGAAGTTGATTTTATATTCAGCTTCATAGGATTTCTCAATGGTTTACATCCTCTAAGTCCAAACTTCTTTAGAACATCCAAAATGTACTTCCTCTACATAAGACATGCCATTTTTTTATATTAATTTAATACCTAGAAAGTACCTTAGATATCCAAGACTTAAGATCCTAAAATTTATTTCCTTGATACCTTATTCATAATTTCATGTAATAATTATGTCATCTATAGATAGAGGCAACTATATAGATAGCTCACGCTCCTTCTTGTAAAACAATGATGGATACGCTTTGCTTTGATTGTTTCCACAATTTATTATATAATCCATACATATTTGATTCAAAAACCTTTGGGATTCCTTGAGACCCTATAATGATTTCTTGAACCTGCAAACATAGCCATCCTTGAATTTATCTTCAAAACCTAATGGTTGGTCTATGTATACAACTTCCTTTAATTCTCCATTGAAGAATGCTTTCTTCACATCAAGTGGGTGCATCTTCCAATTCTTGCTTTTTGCAATTGCAATTATGCCTTTGATGGTAGTCATCTTAGCCACAAGGAGAAATATCTCCTCATAGTCCAATCCATAATTATGA
This sequence comes from Ceratopteris richardii, assembly GCA_020310875.1. Classification (NCBI taxonomy): domain Eukaryota; kingdom Viridiplantae; phylum Streptophyta; class Polypodiopsida; order Polypodiales; family Pteridaceae; genus Ceratopteris; species Ceratopteris richardii. Next base: position 197,712,429 of record CM035414.1, on the reverse strand, counting down.
GCCAATACTTTGGCTAAGAGCCTAGCTTTATATCTCCCAATACTTCTATATGAATGTGCTGTTTACTTTATACACCCTCTTGTTTCGAATTACTTTCATATCCTTCTTGCTTGGTACAAGAGTGCGTGTTATTTTCTTCAAAAGCCTTGATCTCCTTGTGTATAGCTTCTTTCACTCTTTGCTATGTGTTAGGTTCTTCAAAACATGTGGGTTCTTCAATAGCCTTGCTCATATAAGCCTAATTTCTAGCCATAAATGAAACATAGATAAATCTTTTGATTGGATACCTTGGCCTATCAAATTTCCTTATCTCACCATTTCACTCATTTGGATAATTCTTGTTGATCTTTGAGTTGTCCCCCTTCTTCGCATGATGGTATGAGTGGAGCTCTATCCATACTTTTTTCATCTTCTTCTATTTGTATGATTTTGTATATGCATTTGCTTCTTGCATCACTCAATTGACTTGATGAAGGGCTGCTTATATTGCACGATAGCTAATAAGTGGACTCTTTTGTTACACTAAGAACCATGCTCTCTCGTTCATCCCTTAACATCTTTTTCTATTCAACTTCATTATCCTCCATAGACACATTTAAGGCATACCAAGGTATCAACTCATCAAAGCTAAAATCTCTTGATAATTTTAATTCCTTTTTTGTAGGTTTATAACACCTATAACCATTTTTCTTACTTGCATATCCTATAAAGACACAAACAGCTTATCTATCAACAAGTTTGCTCCTTAGTTTATTAGAATCAATAGATAGCAAGAAGAAGTAAAGTCTCTCAAGTGTGAAACATCTGTGTTTCTATTGTACAAAGATTCATAAGGTGTAATAGCATGTATACCTGATGTGGGAGCTTTGTTCATGATGTAAATAGTCGTGGTTGGTACATCAATCCAATAAAACTTAGGCATACTCATCTCCTTCATCATGGCCATAGCACATTCTAGAATATACATATTCCTCCTTTTTGCTACACCAATTTTTCTGTAGTGTATATTTGCATGTGGTTTTGCTTTTGATACCATTAGTTTCCAAGAAATTAGAAAACAAAAACGTGAGAGAAATATTCTCCCCCTTCATGTGACCTTATACATTCTCTCAGCCATATAGAGGTGGTAATCAGGACTATGATTCTAGTACGCCTACTCAAGGGGAGTTCTTCATTAGGGATGTATACCCTGTGACGTGTACATGTACAAGTATCACTTTAAAAACATTAACACAGAATATGACAAGTTACAAAGACGATAAAATTCTTGATTTACTAAAATTGACGAATGTTAACAATAACTCAACAAACACACTCATTTCAGATAACATTACAATGATATCCCCACTTGAGAGGTTTCTTCTTAACTACACAACACAATGAAAGTACATAGAGAAATATGCAATCTCTACAAAAGTATGATAGACTCCACTCTATCGGAGCTCTCCTAGAATACCCAATTGCACTATCATGCCAGCTGCTACCCAACTCTGAATCTCTCACTTTGTATACCCACCATAGAGAGGCCTTGTTTTATAGTGGAGAAAATTGCACCATTATGCATAGAGTAACCAGGGAGTAGCATGATGAGAACACACTTGAGAAAATCACAATAACACAAGAAGACCAAAAAAAGGCAAATATTCTAAAGAAAGGATTCATGAGTCACCAAATGATGGGTACCAAAACAAATACAAGAGGTGATTAGGAATGAATTGAGACAAGTGCCAAGCAAGTTCTTATATAGACCTCAAGGTCAAGAGAGTGACTTCTAGTGAATCCCAGCTTTTACTGCACCTTCACTATTTACAATTGCACATGCACTAATCCTAGCAAGAGTGGTGCAACAGTAGGCTATTTTTGGATGGGAGGCACAATTTAGTACCGACAACCAATCGATTTTATGTTATCCACCAAGAAGTCTTTTGCTGTAGTGTTAGACCTTAGGCACCTCTCTGCACTTATTTCCCACGGGCCAATAGTCTTGAGCATGCATGGCGAACAAAATACCATAGTATGTGATTGGATGAATTCAAAAGAGAAATTATGAAGATGAAGGGCGCGGATTTAGTAAGGACGAATTTAAGCGATGGGAGGGGGACCAAAAATGACTCTAAGTCAAATTTTGAAAGGTTTCAAATAGATTTTGAGAGTCTAGACTTTGCGGTATGTCGCATGATGAGTAATACTTATCAATGTAAAGAAACTTTGAAGCTGAACATTTTTTTTAAGGGTGATTTTCCCCATAATAGGCGAATTGTCCTTATGAAGAAAGGGTACATTAGGCGAAGTAGATTATGGAAAGAAGGGAAACAAATTCAAACCGATCAATATGAAGACGAATTGCCTTTGAGTGGTTCAGTACAAAATGGAAGGACCAGTTGATAAAAGGGAGTTTTGGAATTAATTTGAGGTGAGGGTGTTGGGGTTGAATGAGAGAATTTGGGTGTGAGAGGCCTCGAGACAAAAATGAAGAGGCTAAACAGGCGAATTTTTTGGGGCTGGGAAGGGTGAGGGACGAATTTGGGTGTGAGAGGCCTCGAGACAAATATGAAGAGGCCTCGAGGCTAAACAGGCCTTGGAAGGACGAATTCGGGTTGGCTCCAAAGGCACAAATTTTACATGATGATGCAGGGATGAGTTTTTTTGAAGGCTGTGCATGTGGCAACTATGCCTAGATGATGTGTTCCTTGGGACGGATTTAGCAGAAATTGTAGGAGCAATTTTGTACCGAAGGAATTGGCTTGAGACAATTGGCTTAATTTGATAGTCTAGACAAATCTGAGCAATTTGGTGTTCATAGCTATTTGGACAATTTTGGAGAATGTAAAAGGTTGGTGCTCAATCTCTTATGGCCTTGAAGTTCTCATGTGACGCAAAGCATTCGAGGTGGTGTCGGATCGCATGGAGCTCTCCAATAGCATCTGCTTCATATTCGTCCTTCACATCTACACAAGCTCTTGTTTGGAAAATTTTCCCACGAAGGTGCAAGATCAATCTTTTGCTTGGACAAATAACCCACCCATTCTTGGATGAATTTTAACTCCTGAAGGTGGAAAATTAAGGAACAACTTATGTTCGAGTGGGGGACAAACTTTTCAAGAAGAACATGAGAATGGGCGAAAAAATGGAAGAGGAAAGAAATGATGTACAACTCTCGGGTGAGTGTGCCTTATTTAAGAGGAATTTCTAAGGTAGCATTGGGCAAATTTTGGCAAGCCAAAGTGATAGAGGGTGAGCTTTGTCAGGCAAGGATGCAAGGTAGAGTTTTGTGAGGCATGCAGGCGGAGGGTGAATTTTGTAAGGCAAGTATGGGACAAATTCTTCAAGACGAATTCGAAGGTCTCGGAATTGTATCTTCTCGATAGCGTAAAGCTTTCCATTTCAGAAAGCAAAGATCGAATCCGTCCCTTTTCTCTTGCGTACAAATCGTAACAGAATTGCTCCGAGAATTCGCAACAAAATTAACGAGACAGATTGCAATAGGATTGAAGATGACTTTTGTCCCAACAGGCTTTGGCAGATTATCAGTAAGAAAATTATACTTCAGAAGAATATCAGCTGGGAGTAAACTCTGTTGGGTGAAGTGATCGGCTACTTGGCGACCCTCTAGAATTCTGGAAGGTGTGGTGAGAAAGATGTGCTTATAACTTCGGCGACTCCCCCAAAGAGTGGACAATCGAAAAACCATTGTTCCTCCTTGATAAAAGAATCGTGAACTGCAGGAAATCCCCCCTTTCAAGCATCATAAAGTGTTTATCGTGATCGACAACAAGCTTAAACCCATGTGGGCCCCCCATGAGGGTGATGCGAGGGTGATTTACCTTCTTTGTAATGCCATCTAAACTTTGTAAGATCTACCCCAGCTCTAGGACATGGGGGGTCCTATGAGCACTAGCCTCATTCACTTGTACTTTTCGCAGCAGAGTTGACGAGACAAATTTTAATAGGATTCTCTAAACGGATTTGCAAGATTTAGGGACAATTAGTTCTATAGAGGCAAACTTGTCCATGCTCTCCTATCCCAAAAACTTGAGATCAAGTTCGCTTATTCTAGCTTCAGACGAATATGACTTTGCACCATTTGCTTATAGCTTCTCATGAATTCATCTTATTGAGGGGAGGCACAAAGACTTAGAAATTCAGGGAGGTGAAAAAGACATTCTATAAGAATTTGAGTTTCCAAAGGAATTTGAAGCAATCCTTTGAATTGGGTTTTGAGGGACGAATATGAATATGGAGCAAAGATGATTGGATCTCTAATTTTCTTTGCATTGTTCCACGAACTTGAAGACCTTTTCCACCTTTGAATAAGGGCAAAACTATGTGAATAAGGGCTCATCTATGAGCTCAGATGAATTTTATGTACAAGCTTCCCTTGGAGGAATGATCCTTCACAGACGAATTCTCCTTCACTGCCCACTAGGCGAATTACCATCGACAAGAACTATACCTATCAGACGAATTATTCCACTAGGTCAACCAAACAAATTTTTCTTGGTGCATTACATTGGGGAACAAGAAGAATTTGAATCAAGGTGATAAGGACAAATTCATGTTCGACTACATTCTTCCACATCAAGGGTTTACACCGCTGCTTCGCTCCCTTGAGATAGTAGTAGTCCCTAGCCTCATTTCCACAAAATTGATAGCTTACCCTATTGAGATACTTCATATGGGAGTGTTGACTATTATTACATAGAATACACCAAACATGCCTACCTAAATCCTGTGTGGTACGCAAGTCTTGTACTTCTCGACAAAGTTGAGCCACTTCACCATCATTCTAGCATGGTGCTGGTAGCATGATCATCTCCTCATGGTGACGTTTTTGCATTTTTAGTGCTTCCAAATCCTTACTAATTTTCTTGATAGTATCTCATGCATAGTTTCTCTAAGAAACTCCCTCCAAATGTAATCTAGCTTCCTTTATGCGAGAAGTGGCCCAATTTAGAACTGACAACCAACCATTTTTATCTTATCCACTAAGAAGTCTTTTTTTTATGATCTAAGAACTTACATGGCTCTCTACACTTATTTCACGTGGACCAATAGCCTAGAGCATGCATTGGTGGAAAATACTAACAAATATGCTTGGATGGATTGAAAAGATAAATTCTAAAGGTGAAGTTCAAGGATTTAGTTAGAAAGAATTAGGGGACCCAGGAGGGGGGGGGGGGGTGAAAGAACTTGGAGAAGCTTGTAGGAGGTAGAAAAGTGCGTTTTGAATTGAGCAAGTTTAGTCCAACCAACTAGTTATAATTTGAAGTTCAAAAAGAGAGAGAAGCAACCTCTACAAGTTTACTATTGTTGAAGAAGATGATGCAGAAAAATAAAGGAACAAGACAATGATGGCCGCAAGTGTACATATATTTCTTCATGTAATGTACAAGTGATTTGAAGTATCTATATAGACTCTTGAAGTTCTCCACTAATTTTTCAAGTGGATTCAAATTTAAATGAAGGTGGGATTAGTTGTTGGAGGGAATCAATTGACTTTTCTACAATCTAACAAAAGTGAAGATCTAGATTGATCTACTTTTACGTGATTGATTGATTCATTGATTGCAACTCAACCACCTCAAAATTATGGTAGATTAGCTCTCTTTTTGTACTTTTATATGTTTAAAGCTCTAAAGTTTTGCAATGGTAAAATATCTACGAAGAATCTTTAAAAAAATACAATAAATGAGCATAGGTAAAAGAACACTTCAATGGATGATCTCTCGATGTAATCCAAGTTATAGTTTTTGATGTAGATCAAATCCACCTCAAGAATATGTAAGCTTGATGTTTGAACAGCTCCCCCTTAAGCTAAAGTATGCTTGAGTGTTTATTCTCTAGTAGTTTGAATACTTGCTATTGATTTAAAACTTCATCATCATATCTGCTACTTTCTTTTTAGTTGGAACAAAAGAAATTTCAATCTCCTTTTCCATGAGCTTCTCCATGATGAAGTGGTAATGAACCTCTATGCGTTTGGTTCTTGCATGGAAAATAGCATTTGATGATCGATGCATGGAACTTACATTATCTTGCAATACGTTATGTTTGGAACTCACAAGTCTTGAACCTCTCTACAATGCTTTCTTAAGTCTGCAAACACGAGATGCAAGACTAGGGTTTTGAAACCTTGGTGGTTGTGACATGTATACCTCTTCACTTAGCCAACCATTTAGAAATCCATTTTTATATCAAGTTTGAGGAGACTTCAATTTCTTGCAACATCTATGCTTATCAATGTTCTCATTGTAGTCATCTTTGTAGCTGGTGAGAATGTTTCCTCATGGTCTATACCATGTGTCTGTGATAATTCTTTGGCAAATACTTGGCTTGTACGTGCAACTTGATCCCTCTAGGTTTCTTTTAACTTTATACACCCATATTCAACCATTTACCTTTTGTTTGAATAAGATTGGAACCAAATCCCATGTGACCATTTCCTTCGATGCATCTATTTCTTTGTTTATGGGCTTTTCCCAATTAGGGTTTCCCTTTAACTCTCAATAGGCTGAGGGTTCCTTAGAAATTAAGTTATTTGCCAAGTAGATTAAATGCTTTGTAACAAATGTGGAATCATTTCCATACCTTTCTCGTTGTTTTTTCTCTCTTATTGATCTTCTAGGTGCTTGCATGAGTGTTCTCTACACTCTTGCATCTGTGCTTTGTCTTTTGACTTCCATAGTTTGTAATCGATTTCCCTTTCATCTTGGTCATCATGTGTATCCTTTATGGGATCCTAGACCTATGTATCATGCTTTCTTCCTAATTGATGAGAATTAGAATCAAGATTACATGGTAGAATTATCTTTTGTTTGTTTTCATCATATCAAGACCCATGTTCTTCAAACACAACATCTCTACTTGTAGTGAATTGCTTGGTTGAGGGATTGTAGAGCTTGTAACCTATCTGAGTTGAGTCATAGCCAATAAACACTGCCTTTGTCACCCTCTGATCCAGCTTACCTCGTATTTGTGATGGTACATGAACATAAGCTAAACAACCAAACACCTTGCAACGTCCAAGATAAGATTTTCTTCCATGCCATGCTTCATAAGTAGTCATACCTGGAAGTGATTTGGATGGTAGTCTATTGATAAGGTACATAGTAGTTGAAATAGCCTTTGCCCATAGATAATGTGGCAACCTCTTTGCTTCAAGCATTATTCTGGTTGAGGCAAGCAATGTCTTCTCTCTTATATATGCAATTCCATTAAGCTGAGAGAGTACCTATTAGTCACTTCCCTTTTCATACCTTTATCTTCAAAGAACTCTTAAAACTGTTTGGAGATGTATTCTCCCGTTCCATTAGATCTGAGCTTCTTGAGTGATCTACCTATATTATTCTCCACATGTGCTAGCACTACAACATATCGAGGGTATACCGAGGTTGCTATCGAGGCAAATAAACGGGCATGAAATTTTCGCGACGTCGGTGTTACGGTCGGTATATGCGTCGGAAAGAAAGCGTCGGTATGGTGCCGGTATATGCGTCGGTATAAGCGTCAGTATAACCGTCGGAAATACCGACGGATATACCGACACTTATACCGACGTCCTTGCTGGGTGTACTAGTGCATATATCGACGACCATACTGGATGTACCGACGCGTATACCGACGCCCAAACTTGCACAAAATTTTTTGGGCAGTGTGTTGTCTTTTGCTACATCATGATGTTGTTTAGCAAAAGACAATACACTCTGCCCAACTGAGTACATGTGTTATGTACTCTAATGGCAATCAAAACATAAACTTATATGAACAAAAATGAACAATGATTCATGTACATAAAGTCGTATATTCCATAAATGGCACTTACATATAGGAATGGAATACAAAATTATGGTACATCATTGCCACATAGGAGTGTAATACAAAATTGTGGCAATGTGACAAAACACTTCCATATAGGAATCGAATACAAAATTATGGTTCATGATTGTCGTATGCGAGTGTGATACAAAATTGTGGCATTGATCAAAATATTTACACCTACAATCCTGCAACAAAACATATGTATAAAATAAAACCAATTAACATGACATTTATAAACAACAACTAGAAACACGAAACCAAGATATAACTTTACCTAATCAAGAATATTCTCCCGTGAGACGATTGCACCGCGCCCCTCTATGTCTTGTAACAGTGGAGTCAATCCATGTCGATATCCATACGATTCTTCTGCTCGCGTTGGAGGACGACCCACTACCAACTCCTATAGTAAATATGCAAAATGTTAGATGAATATACATAATATACTTAACACAAACAACTTCCATAATTAACATCATACTTACAAATTAGTAGCGCATACTGTCGTATCTACCGCTACCTAAATGCGACGTTCCAACCATATCTAACCGAGTGGCCGCCGCATCTCTTTGTTGTCGATACCGATCACGAGTATGTTGATGCTCATCCTGAATCGATTCCCATTCTTTGGCCTCTAGCCATATAGACTTCGGTAAGCCTGCTTTGAAAGCATCGCAAGCTTCCGATCATCGATACGACATCACCTCGCGTGCTCTATGTTGTATCCAATCGGAACTCACAATTGGATTGCCAGGTGCTGGCCGGTACTCTTCATATATGCATTGTGTGATATGATTTTTAGAGTCTCTATCCTGTTCGGTCCATTTTAACATTACTGAATGAACGAATTTGATAGAGCATAGTTGTCGTATATGTTGTCGCATTGACTTCCGTGCCGCATCCATAACGGGAGCTCCATTACGGATATGATATATCTTTGATTCATCGTGATCATGTGCACCCCATGGTGTACGTGGAGATCCCATCAGATGCAATATGAAGATCTCATCTTATCCAATGTATATATATGCATGCTTAAGCTTGTATACATATACATTCATGTATACATATGCTTGTATACATATGCATTCACGTATACATATGCTTGTATCCATATGCATTCACGTATACATATGCTTGTATATGTATACGTGCATACATATACATATACATATGCTTCCTTGTATATGCTTGTATGCATATACTTCCTTGTATATGCTTCCTTGTATACATACATGTACATATGCTTGCTTACATATGCATGCATGTATACATATGCATGCATGCTTGTATACATATGCATGCTTGCTTACATATGCATGCTTGCTTACATATGCATGCATGCTTGTATACATATGCATGCATGCTTCTATACATATGCTTGCTTACATATGCATGCATGTGTATGCATATGCATTCATGTATGCATGTGTATGCATTCATGTGTATGCATTAATGTATGTATGCATGTGTATGCATTCATGTATGTATGCATGTGTATGCATGCATGTATGCATATGCATTCATGTATGCATGCATGTATGCATACATGTATGCATGTTTATGCATGCATGTATGCATATGCATTCATGTATGCATATGCATTCATGTATGCATATGCATGTATGCATATGCATTCATGTATGCATATGCATTCATGTATGCATATGCATTCATGTATGCATATGCATTCATTTATGCATGCATGTTTGCATGTGTATGCATGCATGTATGCATATGGATGCATGTATGCATGTGCATTCATGCATGTATGCATGCGCATTCATGCATGTATGCATGTGTATGCATGCATGTATGCATGTGTATGCATGTGTATGCATATGCATTCATGTACGCATATGCATTCATGTATGCATATGCATGTATGCATATGCACGTATGCATGTATGCATATACATGCATGCATATATGCATATGCATGCATGCATGTATGCATGCATGCATGCATGCATATGCATGCATGCACATACATGTATGCATATGCATGCATGCACATGCATGTTTGCACATGCATGTATGCATATCCATGCATGCACATGCATGTATGCATATGCATGCATGCATACATGCATGTCCATGCATGCACATGCATGTATGCATATGCATGCATGCACATGCATGTATGCATATGCATGCATGCATGTATGCATATGCATTCATGCATGTATGCATGTGCATTCATGCATGTATGCATATGCATGTATGCATGTACATTCATGCATGTATGCATATGCATGTATGCATGTGCATTCATGCATGTATGCATGTGCATTCATGCATGTATGCATGTGCATTCATGCATGTATGCATATGCATGCATGTATGCATGCTTGCATGCATGTATGTATGTGCATTCGTGCATGTATGCATGTGCATTCGTGCATGTATGCATGTGTGTGCATGCATGTGTGCATGCATGTATGCATGTATGCATATGCATGTATGCATATGCATGTATGCATATGCATGTGTGCATATGCATGCATGCATGTATGCATATGCATGCATGCATGCATGTATGCATATGCATGCATGCATGTATGCATATGCATGCATGTACGCATATGCATGCATATATGCATATGCATTCATGTATGCACATGCATGCATATGCATTCATGTATGCACATGCATGCATATGCATGCATGCATGTATGCATATGCATGCATGCATGTATGCATGTGCATTCATGCATGTATGCATATGCATGCATGCATGTATGCATGTGTGTGCACGCATGTATGCATGTATGCATATGCATGCATATGCATGTATGCATATGCATGCATGCATGTATGCATATGCTTGCATGCATGTATGCATATGCTTGCATGCATATATGCATATGCATGCATGTATGTTTGCATATGCATGCATGTATGCATATGCATTCATGTATGCGCATGCATGCATGTATGCACATGCATGCATGTATGCATGTGCATTGATGCATGTATGCATATGCATGCATGTATGCATATGCATGCATGTATGCATATGCATATCCCTCTCTCTCTCTCGCTCTCTCTCTCTCAAACAAAAATAAAGAGAAGATATTAGAAAATAAAAATATAAAGAAAGATAAAAATATACAAAAATATAAAGTGATATATGTTTTACTTACATTGATGTATGTGCAGGTATTCCACTTGAAGTGCTTCTTCATCGAATTTCCAAAGCTTTGATGCAAAATTATCTTGCAAAAATAAACAAAGAACATATTAGCAGAAGCAAAACTTCATATCTACAAAAATAGAGCTCTGTATAAAGAGAGAGAGAGAGAGGGAGAGAGAAAGAGAGAGGGAGAGAGAAAGAGGGAGAGAGAGGAGGAGAGAGTGAGAGAGAGAGAGGGAGAGAGGGAGGGAGAGAGAGAGAGGGAGAGAGAGAGAGAGAGGGAAGGGAGGGAGAGAGAGAGAGAGAGGGAAGGGAGGGAGAGAGGGAGAGAGAGAGAGAGACAGAGGTAACAAACAGAGTTCTGCTCTGCTGTTGGCACAACGCGAGCTTGAAGGGAGTTCTACATTCGAGAATGACAAATTTCGGGTTCGGGCCCAATTAAAAAGAGAGCATCGGTATATGCGTCGGTATACGCATCGGTAATTTCAGCAAAATACCGACGCATATACCGATGTTGTGATTCCGAGCCGACACGGCTATGATTCCGAGGCAATACAGCTTTCCCAAATTTCCCGAGGGGTATACCGACGCCGACAACTGCACATCGGTACACTGACCGTCGGTATTGAGTTGATATGTTGTAGTGTAGATATTTTTTGAAGGGATCAAACACTTCATTCTTACTCTTGATAAAGTATAGAATAGTCAATCTACTATGATCATCAATAAATGAGACATAATACTTTGATCTTGTGAATGAAGGTTCTTGACTTTGTCCGCATACATGTATATGTACCAAGTCCAATAAAATGTTTTGGATGTAGCATTTGTGTTTGAATGGTTGTCTTTGTACCTTTCCAATTTGCCATGCATGACACATGTTTATCATTTCTTGCTTTGATATGTTTGGCGGTCTGAGAACACTTTGATCTCTACATATATCTTTCAAGGTTCTTTCATTCACATGAGCAAGTCTCTTATGCTACACTTCAAGCACACTTAGGGTTTGAGACCCAAAAGTGAATACAACTATGTTCCTAGTTTCTCCTACTTCAAAAGTAAAGAGCCTACCATGCTTCTCACCTCTTGCTATTTTTTATAAGCCTTGATATGAATCTTTCACAAAGCTCGATGTTGGGTGAACCTAACTTGCAAGCTTTCTACAACTATTTCACCTACGCTTATTAGGTTTTTAGTGATATCGGGTAACTAGAGAATCTTACTCGGAATGTTTGTCGTACCATTGGAAGCTTTGACATTACCAATCTTCTCCACATTGTGCTTTGCCTCATCCCCTATTTAAACTTTATGTCTATGCTTTGGCCTTTCCAAATCAAAAAGAAAAACAATGTTTCCTGCAACTTGATTTTAGCATCATGAATCTATGTAGAACAAATGATCATCTTCTTTACCTTCTTTGTGGATTAGATTCATTAAAAGCAATGAGTCTTCATGTGCTTGATCTTTTGAATAATTGTTAAAGTACCTTCTATTATGGCTTCTCTAGTTATTTTTGAAGTTGTGTTCACCTCTTCCTCTATTGCTGCCATATCCACCTCTTTCACTTCCTTTCTGAGGCTTCCCATTGAACCAACAATTCTAAGTGATGTGATTGGTCTTATCACAGATGGTATAAGGTTGAAAATTTTAACTTTTGGCTGTATCATGCTTTGGTTATTTCTGCTTCCATTTCCACTTTCTCATTCTTTCAAAGTTCGCTTGGTAAGACTCCTCTTCATCTTCTTCCTTCTTCTTGCCCTTCAAAATCTTGTCCTTTTTATCTGCATATAGAGAACTAGTTGAATTAACATGATAAGAGTCATCTTCCTTTATGAAATTGTTGGCCTCTTGATTGAAGAGTTGTCAAAGAAAGATGTTCAAGTCTGGAGTTTGCACATCCATGATGAGATCTTAAGCCATGATGAAGGATTGCCATTGATTATCACTTTCAATCCCATTTAGAATTGTCCTCATCATATCCTTTTCTTCAGTCACCTCTCAAATGGATGCTATCTAATTAGCAACCTCCATGACCTTGCTAACGAACTCTCTGATGGTTTATTTAGGTGTCTTATTCATTTGATTTAACGCATTCCAAATATGACTCATTCTTGCTTTGGTACTAGCAAAAATGAAGGTCTTTAGCACATCCCAAGTCTCTTGATATGTCTTGCATCCTCTTATTTGTGGTAATAGAAAGTCAGAGATAGCGTTTAGTATGTACCACCTTACTTGAGCATCCCTTACACACCAAAGTGAGAGCTTATTTATCTCCTCTTGTTTAGGTCGTCCTTTAGATCTTGGAATAGGCCTAGCTTCAACAATTGCTACAATTCCATAAAGATTTCTACCTTGCAAATAGGCCTCCATTGTGATTCGTCAAGCCACATAGTTGTGTCGATCAAGCTCTTCAATTGTTGAGGGAAAGTCATCACCCATCTTGATCTTGCTCTAATACAACTAAAAGAACTTGGAGAAGCTTGTAGGACGTTGAAAAGTGAGTTGCAAAGTGATGAAGTTTGGTCTAGCCAATTGGCACAAGACTAGTGTTTCAGCTTATGAAGACTCAAATAGGTCTTATAGGCATGCAATGAGTGCAATAAACTGGATATGTTTGCACATTGAGTAGATACAAAATAGATATGTTTGCACATTGAGTAGCTCAAAAAGCTTACTATCTTTGGATGAGATTATCAACTCAAATGCTCATAGCGACTAGCATGATTAAAATTAGAAAAACTCCTTTTGAAGGAGTGATATACATAGGGTTGAGTGTATAGAATGCAAAAGATTACAAGAAATAAGAAAATATGCTTATGGAATGAATACGATACTCAATAATGGTGCCTCCTATTTTTTTGGAAAGTATAGAGATAGACCCCAAGATAGAAAAAACTAAGATTTCCTCCAATATAATGAATTACATTCTTTGAACATTTACACACATAGAATAGACACTAATACCTTTCCAATGTTTCCTCTCATATACAAATTGGAAGCTTGTGAGAGAGCAATAACCTCTATAAACTTATTAATGTTGAAGAGGATGATGTAGAAAAATGAAAGAGCAAGACAATGATGGCCACAAGTGTATGTATATTGCTTCATGTAATGTACAAGTGATTTTAAGTTTTTATATAGAGGCGTGAAGTTCTCCATGACTTTTACAAGTGTATTTTGAATTTACTAATGAAGGCAGGGGTAGTGGTTGGAGCGAATCAATTCACTTTCTACAATCTAGGAAAAGTGAAATTTGATATACTTTTAGGTGATTTATTGATTAATTGATTGCAATTCAACCACCTCAAATTCATGGAATATTTACTCTCTTTTTCTACTTTTACATGTGTAAAGATCTAGGCTTTTAGAACGGTAAAATATCCATCAACAACCTTAGAAAAATACAATAAATGAGCATGGGTAAAAGAATGCTTCAATGGTTATTCTTTCTATGTAATCCAAGTGATAGATTTGGATGTAAATGAAATAACCTTTAAGCAATGTGTCTTCTTTAACTTCCAATAGGGGGACCAAAAAAATGATTCTAAGGAAAATTGGTGGATTTTGAGAAGTTGAACTTTGAGGAATATCACATGAGGATGAGTACATGTCAATGTAAAGAGAATCTGAAGCTGGATGGTTTTGTCTTAGTGAGATTTTCCTTTCAGTAGATGAATTCTCCTTATGAGGAAAGAGTGCATTAGGACGGGCATATTACGAAAAACAAGGAAGAAAATTCAAACAGATAATTATGAGGACGAATTGGCTTTGAGGGCTTGAGGATAAAAATAGAAGGACGAATTGATAGGAGGGAGTTTTTGAATCGATTTGAGATGAGGGGTTCGGGTTGAATGAGTGAACGTGGGTCTGAGAGGCCTCTTGACGATATGAAGAGGGAAAAAATGAAAACTTTTGGGGCTCAAAAGAGTGAAGGCAAACATGAGGATGTGGCGAAAGACGAATTTGGATTGGCTCCAAAAGAATGAATTTTACATGATGATGCATGGATCAAATTTTTTGAAGGGTGTGCATGTGGAAAACATGGCCGCAAGATGTGTTCCTTTGGAGATATTTAGCAAAAGATGTAGGGTGAATTGGCTTCCAACAGATTATTGAAAATAATTTATTTACGAAATTTGATAGTCTAGAAAAATATGGGGACTTTGGTGTCTTGCCTTATTTGGACAATTTTGGACAATGTAAGACGTTGGTGCTCAATCTCTTATGGCCTTGAAGTGCTTATAGACCACAAAGCATTTGAAGTGGTGTCGGATGGGGTGCAAGGTTCCAATGCCATTAGCTTGATATTGGTCCATGACATCTACACAGGCCCTTTTTGGCGAATTTTCCCACGAAGGTGCAAAATGAATTTTCTTCTTCGACAAATAACCCACCCATTCTTGGATGAATTTTAATCCTTAAAGGTTTTGAAAATCAAGGAAATGCTAAGTTATGTTTGAGTGGGAAGAAACTTGGCAAGAAGGACATGAGAAAAAGCAAACAAATGGAGGATAAGTTGTACACGAAGATGCTCTACAAATCTCGGATGAATTTTCCATCTTTAGGACGAACTCCTAATGCAACATCGTAAAAATTTTGGTCTTCTTCATTTGATTGAACTCATTCCAAAGATCACTCTTTCTTGCTTTGGTAGTAGAAGAAAAGAAGGTCTTTAGGGCATCCCAAGTCTCTTGAGATGTCTTGCATCCTCTAACATGTGGTAATAGAAATCAGGGATAGAGTTTTGTATGTATGATCTTGCTTGGGCATCCCTTGCACACCAAAGTCAGAGCTTATCTTTCTCCTCTTGTGTAGGTCCACCTTTGGATCTTGGAATAGGCATTGCTTCATCAACTACTACAATTCCATAAAGATTTCTACCTTCCAAATAGGCCTCCATTCTAAGTTTCCATGCCGCATAGTTGTGTCAGTCAAGCTTTTCAATCATTGAGGTAAGATCATCACCCATCTTGATCTACGTTTGATACAACTAAAAGAACGTGGAGAAGCTTGTAGGAGGTTTAAAAGTGAGTTGCAAAGCGATGAAGTTTGGTCCAAGCAACTCGCACAAGACCAGCGTTTGAGGTTATGAAGACTCAAATAGGCCTTATAGGCATGAAATGAGTGCAATAAAGTGGACTATGTACTTTGGGGCATCAAGGACAAAGCGTTGATACAACATAGATGCATTTGCACATTGAGTAGCTCAAAAAGCTTACTATCTTTGGATGAGACAATCAACTCAAATGCTCATAGCGACTAGCATGATTACAATTAGAGAAACTCCTTTTGAAGGAGTGATATAAGGGTTGAGTGTATAGAATGCGCAAGATTACAAGAAATAAGCAAAATATGCTTTTGGAATGAATCAGATACTCAACAATGGTGCCTCCTACTTTTTAGGGAAGCATAGAGATAGACCCCAAGATAGAAAAACTAAGATTTCCTCCAATCTAATGAATTAAATTCTTTGAACATTTACACACATAGAATAGACACTAATACCTGTCCAATGATTCCGCTCATATACAATTTGGAAGCTTGTAGAGAGAGCAATAGCCTCTATAAACTTAATGTTGTTGAATAGGATGATGCAGAAAAATGAAGAAGAAAGACAATGATGGCCACAAGTGTATGGATATTGCTCCATGTAATGTACAAGTGATTTTAAGTTTTTATGTAGAGACTTGAAGTGATCCATGACTTTTACAAGTGTATTATTAATTTCAATGAAGGCGGGATTAGTTGTTGGAGCGAATCAATTCACTTTCTGAAATCTAAGAAAAGTGAAATTTGATCTACTTTTAGATGATTTATTGATTAATTGAGTGCAACTTAACCACCTCGATTTCATGGAAGATTAACTCTTTTTTTCTACTTCTACATGTGTAAAGATCTAGGCTTTTAGAATCGTAAAATATACATCAACAATCTTAAAAATATACAATAAATGAGCATAGGTAAAAGAATGCTTCAATGGTTATTCTTTCTATGTAATCCAAGCAATAGCTTTTGATGTAGATCAAATCAACTTTAAGCATAGTGTATTCTTGAAAGTCCAATAGGGGGAACCAAAAAAAATGATTCTAAGGCAAATTGATGGATTATGAGAAGTTGGACTTTGAGGAATATCGCATGAGGATGAGTACATGTCAATGTAAAGCATTTGAGCTTATGAAGATTCTATTAGGCCTTATAAGCATGCAATGAGTGTAATAAAGTGCAGTATGTACTCTGGATCATCAAGGATAGATATTCAATATAAAATAGATATGTTTGGACATTGACTAGCTCAAAAAGTTTACTATCTTTGGATGAGACAATCAATTTCAAATGCTTATAGCAACGAGCATGATTAGAATTAGAACAACTCCTTTTGGAGGAGTGATAAACATAGCGTTGAGTGTATAGAATGCACAAGAGTACAAGAAATAAGAAAAATATGCTTCTAGAATGAATCAGATACTCAACAATTGTACCTCTCATTTTTCAGGAGAGCATAGAGATAGACCCCAAGATCCAAAAACTGAGATCTCCTCCAATTTAAGGAATTAAATTCTTTGAACATTTGCACACATACACTAGACGCTAATATCTTTCCAATGATTCCTCTCACATACAATTTGGAGATTTGTAGAGAGAGCAATAGTCTTCATAAACTTATTGTTGTTGAAGAAGATGATGCAAAAAAATGAAGGAGCAAGACAAGGATGGCCACAAGTGTATGTATATTGCTTCATGTAATGTACAAGTGATTTGAAATCCTTCTATAGACTCTTGAAGTGCTCGATGAATTTTACAAGTGTATAGGTGATTTATTGATTAATTGATTGCAACTCAACCACTTAGAATTCATGGAAGATTAGCTCTTTATTTTCTACTTTTACATGTGTAAAGATATAGGCTTTTAGAATGGTAAAATATCCATGAACAATCTTAAAAAGAAAATACAAAAAATGAGCATACTAGGTAAAAGAATGCTTCAATGCTTTTGATGTAATCCACAAGATAGGTTTTGATATAGATCTATTCCACCTTAAGCATAGTTCATTGTTTCTTTGAAAAACAAGATATCAATTTTGTACCTACAAAGCTGATATATCTAGATAGGTTTGTTCTATAATCTTAGAGCCTACCCAATCCACATCAAAAAATAGCCTTATGTGTATATGAGAGGTATAAGGATAGTACAAACCTTAATTATATGTTCCCTTTAGGTGTTTGAGGGTTCTTTTGTTTTTTCCCATGTGAGGTTTCATTAGAGAATGCATACACTATCTTCACACACTTACTCCCTAGCAAATGTGTACCCTCATTAATCTATCATCATTCAAGCTACGAACTAGACTCTGATACCTAGTTACATCCTCAATTTGTTCAGCTTCATGAAAACTTAACTTCACATTCATCTCCATAGTAGTACCTACAACCTTTGAGTTTTCCATCTTGAATTTGACAAGCATGTCTTTGATGGACTTCCTTTGAGTATGGTACATACCTCTCTATGTATATACTGCTTTCAATCCTAGGAAGTATGTGAGTAGACCTACATCATTGATTTTAAACTTCTCTTTCATCCGAATCTTGATCTTCCTAAATCCTTCAACATTGTTTCTTGTAATTATAATTTCATTACCATATATAGAGGCATATAACTTCAAATTGGTTCCTCATAATGAAGAGGGAAGGATCTGCGTTGCTCACATTGAATCCCTTATCTTGCAAGAGGGTAACTAATATGTGATTCCAAGCCTTAGAGGCTTGTTTCAAACCATACAAAGCTTTCCTTAACCTGCATATGTACTTACGACATGATGAATCTTCTACTTGGGTGTCTTCTTGAGTGTTGTTAACTCCATCCATAATTGATTCTTCCTTGCGTTGGTGCTTGATGATAACAATACTTCAAGAATATTCCATGTCTCTTGTGATATTTTGTAGCGCATTGAGTCTTTTAGAGAGAGAAAGAGATTGGGGAAGAGTGGCTACCTTTTCCATCCGCAACATGAGAATCACTAGTAATTCACGTGCTTCAGACAATTGTGAATGATATCCAGAATTAATATTCAGACGATTATTAGAGCATTTGTCACAATGAGGACGCTTGTGAAGATTTTTTCCCTTTTTCTTTGTAGTTCGTGACTAACATGACTAACATGATTTGTTCACAGATCTACATAGCTAATCTACACAACGCATACCAAATCAATGCTTAAGTTTTCCATGCACACAATTGTGTAAGTGAAGTGTTTCTTTTGATTCTTCCATTTCCCCTTGAATCCCTTTTTGTAATGAGTTAAAATCCTCCTTTTGATTATTCCCTTTTCACATTGGAAATATCTTGTTTTTCATTTCCTTTTTGTTTTCTTTTCCACTTTCATTCTTTCTTAGGCTTCTTTCCTCCCATGTTGGGTGTAGAAAAGTTTTTCTTGAAAATTTTAAGAATGTTTTTAGTAATTTATACTTGTTTGAATGCTTTTCATATGTTTGAGTAAGTCCCTAATATCAAATAGGAATGAAGCATAATTAACAAAAATACATATGGTACACAAAAGAGAGATATATGTTGTATACATGAGAAAGTGTTATCTTGTAGGATACATTTCAGCCACATATGGCTTAAGACAAAAGAAGATGTCTCTAGATTTATGACGGAGAAAACGCATGCAAATCAGCCTTATACAGAGATAGATGCATTTGACAATATTATCACTTCATGAATTGTCATCAAATAGCGTCACATTGAGTCACGTCCAATTAATCAGAAGAGAAAGACTCATAATATGATCCCATAAAATATCAGATGCTAAAACAGCCTTAGCCATCAACATATCATTCTAATAACGAGGAAAATTGTAATGATAATCTGAGAGTGCGCTCTCCTATCTATGCATGAAGACGGCTGTTCAGGACATTCTATCTGGGGTAGCACTCTATATTATAAATTTTGGCGTTGTGCACGACTTCATCCAACAGCAAAAGGGATGATTCCTGCAAATTGGCGCGCGGGTTTTGAGCCCGTGGCGTATAGAACCCAGATATTCTCCCTTAGCCAAAGAGACCAGTGCTGTTGGTGACTACTTAACTGAAGGCAGTATCTTCTATCCTTAACTTTACGCTGAAGTAGACTAGGGAGAACCCAACTATTGCAACCCGGCACCCGAGATTTATTGAGTCTTAGGAGAACTCTCCCTTAGCCAAAGAAGCAAGCAACAAAGAGAGTTACAGCTTTTGAGCTAAGTTTGAAGGAAGTGGAGTCGTGAAGATCCGGAGGCCTAACTTCGTCATAATTCTAGCACTTTCCACTAGAATCGTTGTGAAATATTGCTCGTTTTTGCCAACATTGAAGTTCATATGTGCAAACAAAGGCAAAGAGAAAACACTCCCAAAACAAAGTTTTTAAGAGATGTGAGCATGGCTATGAAGAATCGTTTTTCCTAAAGATCAGAGGATGGACAAAGCTATGATCAAAGCTAAATACCTTTTTTATGTTTAATGTTTGTTTGCTTTATTTTTCAATATCTTTGCATGTATACATAGTTGAAGCACGATTTAGGACTTCGGTTGATAATTAGGTCCAAATTCACATGCAAAGAAAGGGTATTTTTAGTGTTCAAGAGGAAAAACAGGCATAGTTGAGATGAAATCTAGCACCTCAAGCATTTTCATGCATTGTTGCAAGGAATGTGAAAAATGTATGTGCATGACCATGATGATGATCATAGAGAAGCACAGGTTTGTGCACTAAAAGGAAGCACAAGATTATGAAAGGTATCGATGTTAAGTATGCTTAAGGTTACAGATTACTAGAATCATTCATGGAATAAAAAAGAATGCAATCAAAGAGCACCTCATTGAATAAAATGGAGTTCAAGATAAGAATTCCGGGTTCAATTATGAACCTTATGCATGCTAAGCATCTTTGAGTGAAGATGTATATGTTTTTAGCACACACTAAGTATGCAAAATCAATAAATAACATTCCACATGCATTGTTTGCATGGGACAAGAGAGAGATTAAGGTTAAGCTTAAGATAGGAAATGACTTCTTCACAAGAAGTTAAAAGCATAAAAGTTTAATGGTATGGGACCTAAAGACGATTATCCTTTTATGATATTTTGGCCTGATCCAAAAACCAACAAAACTTAACAGAAATGAACCTCAAGCTTCGATTCTTATTTATGGATCCTCAAGTCCCATAAAACCCTTAGCATGCCTAATCAATAAGACCAAGGACTTAAGTAAGAGGTTTACTTGACACAAAAGAAAAAAGTTTGTAACCGAAAAAATTGCAAGTTCTCTGGTAACTTAGAAAGTTTTCGGGAAATTCTTTCATTATGGCATAAGTTTATTGTCATGTATACAGAAAAGAACCTAGCATACTAAATTCTAACTCTAAGTATCAGAAATACGTAGAGATGGTTCCAAGTCAAGCCTCTCTATGAGATGACTTAAGTAAATGATTTCCCTAAAATACTTCTTTGGGGCATATTCTTACACTACTTCATAGAACCTACAATACTCCTCTAAGTTTAAAACATACCTGAAAAAGGTTCTAAAATAAGTTCTGCATGAGATATCCTAAATAGGATGACACTCTAGAATGGTTTCAAGAGTCTCATAATATAAAGCTCTATTCAGTTGATGCCATCAAAGACATTGATGGAAACCAATTATGAACAAAGATTACTTTCACCAACATGAATGGTAAAAAGTATTCAAGGCATCATGAAAATTGAAAGCTCCTTCCCTCTGGAAAAATTTTCAATTTAATTGAAGGCTTCATTAATTCAATAGATTTGCATCTCTAGAAAGTCGAGTAAGATTTTCTTTAGCAGATGCGATGGTTCTTAATGGAAGGAACTTAAAGATCTATAGGTAGAATGATGAAATGGAAATATTTTTCTTATCTCATAGTACATTCAAACCTCTTATGCTTTGATTAGCATTGAAAATTAAAGCCACATGTCCTAACACAGATAAGCATAAGCATTGCATTGTTGCAAAGCATGAGAGCTCATGAGCTGGTTAGGACAGGTGGTCGTTGAGCTACCTCTTTTTTCTTTGCCCATTTTGTAGCCAATTTTGGACAATCCTTTATGATATGATTGTTCCCTTTATACTACTTACAAAAGAATTCTTGCTTCTCTGATTTCTTCTCACCTTTATTTTTCTTCTTGAAATGTGAAACATTTATAAATTTTTTCTTACTAGTTGATGAGCTCCATTTACCTTTGCCCTTCAGAGTAGCCACAAAAGCTTAATCTGCGATACACATAAATGGACTTGTTCTTCCTAGACCGATCTTCTTGCAATATAACAAAGACCAACTCCTCAAAGTTCAAGGCATCTGGATTGCATTTCATCACGAAGAATAGAAGTAAAACTCTGATATGAATTAGGAAGACCATTCATAACGGTCTGCACAAGTGAGCTATCTTGCATAACTTCATCAGCAGAAATCAATTGTTCCTTCAAGTCTTTGATCTTTGTCAGAAAAATATCCATAGAATCACTTTCATTCATATGCTCACTCCCCAACTGTTTTCAGAGGTAAGCAATGTGGGACTCATTCATAGCCTTTTAGAATGTGGTACATGTATGCCAAGCATCCTTAGCTATTTTGCAAGAAAGAATATGAGGGATAATGTCATGTTTGACACATAAAGTATCAATGCATGTGCGTGAGCATCTCTACCATTCCAACGAATTTGCTCTATAGTACGTGTAACAGAAATTCCACCACAAACAGGAATGTGCAAAATATCACCATCTTCGATGGCATCTTCATCAGCTTCAGTACCTATATCTGTAAGCAAAATAAGACATTTTTTAACATCCTACATAATATTCCATAGACCTTTTGCAACCAATACATGATGCACCATATAAGCCCATAATGGGTAATTCATACCATCCAACTTATCCTCAACAACCAACATATGAAATACATCATTTCATACCTTGAGCCAAAAAATTGACTATATCTCAAAAAGTTAAACAAAGCTATCCTATCTAGTTCTGCTAAACCTTTAGTAGACTTCAAGATGCTTATACTGGCAAACCAAAACCTATATATATCTTTGGCACAAAAGACAAAATCGCTTGCACGAGCACTATCATATTGCCTTGGCAGGCCAAAACGAGCTCCAACCACGATTTTGACAACACACAAAAAAGTTGTTCTCATCTCCTAATCAGGTAGAGTATGCTCGCCAAATTTTATGTGATTCCAAGACTGTGATCAAAGGGGTATCGATGATGCTCTAGATGAAGTGGCAACCTACTCTGATACCAATTGATGGAGTTCAAGGTTTGCGGAACATGAACAACACATGGAAGAAGAAGAAGCTTGGAGCACAACACACAATACTGAATGTATTACCACTACAATGTACAAAGATAACTAACACATTAGGGTTATTAGCATATATACAATCCATTGAAAAACCTTATAAAGAGGGAAAAAGTACCTCGGCGGTCCTGGTGTGTTCACACACATCACGACCTAAATAAATCAACACAATGTTTCAAGAACTTTGAAGATTTCATAATGCCCATGCTTTTCAATTGCCAATGACATGCACATTGATCAAGGAATGATTAGATATTGATTTTCTCAATGGTTCAGATTAGAAACTATTAATTTAAAGAGTATTACTTTTATTTATCAATTATGTGTTAAATATTATCACAATCCATGGCACACATCGGTTTAAGTTCTTGGTATTTATGGCGAAATGAGACCAATGTCACGTATTTATGTTGATATGATTTATATTCTAAGCTACAGGTTTTTCTCATGTTTTTCTCATGTGTGATATGATAAAAATGGATGACAAGTTCTATGAGAGCATCTTTGTTAAAAACTTCCCATTTCTATGGAGTTGAAGACTATCCAAAGAATTTCAGGATAACATTTTTGGCATCAAAATGCCACTAAAAGCTGTACGTTGAATTGCCTCATAGTTGCGAATTGAACTACTTTTCAAAGATTGCAACCTTAAAAAACGAAGAATTCTCACTTTGTTTTTTTATAAATAAATTATAGAAAATTGAATACGTACAACTAAAGCATGCTTACTGAATCATCTTGTGTTAGTCAACACAGTGTTGAATCCCATAGAATGGAAGCATGATTGTGTATGATCCTTAACGATGCCCACTTTTATCGCTAGGGCATCCTTCAAATCTTAGTGATGCACACGACTGGGAATCAAATTTATGCACTTGTGTGAGTGTGTCTGAGAGAGAGAGAGAGAGAGAGAGAGAGATTGGGGAAGAGTGAGCCGGGGGAGACTCCTAGTCTATTGGAAACTGCTGTGTGCACATCTTTGTAGAACCCCTCAAGACGGAGCTCTACAAGCAACAAACGAGGAATGCCCACATAGGATTGTTGGTCGTTACCTCCCATCAATAACGTGTACCCAGAGTCAAGTGTAGCAAGGCACCGATTGCCTTTCTTATTCCTAGCAAAGTATATTCATTATTGCTTCCCCATTGACAAGGTCCAGCTACGGTAGAGCATCAGACTAATTGACTTTCCTAACCAAGGATGTGCGTCTGTATCGACGTTAACATCGTCAAAATGCGTGAGTAGTTTGAAATTGCTATATAAACTCCAATCGGCAGCACATCCGAGGGAAAAAGAGAGATAGAGAGACAATATCCGAGGACATCACATTTACGGACACCCTGGTTTTCCGCCATTGTTTCTTACTTTTGCATTAATCGGTGCTTGTGTTGACGATCTCCTCAATGTCAGCATCCTCGATTGTCCGCAATGCCCCTGACCAGATCTTCCACGGGAACTTTGATCACATCTTTTCGAATACCAAGATCCTTTAGATATCTGCTCACACAATAAATCCCAACAGCTGTAGGCAAGCCTGAAAGATATAGGGAAGAAACTGACAAGGGGATAGTTAGGAAATTAGAAGATACTTGCCCAGTCCTACCTCCCGTACTTTGGCAGCTATTTGCCCACTCCTACCTCCCATACTTTGGCAACTATGTGCCCACTCGTCAAGAGGAGTCCTATTTTACAATAGATTGCAAAATCCTTACAATTGTTACAAAAGAGATGATACCCGCCAAATCCATTCTCCCAAAGGAATAATGCACGGTGAAGCACATCCTCAACAGTATCAGCATGTGCAAAACTGCATGTTCCAGCTCGAGCTTGGGCCAAGAACGTTTTTGTATCCACACCATACTCAAACCTATGTATTGGCCTTCCATGAAAAAAGCATTCAAGGCATGAGACCAAAACGCTATTGGTGTCCTCCATATTTTGGCTGCAGTCTGAACAATGGTGGAAGCATTTTTGTGGAAGTGAGCTTGGCGAATGTGAGTAGAAGATGATATGGATAGAAGTAGAAGCGGAAGATGGTCAATGCAATTGCTGATACAGAGCCTGCAGCAGCGGAGGTGAAACCATCCATAACAGCGTACCGTACATGAAGCAATCATGACCATCGACGAACAACGCAAGCATCGTCGAATACGAAAATCATCAACCAGGAACGTAAATGTGACCTCTTACCTGCAGTTCCTCTCCGCCTTTGTGGTTCGGAAGGCAACTGGTTTCTTGGAAGTTGCCACTTTTATGGGCATCTCGGAAGGCAACTGGTTTCTTGAAAGTTGCCACTTGATCCGCTGGCCTACGGAAACGTCGGAGATGAAGGAGTCAATATGATCATTCAACATCAACGAGTCAACATGATCATTCATCATCAACGAGTTTGAATTTGATCACAATGGCGCTGAAGGTTCAGAATCTGCGCATCCTCGAATATATATATATATATATATATATATATATATATATATATATATATATATATATATATATATATATATTGGCTAATATGCCAATGTTCTTGCCCTTGATAGTGGGACTTGAATTTTGGCACGTCAAAATCAATCATTCTTTAAATATACACTCTGGGAGAGAGAGAGAGAGATTCACTCTCTTGAAGTTTTGTGCATTTGGGAGTTCACCAATTATGAACGTAGAAGTATGTGAATTGTTTTGTACTTGCATGAAGAGAACGTTGATGAACTTACGATGGTCGGACACGGAAGTGTCCATCAATATTAAATTCAAGAACTTATGTGTATGAAATCCTTAGAAAAAATTACTCAAGTCGTGGTTACAAAGATAGACACTCTTATCATCGACAAAAATTGGATACAATAAATGTTGTGCATACGGAGGAATGAGAGACAGAGAGAGAGAGAGAGAGAGAGAGAGAGATCGTTCGTCCTTTTAATTACTGTTGCCTTAAGTCATTTCGTTTTATTAGCTATTTAGTTTATATAAAGGAATGAGAGAGAGAGAGAGAGATCGTTCGTCCTTTTAATTATATAGTTAATCAGATAAAATCCAAGTTAGGAAGTGACTTAAATAAATAAATAAATAGAATAAAAATTAAGTAATATAATGATGTTAATAAAAAACTAGGAATTAGTTGAATAGATAAATCAAATAAAATGAAAAATAGAACTGTATAAAGAAAAACAAAAGAACAATAGGACTTAAAGTAACCAGAAAAATAATAAGAAGAAAATAGGAATATAAAAAAATGTAAAAGGAAGTAAATAAAAAGAAATAATGTCTTTAAAATCAAAAAATGATTAAACTAAAGGGGATAGTCTTTTTTTCAAGTATATCTTTCATAAAACTTCAAATATACTAATGAGAGTTTTTTCTCCAAATGATGTTTTTAGAAAAACCAAAGAATTGAAGTGAGGTAAAGCAAAAAGATCTCATCGACCCTCTAGCAGAAATGATCAAGCGAAGATTGCTTTTTCCATCTGCATTATAGGGGAGTTTATAGAAGTGTATCCAAAGCTATTTCAATCTAGGATATTTCTTTTATCTAAAAGATCGTACTTTGTATCTTGTATTAGGCTTCTGCCCATACATTGTACAATGCCCATGGATAGTAACACTTTTTCTACCATTGATGAGTACATGATTGTTGATGTTTTGAGTTTGTCCCAAACCTACTTCCACTCTGACTGATTTCATCACCGACATATTAATCCCAAATGCACATGCTTTGCTGCTCCCCCTTAAGTACAGGCAAGGCTGCGTCGATTATCCCTAGGAAGGGGCCCATTGGGCAAACATTGCTTCTCGAACACAATAACACCCTAGGGCCCGATCCAACCCTCATTTTAGGGAAACCTATGTTTCAAGGATTGACATAGTGAATCTTAATGAATTTTATATGACTTCATAGGTGCACCACTTACTTTGCCCTTATTATTCTCCAAAAGAAAAATAATGTGGTATGTTAAGGGAGGGAAACCTTACAATTATGTATTCTTGTACCTAGTTGGGCTAGATATTTTTCAATCAAACATTCTTTTAAATGGTACTTGAAGTTTTTCTCACGTCTTTCTTTCCATATCTTCCAAAGCGCTTCCCCTCTGGCCCCATTGTACAAGGAAATCAAGCAATCAATGGCTCCTTAGAGTAAGACTTGCTTCTAGTTGACTTGACATTGAAATCTTAGTATCCTGGTAAGATCGTGCCAAACTCAGTGACTCAAAGAGCATGAAAAGAAGAGGTGACCAATATCTTCTCTACAATAGAAGCCACACTTACACCATTAAGGGAGCCCACATAGTTTTTAGCTTTGACATTGGTCCAAAGTACTAGGTGGAGAACTTCCCATATAAGAACCCATTTATTGTTCTCAATAAGAGTATGCCTGAGTTCCATGAACTTAAATTGCCATCTCATTAGTGGAAATATCAAGCACTACCTTCTTCTTGAAACTGAATGAATTTTCCAAACTAGTACCATTGATCCATATTAACCTTTCAATCCGAGGGTTCTCATATGCTTGAAGGGGGCAAGTCTTTTAGATCTCCTAAGAATTTATTATGTGTCTTCAAAGTTTGCCCATTAAGCTTCACACTACACCACAAAAGGATCATCCCATTTTTTGCCATTCCCCCAAACGCAATAATTCCCAACCCACCAAGATCTTTCTCATTAAAAAAACTGGTTTAATTTATTTTGGGCACACTTCTCCTCTTGGGATGTCTCAACAAAAGGAAATTATTGTAGATTCTTCTAAACCTCGCTAAGTCTTTGTCTTTTGTTTTCCAAACAAATAAAAATAGACAAGTGATGAAAGTTAAGAGTGCTTGCTACTTCAAGATGAAGAGAACAAAAGGTATGGAAGAGAAGTTTGAAGATGTTGACATCATCATCTGGTGGAAGAAAGATGCAGAAGAAGAAAGTCGATCATTTCCAAATGGAAATTAAGGCTTCCTTTTGTCATATACTTTCCATATACTTTTCTTATCTTATCCTCTACACCCAAAGACAAGTCTATGAGTACATCTAATCTAAGGAAGAAGCAGTTTCTTGTTTTCCATGATACTTGGTCATGATTTAGTAGATTTGACAAAGAATTGCATTGAGAGAAACGAAAGTAGCACATATATGGTTTGACACATATGTGTATGAGTTATGTTGAAGATTTTTAGTAGGCAGCTTATATATTCCCTCAAAGAATTCTTGGAGTGTCAATACAAAGCTACTTGGTATATGACAAGTTGCAGAGAAGTATATTTCTTCTTTATCTAACTCTTAAGGTAAAAGAGTTTTTTGTAGCAGATGTTGAAGACTTGGGTTGAGGTTTTATGTTTGGAAAAGGTTACCTCATATTTAGTATTTTCAAAAAACTTCAGAAAATTCAAATTCTTGATGTACAAGTCAATGAAGAATCTACTTTCTATGATTGTCTAGACTTTTTGATACATGTTTGTATTCAAAAAGGTGTTCCATCACATCTTATCACTTGATTGAGAAGTGCAGTTAGCCAAAAGAAAGTCAACCAGGTACTGTCACATTTCACCCGGGTAGAATATGAAAAGTTATGAAGTATCAACTTCCAGCTTTTGGAGTTTTCAAGGTGAGAAGTTTTGTCCACTTATGTTTCAAGTAGGAGTTACATATTCAAGACTTATAGATATAACAAGGATGAAGACATGATGACATCATAGATATGATCTTTTGATGAGAGTTATGAGTTGATTTCAATTGAGTTGAGTTGACTTGACTTTAGTATAGTCAAAGATGAACTAGTAGTGTTCATAATACACTAAGTTGTGAGTTGTCTGTCAAAGGTTCCAGGATTCAGTTCTTGATTAGTGTATTTACATGAGACAAAAAAAGTACGTTGAGAAAACTTTTTCGTAAGGTAAATGCAAATATGTGGATCCTAGTGTACGTCATCAGGTTTTTAAAAACAGGTGATAGTAGGTTCAGAGACAGTTCATGCTATATTTGTTGTCAAGCAATGATTGCTTGATGAGAACACTATTGGATATCTAGTTTGCATATTTTCTCAAGTATTATGGTCCATATTCAGCAAGTTGAGATTTTTTGAACAAAAGTCAAATTCAATTTTGAAGAAGACTTATGAAGAAAAGGTTTGAAGGTCAGTTTGGGATTACAAGCTTGAAGCTTGTAATAGTTTGCAGCTTATGAAGTTTGCAGATCTAGTCCAGGCTGTACCAATATCACATTGCAGGGGGGGAATGTTGGAAACAATGTGCAATTGGTCCATTTTGTCCAAGACCTTATAGCATATATAGCTTTTGTTCTTAGTCTTTCTACAGACAAAACAAACAGAGGGGCGGACATAGGATGTGTATTTCTTTCAGTAGTCCTTCTACAACACAATAGTGTAGACAACGTGGTTAGTTCAATAGCCTCCTTACGAACCCACCGGGTTCGATTCCTGGACGGCACAACAGTAGGAAAAACTCAGATCGATGGATTTATTTATATGCTTTTGCATTATTAACGGCCGAGGGCACACGATTAAGATGGGCAAGGCTGCGTCGATTATCCCTAGGAAGGGGCCCATTGGGCAAACATTGCTTCTTGGACACAATAACACCCTAGGGCCCGATCCAACCCTCATTTTAGGGAAACCTATGTTTCAAGGATTGACATAGTGAATCTTAATGAATTTTATATGACTTCATAGGTGCACCACTTACTTTTCCCTTATTATTCTCCAAAAGAAAAATAATGTTGGACGCCTTACAATTATGTATTCTTGTACCTAGTTGGGCTATATATTTTTCAATCAAACATTCTTTTAAATGGTACTTGAAGTTTTTCTCACGTCTTTCTTTCCATATCTTCCAAAGCGATTCCCCTCTGGCCCATTGTACAAGGAAATCAAGCAATCAATGGCTCCTTAGAGTAGGACTTGCTTCTAGTTGACTTGACATTGAAATCTTAGTATCCTGGTAAGATCGTGCCAAACTCAGTGACTCAAAGAGCATGAAAAGAAGAGGTGACCAATATCTTCTCTACCATAGAGGCCACTTATGTTTCATTCACTATTCCATCTATTTCTCATCACATAGAGTGGTTGAGAGTTTTTCTCCCACATTGTACATTGAACATTGGTATATATGATACTATGAGTAAGTGATGGCTTACGTAACACCTTACACATATTGTCTATTCTTTCTCTTTCTTTGTCTCATCATTTGTTTGATTAAATGTGGTATGTTCATGTTTTGTCAATATTGAAGATTGCTAGATTCTATGTTGTATATGTTGGACCTATGGAACCGTGGACTTGTGATATGAGCTAAGGGCCTACCTCATTTCCAACAAATCAAGGCACTCATTATGAAGAAACCTTTGTCCCTATTGCAAGATTTACAACTATGTGTCGAATCATTCTTGCACAAAAATTCACACTTCAAATGGCCCATTTACTAGCTCGACCTTAAGAGTGCTTTTCTCAATGGAGATCTTCAAGAAGAAGTATATATTGAACAACTTGAAGTTTTCAAGATCAAAGGGGACGAAGATCACATACACAAGCTGTTGGTATATGATCAATGTCTACCCCTCATGATTGTATGCACATTTTTTAAGGCCCCCGTTATGAGGAGAAGCCAAGCGTGCATTACCCAATTGATGGGAATCCCAACTTGCATGTTGGATGAAGGTCATATTGGACCATGTAAGGTATTGTAAGGAAAGGGAGTTACCAGGGTCCCCAATTGGGGGGTTCGGGGCACGAGGAGCAGCCCCGGCTGGGGGGTCCAAGGGGGCTAGCCGGCCCCCTAGTTGGGGGATCCCAGGGGGCTTGCGGGCCCCCTGGTGGGGGTCCGGGGGCAGTGCCCTCCGGCGGGACGGTAAAGGGAATATTCCATAGAATATTCCCTATCGGAGTCAGAAATCATTTATATTTGTTAGGTTGGTTCAACCGGTCTAAGCCGTGTATGACAATTACGCGGGCGATGGCCGCCCACGCTCTACTGCCCATGTATAGCCGTCCACGGAAGGCCAAACATGACCCTCTATATATACATGAGTTCTGCACTACCTCAGACATCACGTTGATTACCTGCCTCACTATTTGCTCTTCTTCAATCTCCTCTCCTATACTTGCTAACTGATCTACAACATCCTTGATCTTAGTCACAAATTCTGAAACAGCTTGCTTTGGTTGCTTCCTTAGTGTTGTGAACTCAATCCACAACTGATTTTTCCTAGCCCTTGTATTAGAAGAAAAGTATGATGACAAGGTTTCCCAAGTCTCTTGGGAAGTCTTACAATTTCTGATGTGAGGTAAAAGAAAATCAGATATAGAGTTGAGTAGATAAGACCTTGCCAAAGCATCTTTTGCACACCAAGTATTGAGCTTCTCTTGTTCCTCCTTGGTGGGTAAACCTCTTGCTTTGAATGAGGGAAGTTCCTCATCTCCTGAGATGTATCCAAAGAGACTCCTTCCTTTTAAGTAGGTCTTCATCCTTAGAGACCAAGCTTGATAGTTGTTCCTGTCCAACTTGTCAATGAATGAAGGAAAACCATCTCCCATTTTACCTGATTTGCTCTGATACCACTGTTGGGAGAGATGGATGGAGAATCCAAGAAAGTGAGTAGATGCTGCTAAACCTGCTTTGCACCAGCCCTCTCTTGCTCCAGAGTTGATTAGTAGACTCCCTTAGCTTCCAAGTGAGACCAAGAAATGATATATGTCCTTTGGAAATGATGTGAGTATTGGTTGAATCAAAACAGACAAGTTTGTACTTCACAAGTTCATAAAAACCTTCTAATTTAGTCTTGACACCTGCTCAGAGTTTTGCTCAGTGTGACCAGCACAGTAACAATTGATAAAATTCCTTCTAGGGATATTCAATTAGCTTAGCAAGCTACCATTGACAAGTGGAATGAAGTAAAATGATGAACTATGGTATGAGAAATTGATCTAGCAAAATAAGTGATACCTCCGACTTTTTAGGAGAGTTGCAGAGATAGACCAGAGAGCCCTTCGACGATGCTTTGTCTATAATGGCTGAATAAAATCACTTGAAATTTTGTCAGCATGTAGATGACTTTGAGCTAAATCCAACAAGCTTTGATCACTGAATTTGGTGGAGTAATCACTGAGATATGCCCTTGACAAGGTGACAGACTTTGGGTAGACAAAAAACAGAGAACACTGATGATAGATGTAAATGTATCTATTAATTCACATTGGTATACAAT
The DNA here is from genome assembly GCA_020310875.1 of Ceratopteris richardii. Lineage (NCBI taxonomy): Eukaryota > Viridiplantae > Streptophyta > Polypodiopsida > Polypodiales > Pteridaceae > Ceratopteris > Ceratopteris richardii. The sequence goes on along the minus strand of CM035414.1, from coordinate 197,679,921 downwards.
CCCATTTGCATGAAAAGCAATGCCAATTGGTGTAGAGAGGTTTAGGCTATGGTATAGTCCTCACACACACTCAAACTCAGTAGAGTTGGCCTCAGGAAATGAGTCAAAATGTACCCGCGACTTTTCATGTACATCTTTTATAGGAATGAGTAGGAATTTGAATTCAAATTCAAATTCTTGGCTCCCTAGAATCAAGCATCTAAAAGTTTGGAGATATTCTCTCAATCATGTGATCTAATTTTCCTCGAATCAATTAGGTAGGTGTTACATAAAGATTCCAAGTCATTTAGACTTTTACATTAGATAAAATGGTAATAACTCACAAGCATATGTTCGTATGGTTCTTCATAAATGTGATGTCTTCATGATAGTTTCCAAGCCAAATGTGTAGGTTTGCTTCTTACACCAACACTCGCCATATGACCAGTAAAAAGGATTGATATAGTTCCCTAGTGCCTCTGCGGGAATCCATCAATGTAGTGGTGGGAAATGACTCCAAGTGTCCAGCCGAAGGAACTAGAACCATCTCTTTTATCACTTCTCCAGGTGTTGAGAAAAAGTTATCCGATGTTCTCTATGTACCTACACTTAAAAGAAATTTGTTGTCAGTTTGTGCAATAACAAATCGTGGACTCGAAGTTCACTTCAATAAGAGTGGTGCGGAAATCATGGATTCGTCAGGTAATATTGTAGGTAAAGGCATACGACGGGATAACTTGTATGAGTTAGGTGCTTTAACTGCTACAGAAGATAAAGATGTAAGCAGGTTATGGCACCAACGATTTGCGCATCTCGGATTTGCAATTTTAAAGGAGATGCAAAGAACAGGGATGGTTGCTCATTTGCCTGCATTTTCAGAGTTGCAAGAACCTTGTGAAGCTTGTATGATGGGCAAGCAACAACGAAAGGCGTTTCCAAGAGAGACCAGCAATCGATCTCAAGCTCCTCTAGAGTTGGTACATGATGATCTCTACGGTAAAATGTCTACACCTGCTTTAGGAGGATCTTTCTAGTTAGTCGACGATTATAGTAGAAAGATGTGGGTTTATTTCATTCGAGAGAAGGCTGATGCTTTTGGAAAATTTAAAGTGTGGCATAAGTATGTAGAAAATGAATTAGGAAGGAAACTGAAGAAATTTAGATTCTTGTCAACAGAATTCAACAATTACTGTAAGGAGCATGGTGTGAAAAAGCAACTTACCACAGCTCATACACCTCAACAAAATGGCGTTGTTGAGCGCAGGAACAGGACAGTAGTTGAAATGGCTCGTTGTATGTTAAAGACTCAAGACATGCTTGATTCATTTTGGGCAGAAGCAGTCAATACAATAGTCTACATCCTCAATGGAAGCTACACAAAAGCTCTGAAGGGGATGACTCCTCAAGAAGCATATTCTGGTAAAAAGCCTTCAGTTTTGCATTTCAGAATTTTTGGTTGTTTTGTTATGCACATATTCCTGATTCAACAAGATCAAAGTTGGATTCAAAAAGCAAAAAGTGTGTCTTCCTAGGATATAGTGAAGAGTCTAAAGCATATAGGTTGTGGGATCCTGAGGCAAGGAAGATTTTTGTGAGCCGAGATGTGGTGTTTGATGAACGACCACACTTAGTAGAAGATAAAGGTAACTCTACTATCTCATCAAACGGAGAAATATCTCACCTTGTGCCTATTAAAAGACAAGTTAAAGTTGAGGAGGAGGAAACATCTCATGGAGAAATTTCCTCAATAAAAAGCCAACCAGTTGTAGCTGCACAGCGTAAGCCACTACCGAAGTGGGCACAACAGCTCTTTGATGATCACAATCCACATGTAGATGTACCACAATCATCACCGGATGGATTACAAAGATCAAAGAGAATAGAGGAGCAAGGGAGAGCCTCAGAACACATTGTTAACATGGCTCTAATGGCAGATATCATGGGCTTGATAAAGGAACCTACCACCATTGAAGAAGCCCTTGATGATCCAGGTTGGAGAGCGACAATGGAGTCAGAGTATGATAGTATACTAAAAAATGATACATGGGATCTAGTTGACTTGCCGCCAAAGAAGAAGGTAATAGGTACTAAATGGATTTGGAAAGCTAAGTATAAAGTAGATGGAACATTAGAAAAGTATAAGGCAAGATTCGTTGCACAGGGTTTTTCACAGATGGAAGGATTTGATGTTCAAGAAACTTTTGCACCAACAGCACGCATGACAACTATTCGGACAGTACTTGTAGTAGCTGCACAAAAGGCCTGGCCTATTTTCCAAATGGATGTCAAATCTGCATTTTTGAATGGTCATCTCAAGGAGGAGGTATATGTATCCCAACCACCAGTTTTTGAGGTGCCCAATTCAGAAAATAAAGTTTGCAGGTTGAAGAAAGCTTTGTATGGACTTAAGCAAGCTCCACGGGCTTGGTACCACGAATAGATCATTTTTTCAAACATATGGGTTTTGAAAGAAGTACTTTTGATGCTAACTTGTATGTAATGAAAAGGGATAGCAAGCTAGTTGTTGTCATTGTATATGTAGATGATTTGATCATTAGAGGAGATCATCAAGAACTCATCAATCAAACTCGGATCAGCTTGGGAACTAAATTTGAAATGACAGACTTAGGTCTACTCCATTTTTTTCTGGGAATTGAAGTATGGCAAAGGAAGGATGGCATTTTCATCTCAAAACAAAAATATGCCAAAGAGATTCTCAAGGCATTTGGAATGATGGACTGCAAGCCAACTGGCACACCTATGGAGGTAAATCATAAGCTATCTATGGATGATAACATGCCTGATGTAGATGCTAAGATGTATAGGAAGCTTGTTGGAAGTCTTATTTTTCTGTGGAACACTAGACCAGACATTTGCTATGCTGTTGGAGTATTAAGCAAGTTTTCCAACAAACCTAAGGAGAGTCACTGGAATGTTGGAATGCAAATTCTAAGGTACATTGTAGGAACCTTGGATTTTGGTATTTTTTATACCACACGTGATACACTCCAAGGATATTGTGATTCAGATTGGGCTGGAGATTGTGATTCTAGAAAATCAGTTTCTGGATATTGTTTCTCACTTGGTTCAGGAATATTTTCTTGGGTAAGTAGAAAGCAACCAACTCGCACTCTCCTCCACTGAAGCAGAGTACAAAGAAGCTTGTTTTGCTTCTTATGAGGCAGTTTGGTTAAGGAGAATTCTTGCAGATCTAGGCTTTCCATCAAATATGGCGACTCTACTCAAGTGTTATAATCAAAGTTGTATGGCTATTGCAAAGAACCCAGTATTTCATGCTCGCACCAAGCACATAGAAGTACAGTACCATTACATTTGTGAGCTAATTAAAGATGAAATTGTGGAGCTAGAATATTACCCAACAAAGGCAAATTGTGCTGACATATTCACTAAAGCACTTGGAAGAGAGCAGCTCAACAGACATCTTCAACAGATGGGCATAGAACCGAAACCTACTTGATTTTTCAACTGTAAACATTGAGCTGGGGTGTTAGTATATGATCAATGTCTACCCCTTATTATTGTATGCACATTTTGTAAGGCCCCCATTATGAGGAGAAGCCAAGCGTGCAATACCCAATTGATGGGAATCCCAACTTGCATGTTGGATGAAGGTCATATTGGACCATGTAAGGTATTGTAAGGAAAGGGAGTTACGAGGGTCCCCGATTGGGGAGTGCGGGGCAGCGGGGAGCAGCCCCGGCTGGGGGGTCCAAGGGGGCCAGCGGGCCCCTTGGCTGGGGGGTCCTAGGGGGCCTGCACGCCCCCTGGTGGGGGTCCGGGGGCAGCGCCCCCGGCGCGATGGTAAAGGGAATATTCCATAGAATATTCCCTGTCGGAGTCAGAAGTCATTTATATTTGTTTGGTCAGTTCAACCGGTCTAAGCCATGTATGACAATTACGCGGGCGGTAGCCGCCCACGCTCTACTGCCCATGTATAGCCATCCACGGAAGGCCACCCATGATCCTCTATATATACATGACTTCTGCACTACCTCAGAAATGACGTTGAGCCAGCATACCTCTACCGTGTATCTCCATTTAAGCTCTACCTTGAGAGCGCACGCGTGGACAACGCCATCATCTTTGTACTTGTTGTTAGTAGAAAATTGTTGAGATTCTCCTATATCTATTATCTTCTCTGCTACTCCTCCTGTGTTATATTGGGTAACTATTGTCTTACACAAGCTTCACAAAGCATTTTATGGATTTACGAAAGCTCCCAAGGCCTAGTATGAAAAGATCAACGAGTTATTCAAAGCTAAAGGATTTGTATGTAGATGACTTGATCTTCATAGGTTCGGATGAAGAACGCAGCCAATTCATCATCACGTAGCTTCATCTTGTGTACTCTATGACAGATCTTGGTCTACTTCATTGCTTCTTAGGTATGGAAGTCTGGCAAAAAAAAAGAAAGCATATTCCTATCATAGACGAAGTAATTCTCTAATATTCTATCCAAATATAGGAGGCACTAGTGTGGCTCAATATTTACACCAACTGATTGAAACATCAAGCTCATACCAAAGGATTCATCATCACTTATGGATGTGCATCCTTATAAACTACTTAATGGCTCATTAATTTATCTAGCCAACACTAGGTGAGATATTGCCTATGTAGTTAGAATACATAATCAATTTTCACATCAACCTCATCAGAAACATTGGAATGCTACTTTGAGGCAACTTTGATATCTTGCCCTCACCTGATATCATGGTCTTTGGTATAGAGGGTGCATTAAACTCGCAACATATTGACACTCATATGAGGCTAGTGATTGTGATTCCTAACGATCTACTTGTGGGTACATATTCCCTCTTGCCTCAGGCCCTATCTCTTGGCCAAGTAAGAAGCAGCCTATCATTGCTCTATCCTCTATTGAGGCCGAGTACTAAGCATCTAGTTTTGCAGCATCTGAGACCATCTGACTTTCATGATTATTATCTGATATTGTAGGTTACTCCAACATGCATCCACATGGATAGCTAGTCAACCTTGGCCATTTCCAAGAATCTAGTGTTCCATGCTCGGGTGCAACACATCAAGATCTAGTACCACTTCATCCATAAGAAGTTTGTACCTCAAGAGATTACTCTTGAGCATTGTACCTCTCAAGAGAACTTAGCAGACGTTCACGAAGGCTCTATGTTCAGTTTGACTACAATTATTGGTGGACCTAGACAACATTGAGCCACTCTGAATTGGATTTGTAGAGGGGATGATTATGAAATGGTGTCTATTATCCCTAAAAGGAATATGGGTGCATAGCAATGGTTAACGTGACACAATTGCATCGCTATATAATTGCATAAAGTAACACATAATGCATCTAGCATGCGGCATCATGTTAAACGATGAAAACTTGCACATTCCTATCAATGTGTGGAGCGATGTTTATTGTGACGGTAACATCAAAAGTCACTAAAGCGACAATAATAAAATAGCATCCCATAAGCAATGATAAATTACATCACATAAATGACCATAAAAACCATCATTTATGCGATGCAATCTGGAGACACATATATGATGGTCTACTATTGTTCACGCAATGGTTTTCTGACCAAAAAAATGTTGGAGGCTCTTCAATTAGCATCTACATGCATCTGAGCAAAGAGCTCTCCAATGTTCACAATTGCACTGTCCTTAAGAACTCACGCAATCGCATGATGAATTGTTCTTTTGTCTAATCTCTATCTTATTGTCTTTCTCTTGTTGTTTCTCTCCTTTCTACCTCTTTCTCTCGTTTCTACCTCTTTCTCTTTGAATTCTTGCTCTCTCTCTCTCTATCTCTCTTTATTGCACACTATTCAAGAAGTTAACTAAGCAAAACATATGGCTAACTATTGTAGGTACAATTTCCATTCTTTGTATATCATTTGAATTGTGTTATTTTCATAAATTACCATACTCACACTTATTGATATGCACATAAACACTTATACATGAAGATGCATGTACACATATATACACATATACACATGCACATACACACACACATATATATATATGCACACACTTACACATACACAAACCTACACATATAGACACTCAAACACATGCATATGCACAAACATTTCTACAAACACATAAAAGGACTTGTATGCATGCATTATTGCATATACACATACACATATTTAAGTACATGTGTATGCACGTTCACATGCATGCACACACATATGGATTCATATATATATATATATATATATATATATATATATATATATATATATATATATATATATATATATATATATATATATATATATATATATATATATATATATATATATATATATATATATATATATATGTGTGTGTGTGTATGTGTGTGTGTGTGTGTGTGTGTGTGTGTGTACTATGTGCAAAAAATGAAAATTAATGGGATATGTGGGAGCATAAAAAAAGAAGAATATCTTTGGCTACAAGGCAAATCAGATAGAAAAAAGGAAGTGAAATGAAGATGCTAAAGATGGAATCTTAAGAAGGAAAGTTCTGGGATGGGGACAATCATCAGTAGGGGGAGGGGAGAAGATGAACGTTTTGGCAATGCAAGCAGTGGAGATAAGTTGAGATGGCTAACACTCTAAAGTTAGTGTGAAGGGTCTGAAATCCTACTTCCCAACCTACAATAATAAGGGGGGAGAGGGGTGAATGAAACATAAAGGAATTGAGTTTCTGGGTCGCATTGATCATTTCTCAACTGAATTCCCCATTGGACATATAAGCATCATTTTTGAACCTCGTTTTCTCCCTTTTCCATCTCAATAGCTTAATGTCTAAAACTAATATCACACAATTATTTGACTATCACTCGTGACAACATATAATCCTAAAGCCAATAGAAAAATTGAATGTGGATATCTTCGTACCATTAAAGCCTTGGCAAAATCATATGATGAAAAAATCAAGAATTGGCCAAAATAGCTTCCCTTTGCCTTGTGGGTAAATAGGAGGACGTGCACACAGACTACTTGATACATGCCAAAAAACTAATATACTGTCAGAAACCTATACTACCAATAGAGTTGTGGAACCTGATAGAAGAAGCTACAATCAAACTCAGAGCATCAAGATAAAAGAATAATATAGCATTTGATAAGCCCCACAGATTGAGGACCAAGGAAATAAATGAAGGTGATTGGAATGCTTTTCTAGTATAGTTTGCTAGATACACAATATGAAGCCAGGTGTAATTTAGTAAAGAAGTGGTTCAAACCTCATGTTGTATGAAAAGTGTTTAACAATGGCACATACTAGCTTAGAGAGTTAGATGGAACAAAGCTAAAAGAATTGATCTCTGGAATAAAATTTAGACTTTTTAAAGGAATTGAAAATGAAAATTATTAAACGTTGATAGATGAAGAAAAAGTGGAAGATGAAGACGCTGAAGAAATTATGGAAAGGGATCAAGATGAGGAAGAAATATGAATGGAACTTGAAAATAAAGAATTTGAACATGTATGTATGCATATATTGATAAATCTATATCAATAATAATGATTAATATATCATCTTTTGATAAGTCCAAGTATAGGAATTGTGACGTATAAAACGAGTGATCAAATGTCAAATAATATGCATGTGCAAAAGTGTGAGTGTGTGTTGATTAAAGTAAGTGTGTGCACATGTATGCATGTTGATGCATATATATATATATATATATATATATATATATATATATATATATATATATATATATATATATATATATATATATATATATCATATGTATATTTACTTTCTAATGTTTCTTTTCTTATACATACAATTGTAGAGAGAGAGAGAGAGAGATATCTATAGTTCCGTTGTTCAATTATGGAGGCAAACTCTTCTACTTAGGCAGAAGAATCGCCTAGGATAGTTTCAAAGCTAACTAGGAATATACTCATAGATCAGTCCTTGATTCATATTTTTATTTCCACTTATTTGTTTCCCATGCCTCTGAAAATTCTAGTAGATGAGGAGACGATTGATGGTATTATCTCTGAACATTTGCTTCCTTTGGAAGAAAATAATCTAATAACTTATATATACACATGTTTATGCATATGTTTACATTTTGTTTCAATAAAACTTTTAAGAGTTGAGTAGAACAAGACCCACGATTGCAAGCTTGGAAGTCAACATTTGCTATTGTAAACAAATAAAGATAGGTGATGCCTACTCACTCTATGAAATCTCAATATGTGTGTGTATACATATATGCATATTATGTGATTGTGTTTCTGTTCAATTTAGAATTCTCAAAAAGATTATAAAAGGAAACTTGAATAATGTAAATAAGTTGTACATAAGGATGTGCAGTACATGACAATTTTATATAAGTTTTTACAAGAAACATGGAACTAAAGATAACAAGCATGGAACGAGAACTCAAAATAAAGAAAATGAAGATGATCGAGGCTGCTAATTTAGAGGAATTTGTATGGGTGATATGCCTTTGTTTTGCTATTTTCTTCTTTCATATATGTATATATGAAGTCTGCATGGCATAAGTATGTAATGTATAAAACATTGCATAAATACTAAGGGAATTAAGTAGACTACCAATTTCATACATCTATTATGATTATGTGTGATGCATAAAGGGCCAGGGATTAAATAAGTAGAATTGGTAAGCAAACTAGAGCTTTTCAGAGTGAAGATCTAAGAAAGTGAAGGCAAGACTTAAATTGAGTGCTTGTATATGCTAGTATATAGGAATGCTTGATGAGTTGGATTCTTATCCCCTTCTTGATCCTACATCTAGATAGATTATGATTAAGATAGATATTCATATACAAGAAAACAATATACGGATGTGTATGTGTTGTTAGTGTGCTACCATGGGCTAGTAGGTGGGTGGAGCTACCCTGTTTGGGTGATCAAGGCCACAAACAGACACTAGTTTCATCATATGGCCTGACCCATATGTTTTTATGCACCTATATGGATCAATATGTGGGTGGACTCACTCTGGCTAGGTTAAGGGCCACGAATGATGTCAATCTTATATGGGCTAAGCGCTATGTGTCATGTCAAGTCTCTAAATCACACCCAATTTTGGCATAGGCCAACGATATTAGTAAAAGAATAAATATAATAAAAATAACAAGGGGTGAGCTGGAATGAGTGCAAAGAAAAAGGAAAACGAAGTAAAACTCAAAGAAAAATAAGAAAAAGATGTTATGGTGGTTTAGATAGTAAGATATCAATATGGAAAAGAAATTGTAATTCCATAAATCAAGTTAGTAGGGATTAGTGTATGCATGTGTGCTTCGGATAAGCTACTGGATCTGAATACATTGAGTGAGCAGAAGAGCTATGAAGCTTACAAATTGATTCATATGATTGCTAGTCTCATTGTATTGGCTATAGTATAATGGGTTGAATGTGATACTTGTATCTACTTTATTCGCAAAGTTTCTACAAAGCTCAATAATTTTTCTTGAAATGAGCATGTGCTTGTTGTTTCTTTTAAATGATGATTTTTATCCACGGACCACTATTTGATGCTCATTTGTGACTGTTATATATGCAACTTTGTGGATGGCAAGGGTGCATAGGTTTTGGGGGTGGATGTGGTTCAGAATCCATACCCGAGCTTGGGAACCATTGCAAAGCATCGAATTGATTCAAATGGGAAGATATCAATATGGTTAGATTCATGGTGAATCTAGTCCTTTATAAAATCTTCCTACATGCAATAAAGTTTGATAAGAATCATTTGCATTTAAACATAATTGAAAGAAGTGATGTTTATTGTATCTCCTTGTATACTCTCTTGTGCCTGCTAGGGTCCATCAAGGTAAGAGCATGAAAACATTTAATTGCATTAGGTGTGCTATAAATGTGCATGCACAAGTGTTTGAGGTCTCTATTTAGAGTTTGAGCTCAAGGGCTGGTCTTGTTCCGGTTGGCTTGACCAAACTTCATTGCTTTGAAACGCACTTTTCTACCTTCGACAAGCTTCTCCAAGTTTCTTTCATATATAGTCTTTTACTTGTAATTCATCTTAAAAAGGATAAAATAGACCCTCATTGGGTGTTACATTGAGATATATGAGTACTCTCTTTGTTGCAAGTAAATGTGGAACTCTAGGTGTGTGCATGAGTTGAGAAAGCACACCTACTATATATGCTAGATTGTTTCTATGAATACTGGCATAGTTTAATGATCCAACCATAGACCTATACATAAGTGGATCTTGCACTTGATTACCTTTCATTGAAGTTGATTTTATATTCAGCTTCATAGGATTTCTCAATGGTTTACATCCTCTAAGTCCAAACTTCTTCAGCACATCCAAAATGTACTTCCTTTACATAAGACATGCAATTTTTTATATTAAATTAATACCTATAAAGTACCTTAGATATCCAAGACTTAAGATCCTAAAATCTATTTCCTTGATACCTTATTCATAATTTCATGTAATAATTATGTCATCTATAGATAGGGGGAACTATATAGATAGCTCACGCTCCTTCTTGTAAAACAATGATGGATACGCTTTGCTTTGATTGTTTCCACAATTGATTATATAATCCATACATATTTGATTCAAAACCCTTTGGGATTCCTTGAGACCCTATAATGATTTCTTGAACCTGCAAACATAGCCATCCTTGAATTTATCTTCAAAACCTAATGGCTGGTCTATGTATACAACTTCCTTTAATTCTCCATTGAAGAATGCATTCTTCACATCAAGTGGGTGCATCTTCCAATTCTTGCTTTTTGCAATTGCAATTATGCCTTTGATGGTAGTCATCTTAGCCACAAGGAGAAATATCTCCTCATAGTCCAATCCATAATTATGAGCCAATACTTTGGCTAAGAGCCTAGCTTTATATCTCCCAATACTTCTATATGAATGTGCTTTTTACTTTATACACCCTCTTGTTTCGAATTACTTTCATATCCTTCTTGATTGGTACAAGAGTCCGTGTTATTTTCTTCAAAAGCCTTGATCTCCTTGTGTATAGCTTCTTTCCACTCTTTGCTATGTGTTAGGTTCTTCAAAACATGTGGGTTCTTCAATAGCCTTGCTCATATAAACCTAATTTCTAGCCATAAATGAAACATAGATAAATCTTTTGATTGGATACCTTGGCCTATCAAATTTCCTTATCTCACCATTTCATTGATTTGGATATTTCTTGTTGATCTTTGAGTTGTCCCCCTTCTTTGCATGATGGTATGAGTGGAGCTCTATCCATACTTTTTTCATCTTCTTCTATTTGTATGATTTTGTATATGCATTTGCTTCTCATGCTCTCTCGTTCATCCCTTAACATCCTTTTCTATTCAACTTCATTATCCTCCATAGATACATTCGAGGCATACCAAGGTATCAACTCATCAAAGCTAAAATCTCTTGATAATTTTAATTCCTTTTTTGTAGGTTTATAACACCTATAACCATTTTTCTCACTTGCATATCCTATAAAGACACAAACAACTTATCTATCAACAAGTTTTGTCCTTAGTTTATTAGAATCAATAGATAGCAAGAAGAAGTAAAGTCTCTCAAGTGTGAAACATCTGTGTTTCTATTGTACAAAGATTCATAAGGTGTAATAGCATGTATACCTGATGTGGGAGCTTTGTTCATGATGTAACTAGTCGTGGTTGGTACATCAATCCAATAAAACTTAGGCATACTCATCTCCTTCATCATGGCCATAGCACATTCTAGAATATACATATTTCTCCTTTTTGCTACACCAATTTTTTTGTAGTGTATATTTGCATGTGGTTTTGCTTTTGATACCATTAGTTTCCAACAAATTAGAAAACAAAAACATGAGAGAAGTATTCTCCCCCTTCATCTGACCTTATACATTCTCTCAGCCATATAGAGGTGGTAATCAGGACTATGATTCTAGTACGCCTACTCAAGGGGAGTTCTTCATTAGGTATGTATACCCTATGACGTGTACATGTACAAGTATCACTTTAAAAACATTAACACAGAATATGACAAGTTACAAAGACAATAAAATTCTTGATTTACTATAATTGAGGAATGTTAACAATAACTCAACAACCTTTTGGAGGCATGAAAAGATAGTGTTGAGTGCATAGAGTGCACAAGAGTACAAGAAATAAGCAAAATATGCTTTTGGAAGGAATCAAACACTCAGTAGTGGTACCTCCTATTTTTTAGGAATACACAAAGATAGACCTCGAGATAAAAATGGCAATTTCTCCCAATCTGCAAAACTAGATGTTTTGAAAATTTACACACCTAAACTAGACACTAAGAGCTATTGAATGCATCCTCTTTCATATAATTTTAAGTTCAAAAGAGAGAGAAGCAACCTCTACAAGTTTACTATTGTTGAAGAAGATGATGCAGAAAAATGAAGGAACAAGACAATGATGGCCGCAAGTGTACATATATTTCTTCATGTAATGTACAAGTGATTTGAAGTATTTATATAGACTCTTGAAGTTCTCCACTAATTTTTCAAGTGGATTTCGAATTCAAATGAAGGTGGGATTAGTTGTTGGAGGGAATCAATTGACTTTTCTACAATCTAACAAAAGTGAAGATCGAGATTGATCTACTTTTACGTGATTGATTGATTCATTGATTGCAACTCAACCACCTCAAAATTATGGTAGATTAGCTCTCTTTTTGTACTTTTATATGTTTAAATCTCTAAAGTTTTGCAATGGTAAAATATCTACGAAGAATCTTTAAAAAAATACAATAAATGAGCATAGGTAAAAGAACACTTCAATGGATGATCTCTCGATGTAATCCAAGTTATAGATTTTGATGTAGATCAAATCCACCTCAAGAATATGTGAGCTTGATGTTTGAACAGCTCCCCCTTAAGCTAAATTATGCTTGAGTGTTTATTCTCTAGTAGTTTGAATACTTGCTATTAATTTAAAACTTCATCATCATATCTGCTACTTTCTTTTTAGTTGGAACAAAAGAAATTTCAATCTCCTTTTCCATGAGCTTCTCCATGATGAAGTGGTAATGAACCTCTATGTGTTTGGTTCTTGCATGGAACATAGCATTTGATGATAGATGCATGGAACTTACATTATCTTGCAATACGTTATGTTTGGAACTCACAAGTCTTGAACCTCTCTACAATGCTTTCTTAAGTCTGCAAACACGAGATGCAAGACTAGGGTTTTGAAAACTTGGTGGTTGTGACATGTATACCTCTTCACTTAGCCAACCATTTAGAAATCCATTTTTATATCAAGTTTGAGGAGACTTCAATTTCTTGCAACATCTATGCTTATCAATGTTCTCATTGTAGTCATCTTTGTAGCTGGTGAGAATGTTTCCTCATGGTCTATACCATGTGTCTGTGATAATTCTTTGGCAAATACTTGGCTTGTACGTGCAACTTGATCCCTCTAGGTTTCTTTTAACTTTATACACCCATATTCAACCATTTACCTTTTGTTTGAATAAGATTGGAACCAAATCCCATGTGACCATTTCCTTCGATGCATCTATTTCTTTGTTTATGGGCTTTTCCCAATTAGGGTTTCCCTTTAACTCTCAATAGGCTGAGGGTTCCTTAGAAATTAAGTTATTTGCCAAGTAGATTAAATGCTTTGTAACAAATGTGGAATCATTTCCATACCTTTCTCGTTGTTTTCTCTCTCTTATTGATCTTCTAGGTGCTTGCATTAGTGTTCTCCACACTCTTGCATATGTGCTTTGTCTTTTGACTTCCATAGTTTGTAATCGATTTCCCTTTCATCTTGGTCATCATGTGTATCCTTTATGGGATCCTAGACCTATGTATCATGCTTTCTTCCTAATTGATGAGAATTAGAATCAAGATTACATGGTAGAATTATCTTTTGTTTGTTTTCATCATATCAAGACCCATGTTCTTCAAACACAACATCTCTACTTGTAGTGAATTGCTTGGTTGAGGGATTGTAGAGCTTGTAACCTATCTGAGTTGAGTCATAGCCAATAAACACTGCCTTTGTCACCCTCTGATCTAGCTTACCTCGTATTGTACATGAACATAAGCTAAACAACCAAACACCTTGCAACGTCCAAGATAAGATTTTCTTCCATGCCATGCTTCATAAGTAGTCATACGTGGAAGTGATTTGGATGGTAGTCTATTGATAAGGTACATAGTAGTTGAAATAGCCTTTGCCCATAGATAATGTGGCAACCTCTTTGCTTCAAGCATTGTTCTGGTTGAGGCAAGCAATGTCTTCTTTCTTATGTATGCAATTCCATTAAGCTGAGAGAGTACCTATCAGTCACTTCCCTTTTCATACCTTTATCTTCAAAGAACTCTTAAAACTGTTTGGAGATGTATTCTCCCCTTCCATTAGATCTGAGCTTCTTGAGTGATCTACCTGTATTATTCTCCACATGTGCTAGCACTACAACATATCGAGGGTATACCGAGGTTGCTATCAAGGCAAATGAACGGGCATGAAATCTTCGCGAAGTCGGTGTTATAGTTGGTATATGCGTCGAAAAGAAAGGGTCGGTATGGCACCGGTATATGCATCGGTATCAGCGTCAGTATAACCGTCGAAAATACCGACGAATATACCAACGCTTATACCGACGTCCCCGCTGGGTGTACCTGTGCATATATCGGTCACCATACTGGATGTACCGACGCGTATACCGACGCCCGAACCTGCACAAACTTTTTTGGGCAGAGTGTGTTGTCTTTTGCTACATCATGATGTTGTTTAGCAAAAGACAATACACTCTGCCCAACTGATTACATGTGTTATGTACTCTAATGGCAATCAAAACATAAACTTATATGAACAAAAATGAACAATGATTCAGGTACATAAAGTCGTATATTCCATAAATGGCACTTACATATAGGAATCCAATACAAAATTATGGTACATCATTGCCACATAGGAGTGTAATACAAAATTGTGGCAATGTGACAAAACACTTCCATATAGGAATCGAATACAAAATTATGGTTCATGATTGTCGTATGCGAGTGTGATACAAAATTGTGGCATTGACCAAAATATTTACACCTACAATCCTGCAACAAAACATATGTATAAAATAAAACCAATTGACATGACATTTATAAACAACAACTAGAAACACGAAACCAAGATATAACTTTACCTAATCAAGAATATTCTCCCATGAGACGATTGCACCACGCCCCTCTATGTCTTGTAACAGTGGAGTCAATCCATGTCGATATCCATACGATTCTTTTGCTCGCGTTGGAGGACGACCCACTGCCAACTCCTATAGTAAATATGCAAAATGTTAGTTGAATATACATAATATACTTAACACAAACAACTTCAATAATTAACATCATACCTACAAATTGGTAGCGCATATTGTCATATCTGCCGCTACCTAAATGGGACGTTCCAACCGTATCTAACTGAGTGGCCGCGGCATCTCTTGTTGCCGATACAGATCAGGAGTATGTTGATGCTCATCCTGAATCGATTCCCATTCTTCGGCCTCTAGCCATACAGACTTCGGTAAGCCTGCTTTGAAAGCATCGCGAGCTTCTGATCATCAATGCGACATCACCTTGCGTGCTCTATGTTGTATCCAATCGGAACTCACAACTGGATTGCCAGGTGCTGGCCGGTACTCTTCATATATGCATTGTGTGATATGATTTTTAGAGTCTCTATCTTGTTCGGTCCATTTTAACATTACTGAATGAACGAATTTTATCGAGCAGAGTTGTCGTATACATTGTCGCATTGACTTCCGCGCCGCATCCATAACGGAAGCTCCATTACGGATATGATATATCTTTGATTCATCGTGATCCTGTGCACCCCATGGTGTACGTGGAGATTCCAACTGATGCAATATGAAGATCTCATCTCATCCAATGTATATATATGCATGCTTAAGCTTGTATACATATACATTCATGTGTACATATGCTTGTATACATATGCATTCACGTATACATATGCTTGTATACATATGCATTCACGTATACATATGCTTGTATATGTATACATACATGTACATATGCTTGCTTACATATGCATGCATGTATACATATGCATGCATGTATACATATGCATGCATGCTTGTATACATATGCATGCTTGCTTACATATGCATGCTTGCTTACATATGCATGCATGCTTGTATACATATGCATGAATGCTTGTATACATATGCATGCATGCTTCTATACATATGCTTGCTTACATATGCATGCATGTGTATGCATATGCATTCATGTATGCATGTGTATGCATTCATGTATGCATGCGTATGCATTCATGTATGTATGCATGTGTATGCATTCATGTATGTATGCATTCATGTATGTATGCATTCATGTATGTATGCATGTGTATGATTCATGTATGTATGCATGTGTATGCATGCATGTATGCATGCATGTATGCATGTGTATGCATACATGTATGCATGTTTATGCATGCATGTATGCATATGCATTCATGTATGCATATGCATTCATGTATGCATATGCATGTATGCATATGCATTCATGTATGCATATGCATGTATGCATATGCATGTATGCATATGGATGTATGCATGTGCATGTATGCATATGCATGTATGCATATGCATTCATGTATGCATTCATGTATGCATATGCATTCATGTATGCATGCATGTATGCATATGCATGCATGTATGCATGTGCATTCATGCATGTATGCATGCGCATTCATGCATGTATGCATGTGTATGCATGCATGTATGCATATGCATTCATGTATGCATGCATGTATGCATGTGTATGCATATGCATTCATGTATGCATGTGTATGCATATGCATTCATGTATGCATATGCATCCATGTATGCATATGCATTCATGTATGCATATGCATGTATGCATGTATGCATATACATGCATGCATGCACATACATCTATGCATATGCATGCATGCACATGCATGTATGCACATGCATGTATGCATATGCATGCATGCACATGCATGTATGCATATGCATGCATGCACATGCATGTATGCATATGCATTCATTCATGTATGCATGTGCATTCATGCATGTATGCATATGCATGTATGCATGTACATTCATGCATGTATGCATATGCATGTATGCATGTGCATTCATGCATGTCTGCATATGCATGCATGTATGCATATGCATGCATGTATGCATATGCATGTATGCATGCTTGCATGCATGTATGCATGTGCATTCGTGCATGTATGCATGTGCATTCGTGCATGTATGCATGTGCATTCGTGCATGTATGCATGTGTGTGCATGCATGTGTGTGCATGCATGTACGCATGTATGCATGCATGCATATGCATGTATGCATATGCATGTATGCATATGCATGGATGCATGTATGCATATGCATGGATGCATGTATGCATATGCATGCATGCATGTATGCATATGCATGCATGCATGTATGCATATGCATGCATGCATGTATGCATATGCATGCATGTATGCATATGCATTCATGTATTCACATGCATGCATATGCATTCATGTATGCACATGCATGCATATGCATGCATGCATGTATGCATATGCATGCATGCATGTATGCATATGCATGCATGCATGTATGCATGTGCATTCATGCATGTATGCATATGCATGCATGCATCCATGCATGTGTGTGCATGCATGTATGCATGTGTGTGCATGCATGTATGCATGTATGCATGCATGCATATGCATGTATGCATATGCTTGCATGCATGTATGCATATGCTTGCATGCATATATGCATATGCATGCATGTATGTATGCATATGCATGCATGTATGCATATGCATTCATGTATGCACATGCATGCATGTATGCATGTGCGTTGATGCATGTATGCATATGCATGCATGTATGCATATGCATATCCCTCTCTCTCTCTCTCTTTCTCGCTCTCTCTCTCTCTCAAACAAAAATAAAGAGAAGATATTAGAAAATAAAAATATAAAGAAAGATAAAAATATACAGAAATATAAAGTGATATATGTTTTACTTACATTGATGTATGTGCAGGTATTCCACTTGAAGTGCTTCTTCGTCGAATTTCCAAAGCTTTGATGCGAAATTATCCTGCAAAAATAAACAAAGAACATATTAGCAAAAGCAAAACTTCATATCTACAAAAATAGAGGTCTGTATAGAGAGAGAGAGAGAGAGGGAGAGATAAAGAGAGAGGGAGAGAGAAAGAGGGAGAGAGAGGAGGAGAGAGTGAGAGGGAGAGAGAGGGAGAGAGAGAGAGAGAGATAGTGAGAGAGAGGGAGGGAGAGAGAGAGCGAGAGAGAGAGAGAGGGAAGGGAGGGAGAGAGAGAGAGAGAGAGAGGGAAGGGAGGGAGAGAGGGAGAGAGAGAGAGAGACAGAGGTAACAAACAGAGTTCTGCTTTGCTGTTGGCGCACGCGAGCTCGAAGGGAGTTCTACATTCGAGAATGACAAATTTTGGGTTGGAGCTCAGTTAAAAAGAGAGCGTCAGTATATGCGTCGGTATACACGTCGGTAATTTCAGCAAAATACCGACGCATATACCGATGTTGTGATTCCGAACCGACACGGCTATGATTCCGAGGCAATGCAGCTTTCCCAAATTTCCCTAGGGGTATACCGACGCCGAGAGCTGCACATCGGTACACTGACCGTCGATATTCAGTTGATATGTTGTAGTGTAGATATTTTTTGAAGGGATCAAACACTTCATTCTTACTCTTGATAAAGTATAGAATAGTCAATCTACTATGATCATCAATAAATGAGACATAATACTTTGATCCTGTGAATGAAGGTTCTTGACATTGCCCGCATACATGTATATGTACCAAGTCCAATAAAATGTTTTGGATGTAGCATTTGTGTTTGAATGGTTGTCTTTGTACCTTTCCAATCTGACATGCATGACACGTGTTTATCATTTCTTGCTTGGATATGTTTGGCAGTCCGAGAACACTTTGATCTCTACATATATCCTTCAAGGTTCTCTCATTCACATGAGCAAGTCTCTTATGCCACACTTCAAGCACACTTAGGGTTTGAGACCCAAAAGTGAATACAACTATGTTCCTAGTTTCTCCTACTTCAAAAGTAAACAGCCTACCATGCTTCTCACCTCTTGGTGTTTTTTTAAAGCCTTGATATGAATCTTTCACAAAGCTCCATGTTGGGTGAACCTAACTTGCAAGCTTTCTACAACTATTTCACTTACACTTATTAGGTCTTTAGTGATATCGGGTACCTCGAGAATCTTACTCGGAATGTTTGTCCTACCATTGGAAGCTTTGACATTACCAATCTTCTCCACATTGTGCTTTGCCTCATCCCCTATTTAAACTTTATGTCTATGCTTTGGCCTTTCCAAATCAAAAAGAAAAGCAATGTTTCCTGCAACTTGATTTTAGCATCATCAATCTATGTAGAACAAATGATCATCTTCTTTACCTTCTTTGTGGATTAGATTCATTAAAAGCAATGAGTCTTCATGTGCTTGATCTTTTGAATAATTGTTAAAGTACCTTCTATTATGGCCTCTCTAGTTATTTTTGAAGTTGTGTTCACCTCTTCCTCTCTTGCTGCCATATCCACCTCTTTCACTTCCTTTCCGAGGCTTCCCATTGAACTAACAATTCTAAGTGATGTGGTTGGTCTTATCACAGATGGCATAAGGTTGAAAATTTTAACTTTTGGCTGTATCATGCTTTGGTTATTTCTACTTCCATTTCCACTTTCTCTTTCTTTCAAAGTTCGCTTGGTAAGACTCCTCTTCATCTTCTTCCTTCTTCTTGCCCTTCAAAATCTTGTCCTTCTTATCTGCATATAGAGCACCAGTTGAATTAACATGATAAGAGTCATCTTCCTTTATGAAATTGTTGGCCTCTTGATTGAAGAGTTGTCAAAGAAAAATGTTCAAGTCTGGAGTTTCCACATCCATGATGAGATCATAAGCCATGATGAAGGATTGCCATTGATTATCACTTTCAATCCCATTTAGAATCGTCCTCATCATATCCTCTTTCAGTCACCTCTCCAATGGATGCTATCTAATTAGCAACCTCCATGACCTTGGTAACGAACTCTCTGATGGTTTTTTTAGGTGTCTTATTCATTTGATTGAACGCATTCCAAATATGACTCATTCTTGCTTTGGTAGTAGCAAAAATGAAGGTCTTTAGCACATCCCAAGTCTCTTGAGATGTCTTGCATCCTCTTATTTGTGGTAATAGAAAGTTAGAGATAGCGTTTAGTATGTACCACCTTACTTGAGCATCCCTTACACACCAAAGTGAGAGCTTATTTATCTCCTCTTGTGAAGGTCCTCCATTAGATCTTGGAATAGGCCTAGCTTCAACAATTGCTACAATTCCATAAAGATTTCTACCTTGCAAATAGGCCTCCATTGTGATTCGTCAAGCCACATAGTTGTGTCGATCAAGCTCTTCAATTGTTGAGGGAAAGTCATCACCCATCTTGATCTTGCTCTAATACAACTAAAAGAACTTGGAGAAGCTTGTAGGACGTTGAAAAGTGAGTTGCAAAGTGATGAAGTTTGGTCTAGCCAAGTGGCACAAGACCAGTGTTTCAGCTTATGAATACTCAAATAGGCCTTACAGGCATGCAATGAGTGCAATAAAGTGGACTATGTACTTTGAGTCATTAAGGACAAAGAGTAGATACAAAATAGATATGTTTGCACATTGAGTAGCTCAAAAAGCTTACTATCTTTGGATGAGATTATCAACTCAAATGCTCATAGTGACTAGCATGATTAAAATTAGAAAAACTCCTTTTGAAGGAGTGATATACATAGGGTTGAGTGTATAGAATGCAAAATACTACAAGAAATAAGCAAATATGCTTATGGAATGAATATGATACTCAATAATGGTGCCTCCTAATTTTTTGGAAAGTATAGAGATACACCCCAAGATAGGAAAAAATAAGATTTCCTCCAATATAATGAATTAAATTCTTTGAACATTTACACACATAGAATAGACACTAATACCTTTCCAATGATTCCTCTCATATACAAATTGGAAGCTTGTGAGAGAGCAATAACCTCTATAAACTTATTGTTGTTGAAGAGGATGATGTAGAAAAATGAAGGAGCAAGACAATGATGGCCACAAGTGTATGTATATTGCTTCATGTAATGTACAAGTGATTTTAAGTTTTTATATAGAGGCGTGAAGTTCTCCATGACTTTTACAAGTGTATTTTGAATTTAAATGAAGGCAGGGGTAGTGGTTGGAGCGAATCAATTCACTTTCTACAATCTAGGAAAAGTGAAATTTGATATACTTTTAGGTGATTTATTGATTAATTGATTGCAATTCAACCACCTCAAATTCATGGAATATTAACTCTTTTTTTCTACTTTTACATGTGTAAAGATCTAGGCTTTTAGAACGGTAAAATATCCATCAACAACCTTAGAAAAATACAATAAATGAGCATGGGTAAAAGAATGCTTCAATGGTTATTTTTTCTATGTAATTCAAGTGATAGATTTGGATGTAAATCAAATAACCTTTAAGCATGGTGTCTTCTTTAACTTCCAATAGGGGGACCAAAAAAATGATTCTAAGGAAAATTGGTTGATTTTGAGAAGTTGGACTTTGAGGAATATCACATGAGGATGAGTACATGTCAATGTGAATAGAATCTGAAGCTGGATGCTTTTGTCTTAGTGAGATTTTCCTTTCAGTAGATGAATTCTCCTTATGAGGAAATAGTGCATTAGGACGGGCATGTTACGAAAAACAAGGAAGAAAATTCAAACAGATAATTATGAGGACGAATTGGCTTTGAGGGCTTGAGGATAAAAATAGAAGGACGAATTGATAGGAGGGAGTTTTTGAATCGATTTGAGATGAGGGGTTCGGGTTGAATGAGTGAACGTGGGTCTGAGAGGCCTCTTGACGAATATGAAGAGGGAAAAAATCAAAACTTTTGGGGCTCAAAAGAGTGAAGGCAAACATGAGGATGTGGCGAAAGACGAATTTGGATTGGCTCCAAAAGGATGAATTTTACATGATGATGCATGGATCAAATTTTTTGAAGGGTGTGCATGTGGAAAACATGGCCGCAAGATGTGTTCCTTTGGAGATATTTAGCAAAAAATGTAGGGTGAATTGGCTTCCAACAAATTATTGAAAATAATTTATTTACGAAATTTGATAGTCTAGAAAAATATGGGGACTTTGGTGTCTTGCCTTATTTGGACAATTTTGGACAATGTAAGACGTTGGTACTCAATCTCTTATGGCCTTGAAGTGCTTATAGACCACAAAGCATTTGAAGTGGTGTCGGATGGGGTGCAAGGTTCCAATGCCATTAGCTTGATATTGGTCCATGACATCTACACAGGCCCTTTTTGGCGAATTTTCCCATGAAGGTGCAAAATGAATTTTCTTCTTCGACAAATAACCCACCCATTCTTGGATGAATTTTAATCCTTAAAGGTTTTGAAAATCAAGGAAATGCTAAGTTATGTTCGAGTGGGAACAAACTTGGCAAGAAGGACATGAGAAAAAGCAAACAAATGGAGGATAATTTGTACACGAAGATGCTCTACAAATCTCGGATGAATTTTCCATCTTTAGGAAGAACTCCTAATGCAACATCGTAAAAATTTTGGTCTTCTTCATTTGATTGAACTCATTCCAAAGATCACTCTTTCTTGCTTTCGTAGTAGAAGAAACGAGGGTCTTTAGGGCATCCCAAGTCTCTTGAGATGTCTTGCATCCTCTAACATGTGGTAATAGAAATCAGAGATAGAGTTTAGTATGTATGATCTTGCTTGGGCATCCCTTGCACACCAAAGTCAAAGTTTATCTATCTCCTCTTGTGTAGGTCCTCCTTTGGATCTTGGAATAGGCATTGCTTCATCAACTACTACAATTCCATAAAGATTTCTACCTTCCAAATAGGCCTCCATTCTAAGTTTCCATGCCGCATAGTTGTGTCAGTCAAGCTTTTCAATCATTGAGGTAAGATCATCACCCATCTTGATCTACGTTTGATACAACTAAAAGAACTTGGAGAAGCTTGTAGGAGGTTTAAAAGTGAGTTGCAAAGTGATGAAGTTTGGTCCAACGAACTCGCACAAGACCAGCGTTTGAGGTTATGAAGACTCAAATAGGCCTTATAGGCATGAAATGAGTGCAATAAAGTGGACTATGTACTTTGGGGCATCAAGGACAAAGCGTTGATACAAAATAGATGCATTTGCACATTGAGTAGCTCAAAAAGCTTACTATCTTTGGATGAGACGATCAACTCAAATGCTCATAGCGACTAGCGTGATTACAATTAGAGAAACTCCTTTTGAAGGAGTGATATAAGGGTTGAGTGTATAGACTGCGCAAGATTACAAGAAATAAGCAAAATATGCTTTTGGAATGAATCAGATACTCAACATTGGTGCCTCCTACTTTTTTAGGGAAGCATAGAGATAGACCCCAAGATAGAAAAACTAAGATTTCCTCCAATCTAATGAATTAAATTCTTTGAACATTTACACACATAGAATAGACACTAATACCTGTCCAATGATTCCGCTCATATACAATTTGGAAGCTTGTAGAGAGAGCAATAGCCTCTATAAACTTAATGTTGTTGAATAGGATGATGCAGAAAAATGAAGGAGAAAGACAATGATGGCCACAAGTGTATGGATATTGCTCCATGTAATGTACAAGTGATTTTAAGTTTTTATGTAGAGACTTGAAGTGATCCATGACTTTTACAAGTGTATTATTAATTTGAATGAAGGCGGGATTAGTTGTTGGAGCAAATTAATTCACTTTCTGAAATCTAAGAAAAGTGAAATTTGATCTACTTTTAGGTGATTTATTGATTAATTGATTGCAACTTAACCACGTCGAATTCATGGAAGATTAACTCTTTTTTTCTACTTCTACATGTGTAAAGATGTAGGCTTTTAGAATGGTAAAATATACATCAACAATCTTAAAAAGATACAATAAATGAGCATAGGTAAAAGAATGCTTCAATGGTTATTCTTTCTATGTAATCCAAGCAATAGATTTTGATGTAGATCAAATCAACTTTAAGCATAGTGTATTCTTGAAAGTCCAATAGGGGGAACCAAAAAAAATGATTCTAAGGCAAATTGATGGATTATGAGAAGTTGGACTTTGAGGAATATCGCATGAGGATGAGTACATGTCAATGTAAAGCATTTGAGCTTATGAAGATTCTATTAGGCCTTATAAGCATGCAATGAGTGTAATAAAGTGCAGTATGTACTCTGGATCATCAAGGATAGAGATTCGATAAAAAATAGATAGGCTTGGACATTGACTATCTCAAAAAGCTTACTATCTTTGGATGAGACAATCAACTTCAAATGCTTATAGCAATGATCATGATTAAAATTAGAAAAACTCCTTTTGGAGGAGTGATAAACATAGCGTTGAGTGTATAGAATGCACAAGAGTACAAGAAATAAGAAAAATATGCTTCTAGAATGAATCACATACTCAACAATTGTACCTCTCATTTTTCAGGAGAGCATACAGATAGACCCCAAGATCCAAAAACTGAGATCTCCTCCAATTTAAGGAATTAAATTCTTTGAACATTTACACACATACACTAGATGCTAATATCTTTCCAATGATTCCTCTCACATACAGTTTGGAGATTTGTAGAGAGAGCAATAGTCTTCATAAACTTATTGTTGTTGAAGAAGATGATGCAAAAAAATGAAGGAGCAAGACAAGGATGGCCACAAGTGTATGTATATTGCTTCATGTAATGTACAAGTGATTTGAAGTCCTTGTATAGACTCTTGAAGTGCTCGATGAATTTTACAAGTGTATAGGTGATTTATTGATTAATTGATTGCAACTCAACCACTTAGAATTCATGGAAGATTAGCTCTTTATTTTCTACTTTTACATGTGTAAAGATATAGGCTTTTAGAAGGGTAAAATATCCATGAACAATCTTAAAAAGAAAATACGAAAAATGAGCATAGGTAAAAGAACGCTTCAATGCTTTTGATGTAATCCACAAGATAGGTTTTGATATAGATCTATTCCACCTTAAGCATAGTTCATTGCTTCTTTGAAAAACAAGATATCAATTTTGTACCTACAAAGGTGATATATCTAGATAGGCTTGCTCTATAGTCTTAGAGCCTACCCAATCCACATCAAAAAATAGCCTTATGTGTATATGAGAGGTATAAGGATAGTACAAACCTTAATTATATGTTCCCTTTAGGTGTTTGAGGGTTCTTTTGTTTTTTCCCATGTGAGGTTTCATTAGAGTATGCATACACTATCTTCACACACTTACTCCCTAGCAAATGTGTACCCTCATTAATCTATCATCATTCAAGCTACGAACTAGACTCTGATACCTAGTTACATCCTCAATTTGTTCAGCTTCATGAGAACTTAACTTCACATTCATCTCCATAGTAGTACCTACAACCTTTGAGTTTTCCATCTTGAATTTGACAAGCATGTCTTTGATGGACTTCCTTTGAGTATGGTACATACCTCTCTATGTATATACTGCTTTCAATCCTAGGAAGTATGTGAGTAGACCTACATCATTGATTTTAAACTTCTCTTTCATCCGAATCTTGATCTTCCTAAATCCTTCAACATTATTTTTTATAATTATAATTTCATTACCATATATAGAGGCATATAACTTCAAATTGGTTCCTCATAATGAAGAGGGAAGGATCTGCGTTGCTCACATTGAATCCCTTATCTTGCAAGAGGGTAACTAATATGTGATTACAAGCCTTAGAGGCTTGTTTTAAACCATACAAAGCTTTCCTTAACCTGCATATGTACTTACGACATGATGAATCTTCTACTTGGGTATCTTTTTGAGTGTTGTTAACTCCATCCATAATTGATTCTTCCTTGCGTTGGTGCTTGATGATAACAATACTTCAAGAATATTCCATGTCTCTTGTGATATTTTGTAGCTCCTAAACTAAGGAACTAAATACTCAGAGATAGTGTTACAAATGTATGATGTTGCCAAGGCATCTTTAAGCACCATGCATTGAGTCTTTTAGAGAGAGAAAGAGATTGGGGAAGAGTGGCTACCTTTTCCATCCGCAACATGAGAATCACTAGTAATTCACGTGCTTCAGACAATTGTGAATGATATCCAGAATAAATATTCAGACGATTATTAGTGCATTTGTCACAATGAGGACGCTTGTGAAGATTTTTTCCCTTTTTCTTTGTAGTTCGTGACTAACATGACTAACATGATTTGTTCACAGATCTACATAGCTAAACTACACAACGCATACCAAATCAATGCTTAAGTTTTCCATGCACACAATTGTGTAAGTGAAGTGTTTCTTTTGATTCTTCCATTTCCCCTTGAATCCCTTTTTGTAATGCGTCAAAATCCTCCTTTTGATTATTCCCTTTTCACATTGGAAATATCTTGTTTTTCATTTCCTTTTTGTTTTCTTTTCCACTTTCATTCTTTCTTAGGCTTCTTTCCTCCCATGTTGGGTGTAGAAAAGTTTTTCTTGAAAGTTTTAAGAATGTTTTTAGTAATTTATACTTGTTTGAATGCTTTTCATATGTTTGAGTAAGTCCCTAATATCAAATAGGAATCAAGCATAATTTAACAAAAATACATATGGTACACAAAAGAGAGATATATGTTGTATACATGAGAAAGTGTTATCTTGTACGATACATTTCAGCCACATATGGCTTAAGACAAAAGAAGATGTGTCTAGATTTATGACGGAGAAAACGCATGCAAATCAGCCTTATACAGAGATAGATGCATTTGACAATATTATCACTTCATGAATTGTCATCAAATAGCGTCACATTGAGTCACGTCCAATTAATCAGAAGAGAAAGACTCATAATATGATCCCATAAAATATATGATCCCATAAAATATGAGATGCTAAAACAGCCTTAGCCATTAACATATCATTCTAATAACGAGAAAAATTGTAATGATAATCTGAGAGTGCGCTCTCCTATCCATGCAAGAAGATGGCTGTTGAGGACATTCTATCTGGGGTAGCACTCTATATTATAAATTTTGGCGTTGTGCACGACTTCATCCAACAGCAAAAGGGATGACTCCTGCAAATTGGCGCATGGGTTTTGAACCCGCGGAGTGTTGATGTATATGTTTTTAGCACACACTAAGTATGCAAAATCAATAAATAACATTCCACATGCATTGTTTGCATGGGACAAGAGAGAGATTAAGGTTAAGCTTAAGATAGGAAATGACTTCTTCACAAGAAGTTAAAAGCATAAAAGTTTAATGGTATGGGACTTAAAGACCATTATCCTTTTATGATATTTTGGTCTTATCCAAAAACCAACAAAACTTAACACAAACTTAGAAAGATCCTTTAAAGAAAGGTAAGTTTGACTGACTAAATCTAGGATAAAACATTAGTTGACAAATACAACTAAGTGAGTCAACATATTTTAAAAATGTATCAAGAGATATTGAAAAAAGATTGACTTAGTTATGTACGTGATTGGGGTTAGACTAGGTTACTCCAAAACATCTTGTTGATAGTACAACAGGGTGCTCAATCTCCTAAAGTAAGAGATTTATACTAGATTTGGTATTCCGGTCTATCGGAGTCTCCAGAGATTGAAAAGGACTAACTTCTTAATTAAGATATCTGAAGCATCATAGTTAGAGAGTAAAGTTGAACATCATCAAAATCTGATGGCTCGAGACATCGATGTTTTATACCACTAGAGTTTTGGTAAATGGATGATGGTTTGACTTTACCCAAAGGATCTTTTTGAGAATTTAGATTCAATCTCATAAACATAGACACAATGCTTCAAAACCATTAATTCCTTAAAATTTTGAGTCTCATCTGATTTGACTCAAATCATTTTAGTGTTTCAGAAGTGGAATCGGTTACATCAAGTTTTGGTTCTTCCTTCTCGCTTTTCCAGACCTTGGATTTGACTTGGAAGGAATCTTCAAAGTCACTCCTAGATCCGGTTTAGCTAAATGGAATGGATAAACAAATTAAACATCAAAAGATAGATGTTTTGTATAGAACCCTTTCAATTTTAGAAGACACTTAAGACTAAGAGAATTCATTCATCCATCTAATACTTTTTTAAGATTAATGGATGAGGAATCTAAGAAGTTCTCTTAAAAGAGTTTGAAGTAAAACTCTTACGGATCCTTTATAGATTCTAAGAGTTCCAAACAAGTCAAGGCTTTTGAGAAAGTCTTGGAAAAATCATTTTGAGGTTGGATGCCAAAAGAATGGAATCACTGCTTTCCTACATTCTACCTTGACTCTAAAGTACAATAGGACATGATAGTTCTGTATTTGGAAAAAGGATCAGAAGATGTTGGTTAAAAAGTAGAAAATAGTCAAAAACATCTTATTTAGATGTTTTGATCAACCTCAAATTAAGGAGACTTCTCAATGCCTTGAACTAGTAAGAGATCCATCTATTTTGCTACATCGACACCCGAGTGGTGCATAGAAATGGATCAGCATAGTAAAATAGTTGGAGACTGATAAAATTCACCTACTTCATATGTTTGTACTATTGGATGCAGAGTTCGCACATAGGGAAACATTGAATTAGCCAGGATGTTTTAATCCACCCTTATCATTCTATCCATACTCAGCATTTGATTTAGTGTTTCACATGAAAAGTTAAGTAATATTAGAATGATTTGGGCAGGGATTAGCCCCACAAGTGGATCTCCTTCTTTTCAGATCCAGTATGAGATAGAATCTCCTTCTGACGAAGAAGCGAATCAGAGAGATGAAAAACCATGATCTATGGAAATGATCATGGGGCATGGGGGAATACTCCACAAAATATACCTACACACATTTTCGAGGATGAAAATGTTAAAACGGGGGAAGAATGTTGTATAACTATGGGTCAAAGTGACCAGGGTTTTGAGGGTCCAAAACCACTTGGAGAACCCTTGGATTCTATTGGCAAACCCTTGGGAAAGTGTCGTCAAGAGTGTGGTTTGAACCCTTGAATTATTTGGATTTATTTACTCCCAATAGAAGGGTTTTGACCATTAGGATTCATATTTCCTAAGAGTATGATATTTAACCCTTAGGGAGGCCTCTCAAGCCTTGAGATATGTACGTACAAGCTTGGGAGAAGTCCTTTTAGAATCCATGTGAGAGCCATGTGATTCCATGGGATTTCCAACGTTAGAAGGCCTTGGATTAGTATCCATGTGGAGAAGACACTTGGCAAGATCTCCTCACATTTCCCCCTTGGCCTTGAGGTGTATATATGGGTGGAGTTTGGTTGGGTGGATACGTGCATCTCTCACCCCTTGTGGGTTTAGTCTAGTGGGTTTAGCCCTTGACCTTGCTAGTCTTGTTTAGATAGTTACTTTACAACAATGGCTCTGCACACTAATGTTTTATCCCACATTCAGACATATATTCCCCTCCTCGACTAGAACGGAGGGTGTCAATTTTACATGGTGATAGATTTTCAGCCAAAACCAAAAACTCTTTGAAGCACATAAACACTTTGGACTTTGCTTTGAGTGGATATACCCATGCATTCCTAGAAAAATATCAATGAAAGTCATGAAGTAAAGATAGTTTCCAAAAGATGGTGTCTACATAGGACCACACACATCACTATGTACAAGCTGTAATTTTTAAGTAGCTCAAACTAAACCATATTTTGAGAAGAACAAATGTTGCATTTTGCCTTAAATAGAGCCTTCATAAACATGTTTACTAGGTTCCTCAAGTTTGGGCAAAGGGGACACTATTTCAATTTTCTACACGCATAGCAAACTAGCAAAATTCAGATGAACAAAGCACGCATGCCAAAGCTTTGCATCTGACATAACATGAGAATGATGTACTGAAAATGCTAAATCATTCATAGATTTCTCATAATCTATGATCTTATACAACCCATGACATAAATTGCCAGAAGCAATAACCACGTTGCCATTTGATAGATCATGAAGTGTATATCTGTCAGTAACAAGCTATAGTTTTTAAGTAGCTCAAACTAAACCATCTTTTGAAAAGAACGAATGTTGCATTTTGCCTTAAATAGAGCCTTCATAAACACATTTACCAGGTTCCTCAAGTTTGGGCAAAGGGGACACTATTTCAATTTTCTACACACATAGCAAACTAGCAAAATTCAGATGAACAAAGCACGCATGCCAAAGCTTTGCATCTGACATAGCCTGAGAATGATGTACTGAAAATGCTAAATCATTCATAGATTTCTCATAATCTATGATCTTATACAACCCATGACATAAAATGCCAGATGCAATAAACACGTCGCCATTTGATAGACCATGAAGTGTATATTTGTCATTAACAAATTTCACAACCAAGGCAATCTTGGCTAATGCTCAAACTAATAATAGATTTTTCTTGATCCTTGGCAAAAATAAAGGATCCTATAGAACTACCATCAGTCAGAATGATCTTACGGGACTGCCATGATAGGATAACAGGATTTATTGATGCAAGCGGCACTATTCCTTGTAGGGGCAGGCTCAAGTGAACTGAAGAAACTATAGTGCAAGGTAATATGTTTGGTTACCCCACTATCAAAATATCAAACATCTGAGTCTATTACAGACATACACTACTAATGAGAAGATATGTCAAAACTACAAACAGTATTAAACATCCATAATTCATTCTGCACAAGATTTGCATACTCTGTTTTCGGTGTAGAGGCCTCTACAACAATCATTCGAGCCTCTTTTTTCTTTGCCCATTTTGTAGCCAATTTTGGACAGTCCTTTATGGTATGATTGTTTCCTTTATACTACTTACAAAAGAATTCTTGCTTTTCTGATTTCTTCTCACCTTTATTTTTCTTCTTGAAATGTGCAACATTTATAAATTTTTTCTTACTAGTTGATGAGCTCCATTTACATTTCCCTTCAGAGTAGCCACAAAAGCTTAATCTGCGATACACATAAATGGACTTGTTCTTCCTAGACCGATCTTCTTGCAATATAACAAAGACCAACTCCTCAAAGTTCAAGGCATCTAGATTGCATTTCATCATTAAACGAAGAATAGAAGTAAAACTCTGATATGAATTAGGAAGACAATTCATAACAGTCTACACAAGTGAGCTATCTTGCATAACTTCATCAGCAGAAATCAATTGTTCCTTCAAGTCTTTGATCTTTGTCAGAAAAATATCCATAGAATCACTTCCATTCATATGCTCACTCTCCAACTGTTTTCAGAGGTAAGCAATGTGGGACTCATTCATAGCCTTTTAGAATGTGGTACGTGTATGCCAAGCATCCTTAGCTATTTTGCAAGAAAGAATATGAGGGATAATGTCATGTTTGACACATAAAGTATCAATGCATGTGCGTGAGCATCTCTACCATTCCAACGAATTTGCTCTATAGTACGTGCAACAAAAATTCCACCACAAACAAGAATGTGCAAAATATCACCGTCTTCGATGGCATCTTCATCAGCTTCAGTACCTATATCTGTAAGCAAAATAAGACATTTTTTAACATCCTACATAATATTCCATAGACCTTTTGCAACCAATACATGATGCACCATATAAGCCCATAATGGGTAATTCATACCATCCAACTTATCCTCAACAACCAACATATGAAATACATCATTTCAAACCTTGAGCCAAAAAATTGACTATATCTCAAAAAGTTAAACAAAGCTATCCTATCCAGTTCTGCTAAACCTTTAGTAGACTTTAAGATGCTTATACTGGCAAACCAAAACATGTATATATCTTTGGCAGAAAATACAAAATCGCTTGCACGAGCACTATGATATTTCCTTGGCAGGCCAAAACGAGCTCCACCCACGATTTTGACAACACAGAAAAAAGTTGTTCTCATCTCCTAATCAGGTAGAGTATGCTCACCAAATTTTATGTGATTCCAAGACTGTGATCAAAGGGGTATCGATGATGCTCTAGATGAAGTGGCACCCTACTCTGATACCAATTGATGGAGTTCAAGGTTTGCGGAACACGAACAACACATGGAAGAAGAAGAAGCTTGGAGCACAACACACAATACTGAATGTATTACCACTACAATGTACAAAGATAACTAACACATTAGGGTTATTAGCATATATACAAGCCATTGAAAAACCTTATAAAGAGGGAAAAAGTACCCCGGCGGTCCTAGTGTGTTCACACACATCACGACCTAAATAAATCAACACAATGTTTCAAGAACTTAGATGTCATAATGCCCATGCTTTTGAATTGCCAATGACATGCACATTGATCAAGGAATGATTAGATATTGATTTTCTCAATGGCTCAGATTAGAAACTATTAATTTAAAGACTATTACTTTTATTTATCAATTATGTGTTAAATATTATCACAATCCATGGCACACATCGGTTTAAGTTCTTGTTATTTATGGCAAAATGAGACCAATGTCACGTATTTATGTTGATATGATTTATATTCTAAGCTACAGGTTTTTCTCATGTGTGATATGATAAAAATGGATGACAAGTTCTATGACAGCATCTTTGTTAAAAACTTCCCATTTCTATGGAGTTGAAGACTATCCAAAGAATTTCAGGAGAACATTTTTGGCATCAAAATGCCACTAAAAGCTGTACGTTGAATTGCCTCATAGTTGCGAATTGAACTACTTTTCAAAGATTGCAACCTTAAAAAACGAAGAATTCTCACTTTGTTTTTTTATAAATAAATTATAGAAAATTGAATACGTACAACTAAAGCATGCTTAGTCAATCATGTTGTGTAAGTCAACACAGTGTTGAATCCCATAGAATGGAAGCATGCTTGTGTATGATCCGTAACGATGCCCACTTTTATCGCTAGGGCATCCTTCAAATCTTGGTGATGCACACGACTGGGAATCAAATTTATGCACTTGTGTGAGTGTGTCTGAGAGAGAGAGAGAGAGATTGGGGAAAAGTGAGCCGGGGGAGACTCATAGTCTATTTAAAACTGCTGTGTGCACATCTTTGTAGAACCCCTCAAGACGGATCTCTACAAGCAACAAACGAGGAATGCCCACATAGGATTGTTGGTCGTTACCTCCCATCAATAACGTGTACCCAGAGTCAAGTGTAGCAAGGCACCGATTGCCTTTCTTATTCCTAGCAAAGTATATTCATTATTGCTTCCCCATTGACAAGGTCCAGCTACGGTAGAGCATCAGACTAATTGACTTTCCTAACCAAGGATGTGCGTCTGTATCGACGTTAACATCGTGAAAATGCGTGAGTAGTTTGAAATTGCTATATAAACTCCAATCGGCCGCACCCCGGATGCATATGAGAGAGAGAGAAAGAGAGAGACAGAGAGAGAGAGAGACAATATCCGAGGACATCACATTTACGGACAGCATGGTACCTTCCTCCGCCATTGTTTCTTACTTTTGCATTAGTCCGTGCTTGTGTTGACGATCTCCTCAATGTCAGCATCCTCGATTGATATTCAACTTCCGCAATGCCCCTGTCTGTTCATTTCCTCACAAAGATAACTAACACATTAGGGTTATTAGCATATATACAAATATATACAAGCCATTGAAAAACCTTATAAAGAGGGAAAAAGTACCCCGGCGGTCCTAGTGTGTTCACACACATCACGACCTAAATAAATTAACACAATGATTCAAGAACTTTGGAGATTTCATAATGACCATGCTTTTCAATTGCCAATGACATGCACATTGATCAAGGAATGATTAGATATTGATTTTCTGAATGGCTCAGATTATAAACTATTAATTTTAAAGAGTATTACTTTTATTTATCAAATATGTGTTAAATATTATCAGAATCCATGGCACACATTGGTTTAAGTTCTTGTTATTTATGGAGAAATGAGACCAATGTCACGTATTTATGTTGATATGATTTATATTCTAAGTTACAGATTTTTCTCATGCGTGCTATGATAAAAATGGATGACTACTTCTATGAGAGCATCTTTGTCAAAAGCTTCCCATTTCTATGGAGTTGAAGACTCTAATATTTTTGGCATCAAAATGCCACTAAAAGCTGTACCTTGAATTGCCTCATAGTTGCAAATTGAACTACTTTTGAAAGATTGCAACCTTAAAAAATGAAAAATTCTCACTTTGTTATTTTATAAAATAAATTATAGAAAATTGAATACGTACAACTAAAGCATGCTTAGTCAATCATGTTGTGTAAGTCAATTTAGTGTTGAATCCCATAGAGTGGAAGCATGCTTGTGTATGATCCTTAAGGATGCCCACTTTTATCCCTAGGGCATCCTTCACATTTCGGTGATGCCCACGACTGGGCATCAAATTTATGCACTGGTGTGAGTGTGTGTGTGTGTGTGAGAGAGAGAGTGAGTGAGAGAGAGAGATTGCGGAAGAGTGAGCCGGGGGAGACTCCTAGCCTATTGGAAATTGCTGTCTGCACATCTTTGTAGAACCCCTCAAGACGGAGCTCTACAAGCAACAAACGAGGAATGCCCACATTGGATTGTTGGGCGTTACCTCCCATCAATAACGTGTACCCAGAGTCAAGTGTAGCAAGGCACCGATTGCCTTTCTTATTCCTCGCAAAGTATATTCATTATTGCTTCCCCATCGACAAGGTCCAGCTACGGTAGAGCATCAGACTAATTGACTTTCCTAACCAAGGATGTGCGTCTTTATCGACGTTAACATCGTCAAAATGCGTGAGTAGTTTGAAATTGCTATATAAACTCCAATCGGCAGCACCCCGGATGCATATGAGAGAGAGAGGGAAAAATAGAGCGAGAGACAATATCCGAGGACATCACATTTACGGACACCATGGTACCTTCCTGGTTTTCCGCCATTGTTTCTTACTTTTTCATTAATCGGTGCTTGTGTTGACGATCTCCTCAATGTCAGCATCCTCGATTGTCCGCAATGCCCCTGTCTGTTCATTTCTTCACATTGCATTGCATTGGATTGCTTCTCTTTGGTCGAGGACAAGCTATGAGCAGGATTCCAAATGGGTTGTGGATTCTAAGCTTTGATATGCACTCAATCCAACACTATGGTATGTTACAGATACACTCTCAGGGCGTTTACCATGTCTATTTCTTCTTCTGCATTAGCCGATGTCTCAATTAACAATACATGGCGTCCTCCTTTTGATTTTTTTTTTTTGTTTTTCTCTGTTTTATGGTTTTGAATGTTGTAATATATCTTTTAGTATTTTATTCTAGTTTACCTTTTCTATCCGCATTTGTCACAATTATATACATAATAAATATTCAGACAGTTGTGAATGATATCAAGAATAAATATTCAGACGATCATTAGAGCATTTGTGACAACGAGGACGCTTCTGAAGATTTTTTCCCTTTTTCTATTTAATTCGTGACGAACATGACTAGCATGATTTTGTTCACAGATCTACATAGCTAATCTACACAACGCATACAAAATCAATGCTTAAAATTTTCCATGCACACCATTGCGTAAGTGAAGTGTTTCTTTTGATGTGTAAGTCCTGATATCAAATAAGAATCAAGAAGAATTTTAACAAAAATACATATGGTACACAAACGAGAGATATATGTTGTATACATGAGAAAAGTGTTATCTTGTAGGATACACTTCAGCCACATATGGCTTAAGGCAAAAATAGATGTCTCTAGATTTATGCCGGAGAAAACACAAGCAAATCAGCCTTTTACAAAGATAGATGCAATATGAGATGCTAAAAAAACCTTAGCCATCAACATATCGTTCTAATAACAAGGAAAAATTGTAATGATAATCTTGATATTTATATTAAATATCAAGTCAAAGAGGCTAATCCTTCCATGAGAAAAGCATTCAAGGCATGAGACCACAACACCATTGGTGCTGTCCATATTTTGGCTGCATTCTGAACAATGTTGGAAGGATTTTTGTGGAACTGAGCTTGCGAGAAGATTGTTTAAAATTCCTCCCATCCCGTCTTCTTCACCACTTCTTGCAGTGAAATTTATTACTTTGTTGTCACCAATGTAGATTCCTATAAAAAAGAATGACAAAAGAACTTAATGCACTAAGTGTAAGTGTGAGAAAATATCTTAATCGGAGAAAATATCTACTTAGAAATTTCGGAAATTACAACGCCTTGCAGAGGTCATCTTCAGTTGTTTGTGGCAAATGTGAGTACAAGCGCAAGATCATGAGCTATGCAATTACTGATACTCAATAAATGCGGCATGATTAAGAGCATGCAGCAGCGAACCTGAAGCACACATGGCCATCGACGGACAACACAAGCAGCAAAGCGATTAAAGCATACATGGCCACATTAGAAGAGAGTCTTTCAAAGCCTTTATATTACTATAGAAATAACATACTTGGCACCCTCAAGCTTCTTGAGGTTATGAGAAAGCGTGGCTGTAGAAAGCTTGTATTCTCATCATCTACAACAGGCTACGCGCAACCTAAATTTGTTCCTTGCAATGAGCCCTTATGGCCAGGCTAGGCTTAGACTTGCTTGAGATCTGCACGTTCCTGACTCGGAATTGAAAACTATCCTTTTATGCTATTTCAACGCAATTGGAGCACATTCGAGTGGATTGACTGGAGAGGATCAAGTTTTATGCCTTTTCTCCATCAAGTTTCTGAAAGCATTTGGAGGCGACAATCAAACAAGAGATGGCACGGGGGTTTGTAATTATGAACATGCTATGGATTTGGGAATGGGGCATGTCTCT
The DNA here is from genome assembly GCA_020310875.1 of Ceratopteris richardii. Taxonomy (NCBI): domain Eukaryota; kingdom Viridiplantae; phylum Streptophyta; class Polypodiopsida; order Polypodiales; family Pteridaceae; genus Ceratopteris; species Ceratopteris richardii. Next base: position 197,643,221 of record CM035414.1, on the reverse strand, counting down.
GCTCTCGATCAGAAAGTGTACAAGAAGAAATCTTCAGGACCTTAGCAGGTAATTCAGGTGATATATGATGTATACATGAGAAAGTGTTATCGTGTAGGATACATTTCAGCCACATACGGCATAAGACAAACGAAGATGTCTCTGGATTTATGACACAGAAAACACAAGATATCTGCTCACACAATAAATCCCAACAGCTGTAGGCAAGCCTGAAAGATATAGGGAAGAAACTGACAAGGGGATAGCTAGGAAATTAGAAGATACTTGCCCACTCCTACCTCCCGTACTTTGGCAGCTATTTGCCCACTCCTACCTCCCATACTTTGGCAACTATGTGCCCACTCGTCAAGAGGAGTCCTATTTTACAATAGATTGCAAAATCCTTACAATTGTTACAAAAGAGATGATACCCGCCAAATCCATTCTCCCAAAGGAATAATGCACGGTGAAGCACATCCTCAACAGTATCAGCATGTGCAAAACTGCATGTTCCAGCTCGAGCTTGGGCCAAGAACGTTTTTGTATCCACACCATACTCAAACCTATGTATTGGCCTTCCATGAAAAAAGCATTCAAGGCATGAGACCAAAACGCTATTGGTGTTCTCCATATTTTGGCTGCATTCTGAACAATCGTGGAAGCATTTTTGTGGAAGTGAGCTACTGAAAAGATTGTTTAAAATTCCTCCCATTCTAAATCGGAGAAAATATCTACTTAGAAAGTTCAGTAATACAACGCCTTGCAGAAGACGTCTCCAGTTGTTTGTGGCGAATGTGAGTAGAAGATGATATGGATAGAAGTAGAAGCGGAAGATGGTCAATGCAATTGCTGATACAGAGGATGCAACAGCGGAGGTCAAACCATCCATAACAGCGTACCGTACATGAAGCAATCATGACCATCGACGAACAACGCAAGCATCGTCGAATACGTAAATGTGACCTCTTCGGAAGGCAACTGGTTTCTTGGAAGTTGCCACTTTTATGGGCATCTCGGAAGGCAACTGGTTTCTTGAAAGTTGCCACTTGACCCGCTGGCCTACGGAAACGTCGAAGATGAAGGAGTTTTGCACATGATCATAGTCCGGACTTGACAATGATCATTCATCATCAACGAGTCAACAAGATCGTTCATCATCAACGAGTTTAAATTTGATCACAATGGCGCTGAAGGTTCAGAATCTGCGCATCCTCGAAAATATATATATATATATATATATATATATATATATATATATATATATATATATATATATATATATATATATATGTGATGGTGTAGCTAATATGCCAATGTTCTTGGCCTTGAGAGTGGGACTTGAATTTTGGCACGTCAAAATCAATCATTCTTTAAATATACACTCTGGGCCTTTAGTTACCGCTGTGGGACTTGAATTTTGGCACGTTAAAATCAATCATTCTTTAAATATACACTCTGGGCCTTTAGTTACCGCTGAGGAATGCAGAGAGAGAGAGATTCACTCTCTTGAAGTTTTGTGCAGTTGGGAGTTCACCAATTATGAACGTAGAAGTATGTGAATTGTTTTGTTCTTTTTTTTTTTCTTTTCTTTTTAATGGAGGTTCAGCCGAAGCCTACTCTCCCGGACTTTAACTTTGAAATTGCAACTGTACAAGTGAATGGACATAGTACTCGCGGGACCCCCCGTATCCCACAAAGCAGGGGTTAGACAAGGTTACAACTAAATGAGACATGGTTACAACTGGGTTTAAGTGGAAGTGTTCATCAATATTAAATTCAAGAACTTATGTGTATGAAATCTTTAGAAAAAATTACTCAAGTCGTGGTTACAAAGATCGACACTCTTATCATCGACAAAAATTGGATACAAAAAATGTTGTGCATACGGAGGAATGAGAGAGAGAGAGAGAGAGATTGTTTGTCCTTTTAATTACTGTTGCCTTAAGTCATTTTGTTTTATTAGCTATTTAGTTTATATAAAGAAAAGAACGATTATAATATAGTTAATCAAATAAAATCCAAGCTAGGAAGTGACTTAAATAAATAAATAAATAGAATAAAAATTAAGTAATATAATGATGTTAATAAAAAACTAGGAATTAGTTGAATAGATAAATCAAATAAAAAGAAAAATAGAACTGTATAAAGAAAAACAAAAGAACAATAGGACTTAAAGTAACCATAAAAATAATAAGAAGAAAATAGGAATATAAAAAAATGTAAAAGGAAGTAAATAAAAAGAAATAATGTCTTTAAAATAAAAAAATGATGAAACTAGAGGGGATAGTTTTTTCTTCAAGTATATCTTTCATAAAACTTCAAATATACTAATGAGAATTCAAAAAGATCTAATCGACCCTCTAGCAGAAATGATCAAGCGAAGAGTGCTTTTTCCATCTGCATTATAGGGGAGTTTATAGAAGTGTATCCAAAGCTATTTCAATCTAGGATCTTTCTTTTATCTAAAAGATCGTACTTTGTATCTTGTATTAGGCTTCTGCCCATACATTGTACAATGTCCATGGATGGTAACACTTTTTTTACCACGGATGAGTACATGATTGTTGATGTTTTGAGTTTGTCCCAAACCTACTTCCACTCTGACTGATTTCATCAGTGACATATTAATCCCAAATGCACATGCTTTGCTGCTCCCCCTTAAGTATAGGCAAGGCTGCTCGGATTATCCCTAGGAAGGGGCCCATTGGGCAAACATTGCTTCTCGGACACAATGGCACCCTAGGGCCCGATCCAACCCTCATTTTAGGGAAACCTCTGTTTCAAGGATTGACATAGTGAATCTTAATGAATTTTATATGACTTCATAGGTGCACCACTTACTTTGCCCTTATTATTCTCCAAAAGAAACATAATGTGTATGTTAAGGGAGGGACGCCTTACAATTATGTATTCTTGTACCCGGTTGGGCTAGATATTTTTCAATCAAACATTCTTTTAAATGGTACTTGAAGTTTTTCTCACATCTTTCTTTCCATGTCTTCCAAAGCACTTCCCCTCTCGCCCCATTCTACAAGGAAATGAAGCAATCAATGTCTCCTTAGAAAAAGACTTGCTTCTAGTTGACTTGACATTGTAATCTTAGTATCCTGGTAAGATCGTTCCAAACTCAGTGACTCAAAGAGCATGAAAAGAAGAGGTGACCAATATCTTCTCTACCATAGAGGCCACACTTGCACCATTAAGGGAGCCCACAATTTTTTTAGCTCTGACATTGGTCCAAATTACTAGGTGGAGAACTTCCCATAGAAGAACCCATTTATTGTTCTCAATAAGAGGATGCCTAAGATCCATGAACTTTAATTGCCATCTCATAAGTGGAAATATCAAGCACCACCTTCTTCTTGGAACAGAATGAATTTTCCAAACTAGTACCATTGATCCATATTAACCTTTCAATCTGAGGAGTGTCATATGCTTGAAGGGGGCAAGTCTTTTAGATCTCGTAAGAATTTATTATGTGTCTTCAAAGTTTGCCCATGAAGCTTCACACTAGACCACAAAAGGATCATCCCACTTTCTGCCATTCCCCCAAACGCCATAATTCCCAAACCACCAAGATCTTTCTCATTAGAAAAAATGGTTTAACTTATTTTGGGCACACTTCTCCTCTTCGGATGTCTCAACAATAGCAGATTACTGTAGATTCTTCTGAACCTAGCTAAGTCTTTGTCTTTTGTTTTCCAAACAAATAAAAATAGACAAGTCATGAAAGATGAAGGTGATGATCACCATGGCATGTCCCACTTCATTAAGTTGCAAGCGTTGTGGTAAGAACGGTGATTATCAAGCTTCATGAGAATTGGATTTCACCATTGACCAATGGAAACATTAAAACCCATCCGAATTCAATGAGAAGAAGTGTGGGCTAGAGTGCTTCTGAGATTCTTGATTAAGAACAAATTGTGGAAGCTATCTTCTAATGATTTATTCAATATCCTAATGCTATATAGATTGTGTTTAGACATTTCCAGAAGGTGTTGATACTAGTAGTACCATTATGCACCAAGACATTCATGTCATTGGCGAAGAGTGTCATTATCATTTTGTCCAAGCCATGGGGAAGCAGCAAATCATGGATATGATCAAGATGACATTTTGAGAAGATTCCTTAGCATATTCAAGGTCTTTTAATCCCACACATCAATATTGGCTTCTCTCCCTAAATTGTTAAAAATAAATAAGTAGACTCTTTCTTTGAATTTCCTCTCTGTATCTAAGATTTGTTCTAATTTTTTGTACACGGCATTCAAGGTAGGCACTTCCTTTATTGATTTCATCTGCAAGACATCAAAGCCTAGGATAAAGATTTTGCCTTCTCACACAACACGTGCTGGAGATATGTAGTGTGCTTGGCTATGAACCTCCAACACATTTCTAGAGAAGCATGGGTGCTAAAAGCCTTGATGTAGGTTAAGGAGATCATCCATTGGAAAGAAGGAAGGTAGAAGATAGAAGGATAAGAATGATCCAAGGAGCTCTACTATGTCTAAAGTGTTGCTTGAAAGTAGAACCACATGATAGTGATCTCACAAAACTAAGAACACACATTGATAGAAGGATGGGGGACCCATGCTATTCTGTGTAATATGGCTTCTTTCAAGTCTCACCTTTTGCATTCCAACACCTGATTGGAGGTTTAACCAAGAGAAGCCATCCTACCTTTGTTTTCCACCAAGCCATGGTGTAAGTGAACCTTGTCCCAAATTTATTAATAAAGACCTTCAATATTTTTCTCCAATTGGTACTATCTATGAGAATAAACTTCCACTATATTAATTCCCCATAGAGGATGAACTCAAAGAGTAGAGATCACAAAGAATGCCATGTAGTTAGAACTTTTGTGTCTAAATTAGGCACATACACCAAGAAAATGATGAATTCTATGGAAAACTTAAAAGAATTAGAAAAGCACTTATGATTGAATTCTTTCAAGGTCTCAACCAAGACATTGCGCTAGAGTGACCTAAAGAATAAAGCTATGCCACCACTCCCATGTAGGTGTAAGGTGGTGAGCCACAAATGAGATGCAAAAATACTTTTAAGTAACTTATGAAGTTCCTTTATCTTGTTTTGATCTCTCGGAGACAATTGAAGTATGGGTTCACACTCTCATCTCAAAGCCATTGACCAATCATGGTTGCTTTTGAGCGTTCTAAGAACTCTCAAATGCTAAACGAAATAATGGTCATTTATGAAGGCAAAGACTTTTGTTGTTAAGGGACTGGGACCTTCTTTTCTTGTTTTTATCTTCATGTCTTCTTCTTGAAGTTGAGAGTTCAGGCACATAAGCCATCCTTTAAGGGTGCTTGTCCAAGGAAACCTCACTAGGATTTTTCCATTTTGAGAAACCATCATCATAAGAGAATTAAAAACCTCATTAGCATTATAGATCGAATAATCAAACCTGTGTTGTTGAGGGTATCTTCTTTGCTAGGGGTGTTGCTTGTTTATTATGGTCCTTTGTTGTGGAAATAGTGTTTAAGGTCTCCTCTTCAACTTGCATAAGCTTCATCTCACCAGGTAGTCTAAAAGATTGATCTCAATTTCCATATTACAAAGTAAATTTGTTTCAGGGACCGAGAGAGAGGCAATCATCCCAAGATAACCCTTGGGGCTTCTTCTCCTTCTATGACTCACTTCTATTAAGGCATCCATGTATTGCTTCCCCAATTGTGTTTCTTTTACTTTCTTTGAGTGTGGTGAATTTCTTTCATAGACAAAAGTCTTAACACTTTGGGTCATAGTGACTTTGTTAATAGGAATTTGAACATATCCTTCACTTTTCTTGTCCTCGATGCTTTCTATCTCACTAGAAAGTCATTGATCCTCTTGCCTTATGCCCTGTAGTGACACCATGCATTGGGAAATTCTTTGTATACTAATTTCCATTCTAGAGGCAAGCCTTCACCTATATCTATGTACATTTTCGAGGGTAGATTCAAGTTCAAATCTGCTTCAACATAGATCTGTGGGTGTCATTGTGCCTTGGGTAAATGCAATGCCTCTTCATGGATGATACCACAAACATCTTCTCAAGAGGCTAGTAGAGGATTGATGGAGGAAACAATATCCCTAATAAATCTATAAAGGATGTAATGAAGGTGAATAAGCTCCAACCACAATAGATATAGTGATGATTTGCACTTATTTGGGATGAAATCTGGGATCCAGTTGAAGAGGAATAACGTTGTGTGCCCCACTTATGAGGTGCCAACCTACAACACTTGGAATGCCGTTTCCTCATTTTCAAGTATCATAAGCATTTGGTTTTCTTGCAAACTAACACTTTCTAACCACGAGGCCACATGGGAACCATTGCTTATGGAGCCATTGTGTCACGATTTCAAGTGGGTGTTTTGGACCAAACATCTACCCAATGAGAAAAATCCTTTTTGACTCTTCTTGCTTACCTGAAATGCCCTCCCTAGGAAGGGTGATAAATAGAGGTTCAATCTTGAAAAGTTCTAGAAAACAAATTATTTAGGGTTTGAAGTCATTCATGTAGAAAATGGTGTTTATTTAACACAAAAAAAGTAGTTGCGAGGCGCATGTATATTGTATGAGTGAACATGACCTTGTCAAATAACCTATGGATCCAAAAGAAAATCTATGTGTAGGTGGAAAACCACTTGAATTTGTTTTATCATACACATGAGTAACGACGAATTTAAACTATCAAAGAATCACAAAACATTACTTGGAATAATGTTGTAAGATTATTATGTCCATCTCAGAGTGCACCAACTAATCATTTGGCTTGATTGTATCCAAGAGAGTGTTAAGATATCTCAAGCATATAGACAACGGAGATCTATACTTTTAGCATTATATGGACTACAACCCAAGAGTTTTATTGATGTCGGTACATCTCGTTTGAAGGATAATAAAAGGAGTGTATCTATTTATTTCGTCATGCTAGAGTCAAGGGTCACTTCATGGATGTCCAAGAACCCACCTATACTTGCACTACCATGTACTGAAGTAGAATACATATTTCTAGCACTTACTACATTGAGGATCATGTGGCTCACGAATTTAATTTATGTACCATATGCAAAATAAAGTATATCTAGATCATTAAAAAGATGGTGAGTAAATATTTCTCTTCAAGGCATACCAATTAAATCAGATTCATAAACCAAATTCAAGGCATACCAATTAAATCAAATTCAAGGCATACCAATTAAATCAAGGCATACCGATTAAATCAAATAATTAAACCTCTGCCACATATGCCGGTTCTTAGTCAAGACAATACTGCCCTCCGAGAAGACATTATTAAGGATATGGGACAAAGAAATGAAAACGACAGAGCCCAAAGAACACTCCATTATCAATATATGAGAATAGGAATAACGGAAGAAAAGATTGAATGAAATCTCTGTACTCAGATTTCTTTTGGCAAAGTCTTTAGAAACACGGAAGAAGTAAAGAAAATTATTCCTAGATGATGAAGAATAGGGTATGTTTCTATGCACGCCATCTTTAGGGAAACAATATCTCTCGCTCTCCTCTTTCATACACACAAAAAGAGAGCCTGCAAGCATACTTCTTCTATTTCACTTCTCAAACGGGCATAGCGTGTAAATTAGGCAGGCTTCTAATTAAGGCGCATGTTCTTCATCTTCGGCTACATGTTTCGTTTCCTCTCAAATTTCCAAGGCTTCAGCTTAATGTCGTGCTTCCGCGACATACCTTATCTCTTCTTGAAGGCACTTATAATGCATCTACTAAATCTATTCCTTACCCTCTTGAAGCTTTTCAATCAAATGAACTAATTAGAAATCCATATTCCTCTTGAAGGCACTTATGATGCATCTACTAAATCTCTTCTTGAAGCTTTTCAATCAAATGAACTAATTAGAAATCCATATTCCTCACCCTATATTTAACAAGTATAGTCTCTTACAACATGAAGTGTCCTATCTTGACTGCAAGCCATGCATGGTGAAATGATTTAATTGACTAAGCACACAGTCCATCTACGCCTTGAAAAACTTTCTAAACATTAAGGATTCCTTCTATTTATGGCTAAGCCCATCTATAAATCTTGAGGCTCTCAAAGCATACTCCTTGTTCTAGGAAATAAAGGAATAAAGAAGTGGAAATTTTAGCGGCACAAACCATGAAAGTGAATCCTTTTTGTACAGATTACTTTGCTTGGGTCTCTTGTTTAAGCTTTTCTTATCTTAAAGACCACCAAGCATACTTTTCTTATCTTCAGAAAAGTGCTTTAATAAAGTCTCCATGTTTCAAAACTTTGCACAAGCAAATAATGCTTGGAATTGTTTACTTAATCTTATAAAAGATATTCTTGATTTTTATAAGATTCAAGGCTTTACCACTTTAAGCTTATCTTTTAGGAAAGAACTTGTTTCCTAAATTGTCTTTAAGAAATATCGGGATTTTCTAAGATATCTGTTTTAAAAATGAAAAAAATTTGAATCATTTCATTAATTGTCATGACTTTAGGAAATTACTTGATTCCTAAAGATCAATCAATATTTGTCTTGGTTTCTTTTTTAAGCCTTGAGTTAGCTTAAATAGAATTAAGCAAATGGGCTCTTTGGACAGGCGAGCGCGCTCCAGTCCGGGGTACGGGGGTTCGAATCCCCTATTGTTCACAATAGAGTACTTAAACGTTTTGTTACTCTTAGCTCCTAAGCTTCGCAATGAAGATGATTGCGGCACGCATCTCTAGACAGTCGGGAGCAGAATTCGAAAAAGAGATTATGCACGCCAAGAGTTCACGAGCAAGATGATGAAGATGAGAGCTATAGACCTCGCTCTGATACCAACGCAAGAGAATCAAGATTACGACCACCACATGCTTGAGAGATGACTCTCCTCCCAACCAAATGCCTCTATATATAGCTCTCTCCAGGGGACTGCCTTCTTGGGCAGGTGGATACTAACCATCCATGTGTCACCCATGTAACTACATGTGCGCCAAGTGTCCCGGTTAACTCGATTCAACTCAAGTGGATGCTTCTAGAAGGCTCTAGATCCCTTTGGGCAAAATACTCTCCCCATGTCTCCCATGGGGATTGAACCGAAGACCTCCTCCTTCACATCCTTGAGACTTAACCACTAAGCTAAGTGGATCACTTGTTCACAAGAGCACAAGACCTCCTAGTAAGTCTAAACTCGAGATCTTTGATCATACACACGGATGACCAAACGGTGTCCGATTTCAGATTTGTCTGAACCGGCCAGACCCTTGGATCATAGACTTACTTTATTACAAGAGGTGCAGATGATGAAGGCCTCAAGCCAAGCATTAGTGATTTCTTGATGGATAGAGGAGAGTGAGAAGACAAATGGACTTGGGTGAAACCAAGGTGCCTTGCGACTTTTAGCAAGAGAGGGGAAGGTGAGCACCATTGGGACCTTTAACATCTCCGCGCGAGGGGAGTGGCTTGCCAATCGGAGAGACAATATCCCACAAAAAACCACAAAGAAAGAAAGGGAGATTGGGGAGCTTGACCCATAGAGGGTAGCGAAGGGGTTTAGAGTTGTCCGACATGAAATCGGGGGCCCATTTGAAGAAGCACAGGGTGGCACGCCCGACTTGCCAGAACCTGATACTGAGGGCCTTGAGTGCCGTTTCTTCCTTCTCAAGAACAAGCAGGAGGGTACACTTTGGTTGGAAGCAATTGGCACTTACTCACTACTAAGCCACGAGGAACCACTCTTTGCCAAACCACTGGCGCACAGTATCCAGGGGGGGGGGGGGGGGGGCTTGGACCGAAGAGTTGGCCAATGAGGCAAGTTCTCTTGAGTTCTTCTTGTGTTGAAAGGATCCCCTCGCAATTCAGTGCAACCCGAGGGGCCACCACGGTCTCTAAGGAGCTAGGGGCAACATCCGCCTCACTAGAGAAAACCCGAGGTAAATTACTAATAAGAAGGAAGGGACCCCTGCATCCATCGAGGCGGCCACAAGGAGAAAGGAGCTAAGTCTTCATAAATCTGAACCGAAATGCCCACATGCCCTAGCCTGAGCTCGAGAAGGTTCACTTGATTGTTCCGAAAAAGCCCCTCCACGAGGAACTTAACTATTAATAAACTTTACGCCAAGCCACTTTTCTTAGGATGCGATCGTGCCAAGGACAGAGAGGGAAGAGAATAGGGGAAAAACGAAAAAAGGACCCCCCATGAAAACAATAGATCAAAGCGACTTCAACTCGCGGTTAAATCCCAATCTTCACCCAATAACTGCACGCCAGCTGAGAGTGGGCCACGTGGTCGAAGGATGCAAAGTCCACGATCGACAGAGAGTCCACGACGAAGCGATGGACCGGCACACGATAGACCTGCTTCAGTTGTCTGCAATAACTTGAACACTCATGAGAGATGGACTCCAGCAAAATAACCGGCAGCGCAGTCGCTAAGCTCGGGAGGTGGCAGGCTGCAGCAAACAAAGCGCGATTGAGACAATCAACTGCGAAATTGGAATGCACCAGCCGAAGGACAGAAGTCTTCCAATTGACGTCGGAAAGAAGGCCAATCGACAGCTGAAGACGAAGGACTGACGCCACCACGCGACTCACAGGTCAGTCACTATTGAAAGCGTCCGTTCTTACAAGAAAACGGAAACGCAGGAGCAGGGCAATAATTTGCTTGATTTCTCTTCGAAAAAACCTTGTCGATCGTTGTGGGGAAGGGCGTCAATCGCCAGGTGCTCATCCATCGTGCGGTGGGGCGTCGATCGCGACTAACCGCTTCACGCCCCCATTGACAGCTTCACCACTGACAACTTCAAGTGTTGTGAGAAGGAAGAGACTCGCTTGTAGAGACAATCGATCGCTTCACGATTGACATCCTGCTTGGAGCAACTTGTGAGGCCCGATACCGTATCCTCACATTTTATCACGAATGTTTTTCTACAACACGTTTGTTGTTAGAAGAGAAAGTATCGTTGTGTAAGTTACACCCTTCTTCGTCCTCTGAAGTTACATCCTTGTGTAAGAAGTCTTCCAATTGACGTCGGAAAGAAGGCCGGTCGACAGCTGAAGACGAAGGACAGACGCCACAGCGCGACTCACAGGTCAGGCGCGATTGAAAGCTTCCGTTCTTACAAGGAAACGGAAATGCAGGAGCAGGGCAATAATTTGCTTCATTTCTCTTCGAAAAAGACTTGTCGATTGTTGCGCGGAGGGGCGTCAATCGTCAGCTACTCGTCCATCGTGAGGTGGGGCGTCGGTCGCGATTGATCGCTTCGCGCCCCGATTGACAGCTTCACAACTGACAGCTTCGACTGTTGTGATGGTGAAGGAACCTCGGACATTCACTCTCTTGAAGTTTTGTGCATTTGGAGGTTCACCAACTCTGATTGTATCGAATACAAAGATCCTTTAGATATCTGCTCACACAATAAATCCCAGCAGCTGTAGTCCAGCCTACAAGATATACGGTAGAAACTGACAAGGGGATAGTTTGGAAATTAGTAGCTATTTGCACACTCCTACCTCCCATACTTTGGCTCGTTAAGAGGAGTCCTGTTTTACAATAGATTGCAAAATCCTCACAATTGTTACAAAAGAGATGATACCCGCCAAATCCATTCTCCCAAAGGAATAGTGCACGGTGAAGCACATCCTCAACAGGATCAGCATGTGATGTTCCACCTCGAGCTTGGGCCAAGAACGTTTTTGTATCCACACCATACTCAAACCGATGTATTTGACTTCCATGAACAAAGCATTCAAGACATGAGACTAAAACACCATTGGTGTTCTCCATATTTTGGCTGCATTCTGAACAATGTTGGAAGGATTGTTTTAGAACTGAGCTAGCGAAAAGATTTTTTAAAATTCCTCCCATCCCTTCTCCTCCACCCGCTCTTGCAGTGAAATTTATTACTTTGTTGTCACCAATGTAGATTCCTATAAATAAGAATGACAAAAGAATTTAATGCAATAAGTTTAAGTGTGAGAAAATATATTTAAATCGGAGAAAATATCTACTTAGAAAGTTCATAAATACAACGCCTTTCAGAAGTCATCTTCAGTTGTTTGTGGCGAATGTGAGTAGAGATAGGATAGAAGTACAAGCGCAAGATGGTCAATGCAATTACTGATACAAGATGGTCAATGCGGCATGATTAAGAGCATGCAGAGCGGGCCTGAAGCCATGCATAACAGCGATTAAAGCATACATGGCCATCGACGGCCAACGCAAGCATCGTAGAAGAAGAAAATCAGGAACAAGGATGGAAAACCAGTAATGTACCATGGTGGGCGTAGATGTACCACGGCTTCCACGAGTAAATGTGATCTCCTACATGCAGTTCCTCTTTGCTGATCTTATTGGAGAAGAGTCCCATACCTCTTTGCTGCGCTACTCGATCTCTCCTTCTCGCCAGATCGAGTCGAAATTCCGCACTTTGACGATGCCAAGGATACTGCGTCACCGATCCGCCTTCCTCAACTTTATAGGCATCTCGGAAGTTGCGACTTGACACGCTCGTCTACTAAAACGTTGGACACGCTGGTCTACCAAAACGTCGGACACGCTAAAAACGACTTGACTTGTTGGCGCTGAAGGAGTCCATATGATCAATCATCGAGAGAGAGAGAGAGAGAGAGAGAGAAAGAGATGGTGGGGCTTGACAAATCGATTACAGAAATGGAATTGCCCTTGAATGACAATAAGCGGATGGTAATTTGTGCAAAGGAGATTCAGATAGCTACTACGGTGTGAAAGAGAAACAGAGACAATCACTTCTGTAATTTCGAGGGTGTTTTGTTTCAGGGAATTGATATCAAAGTCCTCCGATTGTTAAGGATTGAATCTAAACTTGGCAAAAGAAGTTCTAAATGTTTGTTACCAGGAGTTAGTCACAGGCTTTCCGCCATTTGGTCATCAATTCGTGGCCTTGCTTGTGATCTGCACGTTCCTGACTCGGAATTGAAAACTATCCTTTTATTTCAATTGGAGCACGTCCGAGTGGATTGACTGGAGAGGATCAAGTTATATGCCTTTTTCTCCATCAAGTTTCTGCAAGAATCTGGCAGACGGTTGGAATGAAAATCAGACTTCAAAAACAGCTTAGTTGGAAACAAGCCCCAACTCCTACAGAATCTGACAGACGGTTGGAATGACAATCAGACTTCAAAAACAGCTTAGTTGGAAACAAGTCCTTTTGGGAGAAGCGATCGGCTGCTCTGCGACACTCTGGAACGCCATGAGAGGGGAAGTCCTGTGGAAAATTTGGCGGGAGAGGTGTGCTCTCAACTTCGGCGGTCCCCCCAGGGAGTGGTCAATTGAGAAATCACTATTCCTCCTGGGCAAAAGGATCGTTAACAGTAAGAAGTCCCCCCCCTTCAGGCACCATCAAGTCCTCCTTTTGATCAACAACAAGCTCAAACCCAAGTGGGCCCCGCATGAGGGCGATGAGAGGGTGATTAACCTTCTCTGTAATGCAACCTAGGATTCAATCAAGCTTCCCCTGCTTTGTGGGATTTGGGGGGTCCCGTGGGCACTAGTCCCCTTCTATTGTACCTTTGTTTCTTAATTTAATTCAAGTCCGGGAGAGTAGGCTATTGCCGAACTTCCTTTATATAAAAAAAAAAAAGTTTCTGCAAGAATTTGGAGAAAAAGGCATGAAAAAATCTTCAGGAACTTAGCAGGGTGATTCAGGTGATATATTATGTATACATGCGAAAGTGATATCTTGTAGGATACATTTGAGCCGCATATAGCTTAAGACAAACGAAGATGAAGATGTCTCTGGATTTATGACAGAGAAAACACAAGCAAATCAACCTTATACAAAGATAGATGCATTTGACAATATCATGAATTCATGAATTGTCATAAAATAGCATCACACTGAATCATGTCGAATTGATCATAAGAGAAAGACTCATAATATGATCCCATAAAATATGAGATGCTAAAACAGCCTTAACCATCAACCTATCATTCTAATAACAAGGAAAATTGTAATGATAATCTTGATATGCATATTAAATATCAAATCAAAGGGGCTAATTCTGATCATTGGTAATTGATGAAGGTGAACAACCCAAAGTAATAGCCAGATCCATGGGAATTTTGATAACATCTACCAAGATACCTTAGATATCTGTTCACACAATAAATCCCCAGTACATTAGGGGAAAAAATGAACCCTGAATGGGCCTTTTAGATTAAGAGGTGATTAGTGATGGACCAATGGGAAGAGGGTGGTGGCCACAGTCTACACCTAGACTAGGCATAGGCTTCCCTTGTTTTGTTGTGGTCAAAAGTGGTATGAATGACTAAAAACCATGAGTTCCTCTACAAAAGTGGTTTGTAGGCCTAGAGTTTCAACCACAACCATTGGATGAACTAAAAGATCCATTTAATTTCAGAAATAAAGTCGGCATACATTTTGGTCCATTGGATGTGGCAAAGATCCAATGGTGTCTCTTGAATCTAAAGAAGAAATGCGTGCTCATCTCTCCTCCGTTGGATGGAACAAAAAAGGAATGGCTAGGATATAATTTTTTGAGTTTTGGGTCGTTTCAAATTCCATCCATTGGATGCTTTGTTGATCTAATGGTTGTAGTTCTTTCTTCTTCTCAGGCCATTAGATCATCGCCAAATCTGACGGAGGAAATTGAATCCCGCCACGGAACTCCGACGGCCGTTTTGTCCTTTTATGCCAGTCCACTCACTCTCTCACTTCATTTATTGCTTCCTCTTTTGTCTTTTATTGACAGACACACCCGCTTCAATCGTGACCATCCACGAGGATCGCATCTAACGGAGGAGAATGCCCACGACTGTGCACACTTTGGAGGAAATTTTGTCCTCTTGTGACAGACACACAAGGCTCAATCGTAGGCGTCTGTGACATCTTATCCAAGGGACACAAATACTCACGCCTTCATTTCGACTGAGCACAAGTTTTAGAGCAAATATTTTATTGCAAAAACCACTAGTGGTTTTTTTTTGGCCTTAATACCCTTTTTGCTAATCTTAATCCCCAAAAATTAGGAATCCTTACAAGGCCCATGCAGGGTTCATTTTTTCCCCTAATGAAACCGTTATCCCTTCAGCAGACACTATGTGACCAAGAAGAGTGCCCTTAGTGACCAAAAATTGACATTTTGGAGGATTTAACTTCAAACTTGTTTTGAGACATTGCTTAAAGATTTCCTTTAGATTTTCCAAATGATCATGGAAATCTTGAACTGTTGCTCTTCTATCTATGCATAAAAATACGGAAAATTCATCCATGAAAATGCACAGAAAGGTTATTAACCACTTGCCCAATATTAGATACATTGTTCTATTAAATGAAGCTAGTGCATTTTTCAAGCCAAACACCATGTGGGTATACACATAAGTGCCCCATGGAGTAACGAAGGCTATTTTGTCCCTATCATCAGGGTACTTCCTCAAGTACTTGCTGTGTGAAGGGCTGAGGAAATCTATCTTGAATAGTTACCTTATTCAAAGCACGAAAATCAACAGAGACTTTTATTTTCCCACTATTCTTCTTGGGTACAATAACTATAGAAGAAAGCCACCTGGAATGTTCTACTGGAACAATTATACCTGCTTCCTCTAGTTTTGTAAATTTCAACTTTACTGCCTCTGCATACTTTGGATTGAGTCGATACAGCCTACTTCTTGCAGGCGTGCCTCCCTCAAATAAGGGTATTCGCTGTAATCCAAGCTCCTCTGGTATTCTTCTTAGATCTTTGTAGGACCATGCAAAGACATTTTTATAAGCAAAAAGTAAAGAAGTTACCTTTTGGAGTAAAGGGGGATAATGCCATAACCAAGAGGCCAAGTGGACTACTTGAGGGTTCTCCTCATCTCCTAGATTTACTTCTTGAACCAGTGTTTTAGGACTAGTCTTACTTGAGAAATCCTCTCCATTGTATGCAGGAGTGGAATTTATCTTATACTCGACAATATGTTCTCTGATCAGTCCTTGAGATATATCCGAAAAGGGAAGATCTTCTCTGCATTCAGGCTCATAACTTCCCTTCACTGAAACTTTTACTTTTTTTTACCCTTCAATGTTTTTATTCACGTGCAAACTCTCATTCTCTAATTCCTACCTGCAGTTCCTCTCCGTTTTTGTGGTTCCGCTTTGCTGGTCTTGTTTGCTGGGTTACTCGAGTGGAAATGGCGCACTTTGAGGATGTCGAGATGATGCACCGTCTCCTTGACATCTCGGAAGGCAATTGGATTCTTGGAAGATGCCACTTGACCCGCTGGCCTACGGAAATGCCGGAGTCCGGACTTGACAATACGTTGGGGCTGAAGGAGTCAATATGATCATTCATCATCAACGCGTTTTGCACATGATCAGAGTGACAACTGTACAGTGTCTAAATTTGATCACAATGGCGTTGAAGGTTCATGATATGCGCATCCTCGAATATATATATATATATATATATATATATATATATATATATATATATATATATATATATATATATATATATATATATATATGGGTGGTGTAGCTAATATGCCAATGTTCTTCGCCCTTGATAGTGGGACTTGAACTTTGGCACGTCAAAATCAATCATTCTTTAAATATACACTTTGGGCCTTGAGAGAGAGAGATTCACTCTCTTGAGGTTTTGTGCATTTGGGAGTTCACCAATTATGAACGTAGAAGTATGTGAATTGTTTTGCTCTTGCATGAAGAGAACGTTGATGAACTTAAGATGGTTGGACACAGAGGTGTACATCAATGTTAAATTGAAGAACTTAATGAAATCTTTAGAAAAAATTACTCAAGTCGTGGTTCCAAATATGGACACTCTTATCATCGAGAAAAATTGGATACAAAAAATGTTGTGCATACGGAGGAATTAAAGAGAGACAGAGAGTTGAATGTAATTGTTAGATTGAACTGAAGAAAGTTGTACCAATCATGAGTTTTGATGGAAGCTAACTCTTGTTATCGAGTGAAGAAAACTGTACCGATCATGAGTTTTCATGGAAGCTAACTGTTGTTCTCGAGTGAAGAAAATTGTAGCAATCATGAGTTTTCATGGAAGCTAACTCTTGTTATCGAGTGAAGAAAACTGTACCGATCATGAGTTTTCATGGAAGCTAACTGTTGTTCTCGAGTGAAGAAAATTGTAGCAATCATGAGTTTTCATGGAAGCTAACTCTTGTTCTCGAGTGAATAAAATCCACATCTATTGCATATATCTAATTGGAGTTCTAACCAAAAAAATATATTTTTTGAGCACTTTCTAATTCCTCGTTCTACAAAAGCTATGGTGATCATGGAAACTCCATTAATACCCATAATACACCATAAATGCGAGAACTTACAGATTACTTTCAAATACTATCTTTGCGCATGGATATCTCTTTCACTTATGACTCTTCTCCAAATTACTTGGCTTATATTTCTGAGAATATGCGTAGGATTTAAGAAGTGAGTAATCAATAGTTCATTGCCATATGAAAGTGGGTAAACTAGGTGATACTATATTGATTACTATATTGAAGAAAATGACTATCACGGTATCTACATGCATATATATCCATAAATTCGAAATCTTGAGCATTCGAAGTTATTGAGTCAAAGAGCGCGCCACTTTTTGTAAACTCTTCAGTTGAAGGAAGATGATGAACAAATATAATAATGTAGGCGAATATACAACGGCCACGACATCGTACTTGATGATTCTTCACGACCATATCCTCGATTATTTATAGGTCGTCCACAAGTAGGATCCTGACAATAATACAAGAAAAACCTTCTTCCAGGGCCAATGCATTGTGGGCTCTCTCCCCTAAAAATGCACTTCCGTTTCTCCTATTCTCATTTATTGAATAAGTCCAAACTTCTTCAGAACATCCAAAATGTGCTTTCTCTACATAAGACATGCCATTTTTTTATATTAATTTAATACCTAGAATGGACCTTATATATCGAAGTCCTAAGATCCTAAAATCTATGTCCTTGATACCTTATTCATAATTTCATGTAATGATTATGTCATCTATAGATAGAGGCAACTATATAGATAGCTCACCGTCCTTCTTGTAAAACAATGATGGATACGCTTCGCTTTGATTGTATCCACAATTGATTATATACTCCACACGTATTTGATTCAAAACCCTTTGGGATTCCTTGAGACCCTATAATGATTTCTTTAAACCTGAAAACATAGCCATCCTTGAATTTATCTTCAAACATAGCCATCCTTGAATTTATCTTCAAACATAGCTCGTTGACTCAATGACTTCTAATGCCGTGCTTCCACGACATACCTTATCTCTTTTTGAAGGCACTTATGATGCATGTACTAAATCTATTCCTTACCCTAATTCTTGAAGCTTTTCAATCAAATGAACTAATTAGAAATCCATATTCCTCACCTTATATTTAACAAGCATAATCACTAACAACATGAAGTGTCCTATATTGACTGCAAGCCTTGATGGAATGTTTTAATTGACTAAGCACACAGTCCATCTACGCCTTGAAAAAATTTTTAAACTTTAAGGATTCCTTCTATTTATAGCTAAGCCCCTCTCTAAATTTTGAGGCTGTCAAAGCATACTCCTTAAAAGAAGTGGAAGTTTTAGCGGCACAAACCATGAAAGTGATCCTTTTTGTGGAAAAGGTTAGAAATAAATTTTCATGCAGCGCATCTGAAATTTTAGCTTCAAAACGCTTCCTTAGGATTTAGAGCACCCAACTATTATTAGTGAAACACTATCCTTTATATTCCACCAAAGTATTCATCATTTATGAAGCACCACGTTTCTTCAATTCATCATTTTTCATGAATTCTCCATCTAGGTACGGATCCTTTTTCATGATTGTAACACAAAGAGCACATCAAACTTGGTGGCATTTTCCATTACTGATCATTCTTCATTTACTGATCATTCTTGATACTTCATTCAAATATCGATTACGTTTCATTATTGTAAAACAGAGAGCATATGCACCAGTGTTGACCCATAGAAGCTTGAACACATATGGCATCAGAAATTATTCCAATGATGATTTTACTATTCACATCTGACATTGAAAGTTCAAATGCAATTACAAAAACATACTCAAAAAGCATGAACCAACTATAAATTTCCAATACGAATCAGTTTAAATTCAATATTCAGACGTATCCAAAACAGAAATGCACTGAACATGGACTTATGCATCTGTTACCCAGAGGCTTATTCTTTGTATCAAGCATGTAGCATCTTATAAACTCATTGAAAAATAACCGAAAGATCCACTAAGGATTGAATTAAGGAATTGTAAAAATAGAATTGCTAGAAATAAAGAACTCAAAAGAGTCTATTTAACACCATTTGATGCAAATATAGTTTGCACGAAGGAAAGAGTGAAACAAATTGATAGGAAGGACACATTAGGGAGTATATTACATGATGTATAGGACATTAAGAGAGTGACCAAGGATGAGATCAAGGACTAATGTAAGGCAATAGAATTGGTATACAAGATAAAGAACTTATAAGAATATAGTTAACAAAATATGACGCAAATATAGTTTTAAAGAAGGAAAGAATTATGAATTGACCTAAACAAAAGAGAATAATCCAAATAACTAATGATAGATAAAGTATAAAAAAGAATGGGATAAAGTAAGAAAGCAATAAGCATGGTTGATAACCATAAATTAATTGAAGAATTGAAGATACTTATGTTAGATATACTAAATACCCCTGCCTCAAGTGACCACAAATGTTCCTTGGTTCTCTAGGTTGTAAGGATCCCATTATGAGGAGAAGCCACTGTGAGAGCAAGGACATTTTTCGAACCCTAACTTGCAAGTTAGATGAGTTTGATGGGTGGCCATTGATGGTAATAGATAATCTTTGTGAGCCTAACCTTAAGTGTAGGTAGGGAATAAACTTCTGATCCTTTGGGCTGCCATTCAAGGGAGAAATAAAATTCTTTGCTTCCATGCCATCTCCCGATAGAATCTTAATGGGACGCTTGTAGAGGGAGCTTGCCCCCTTTTGTGGATTCATGAGGATATTGTCTAATTATATATTTTGATGAATATATCATATCGCCCCACTATGTTTGTCTATACCTAATCCCCTTGTAAACGTTATATAAGGATGTCCCATGTTGACCCCTATAGAGCATTGTGCACTAGTAAGAACTTCATCTAGAGTCTGTAGAGATCACCATCTAAGCTCCACATTGGGAGCACATGGGTGGATAGCACCTTCATTGAAACTGCATTCCTCTTGATAGTATGAAAAATTGAGTTCTCTATCTCTCAATCTGCATCCACCTTTGTCTCTATTTTTCTCTCAAATCTTTCTAATCGTCTATTCCACTATTTTGTTACTTTCTTACATGGTATCAGAGATAAGCAGACCCTTAGTGGTGTTGAAACAAAATTGTAGAGATTGCAGAGGTTTTAGTAGAAAAAGAGAGAAGACATCAAGTGGTGCCTCATCGTCTACAACTAGGACTCAAGGTGGTTCCTCAACAACACTAGGTGGAGTAGAGATAGGAGAAGCAATGATGCAAGTTATCCCAATGTTTCGAATATGACCATCAACCTTCACAGAAGGTAAACTTCATGGCACAACTACATGTTGTGGATTTTTCATATCACTTCTATCCTTGGTTCATATGAACTATTGGAGACTATTCATGGGACTCATCATGAGCCTCAAGAAATATGTGATCCAAATAATTTGAGTCAAAGAATTCCTCCTAATGAGAATCTTTTAATTGCTTTAAAATATAAAAACATAATTCAGCACACTACCAAGGCGTGTGAAGCATGGAACATATTGAGAAATAAATATGAAATTTGTAATCACACAAGCAACCATGGGGCAAGCTTAGTGCATCCGCCTACTAACTTGCTTTCAAACTATCTAAGAGCACGCACATGTGGAGGATCTCTCAAGTTTGAAGCTGAGTGTGTGGAGATATAGAGATGGAGAGATTCCCTATAAGTTAGGAATTACTTTTCCTAGGTTATAGGCAATTACTCACACCTAGTGTGATTCAAATTTTGGTTGTTGAGGGAAGGATTCAAATTGAAATTTGATTTCTGATTTTTCGTGCATGAATGATTGCTTCTGATCATGGTCCAAATTAGTCTAAGGTTGAAGCTTTTATTCAAGCACTCCCCCTCAAGCTTCAAGCTTGAATACTTCATCCTAGCTCAAACACTCCAATGCCATTTTTGAACTTTGCTAACCTCATTGACTCCAAAACTTTGGTGATATGTCAACACATTGGCCGTTGGTACTTTTATGTTGCACTTGAACTCATTTACTCTAGTAATGTCAGTTTCAGTACTGTGTGTTAGAGAATTCTGAATCGTTCTGCGCCTTCTGTTTTGTTTGATTATCTGCACCTGTTCGGTAAGCTTGAGTCACTTTTATTGTCTCTATTGTTACAGTAGTTTGTGTGCGGGACAATTCTTTAGCTAATCAAGTAATTTTGGTATTCAATACTGAATAGTCTGGCGTTGTGTGTGGAGAGCGCCTTACTGCAGTGTGTTCGGTAAACTTTGGAAGAGTTTGATTGCGAACAGTAAGATTGTGAAGTATAAACGGATTCTTGATAGAATTCTTGAGCATTAGTATATGGCTTTGTGTGAAGTGATTAATTGGGAAAATCAAGCATAGGGCCTCTGTTTAATAGACTCCTTCCACTTACGCGTCTCTAACGGTTAGTTTCACGTTTAATACTGGCACCGTCTGTCGGAAGGTGGCAATAGATCAGATTGTTGCAATTTAACTATCGGAAAGCGGCACTAGTGTGTTGCAAATCGATTGTGGAAAAGTGACTGTAGATTGTGAATTGACAATAATAGTACGCAAGTAGTATAAAAGATGATATATGCCGGTTACTCGATCCGGTGAGAGGTATCCGAAGTACCGACAGCCTTGGGTACCTAATTTTCTAAGAATGCCTCCAGGAGGTAGAAGCGCAGATAGGTTGAACCCAATTGCCAAGGAAGTGAAGAACGTTAGTAGTGATTCCGGTAGTATTCCAGTGGAACGTACTACATTTCTGGTAGATTTCGGTGCGATTTTGGCACAGTCTGTCGAAGATATAGTAACTCCAGAGTCTACCAGGATGCAGCATGAACTTAATTTAACACCATTGGGTCAAGATTCGAATTTTTCTACGGATAGAAACGTCTTGGCCAAAGAAATCAGTGAAGGTGAAAAAGCACCTTGTTTTCGTGAAAATTCGACACCTTGCGGTGTTATTTGGGTACCACT
This sequence comes from Ceratopteris richardii, assembly GCA_020310875.1. NCBI lineage: Eukaryota > Viridiplantae > Streptophyta > Polypodiopsida > Polypodiales > Pteridaceae > Ceratopteris > Ceratopteris richardii. The sequence goes on along the minus strand of CM035414.1, from coordinate 197,620,997 downwards.
TGCTAAGAGTTCACAGTTTTTCGGTGACGGTTTGCCATTTCTTGGTGAATCTGCAGTCCAGTCACTGCTATTTGGAGTAAGCTTTCCTACATTTGATATCAAGGAGCAAGCTCGTACACATGATAGATATCTAAAAACTCCAGTTTTTACGGTAGGTCAACTTGTGTTATTTTACAATGCAAAATCAAATCGCTCCGCTGGAAAATTCAAGTTATGATGGTTTGGTCCTTATCCAATTACTGAACAAGTGGGCCCAACTACTTTTTGGTTGACTACTTTGACTGGAATTCCTCTTCCGAAAGTCATCAATGGTTCAAAGCTACGGCCGTATCATCAAGCATTTGACTCTCGCTGACGTGTTTTTCGTTTTTTCGTGTTATTTATTTTCTTTTTGTTTTTTGCGCGCTTAATAAAATAAGTCTATAAATATCCTCGTTTTGACACCTAATTCTGCTCAACAGCTTCCCTGCATTATCATTCTGCCCATGCATGCACACCGAAGTTATGAAGTTATCATCTCGATATCGCGTGATGATTAATGAATTTAATTGCTTCTCGACATCAAGTAACTACTTAACCCTTTTTGTTTCGCTATTAAACGCTATTGTGTTTGTGTGATTTGTGTGCTTGTGCTCTCTGTATCCCTGTGTTTGTTTGCTATTCGTGAACGCAACATGGAAGCTCTGGCAAACTTCGCCGCTTTCCGAGAAGGACTCCCTGCTGATGTAGGTGAGTTTTTGCGCATCCGCGGGTTGGCCAATTTTGCTCAATTGCCTTGGCATTCAGTGTATTGCCACCCTTTCTATGCCCGGATCATTGCCGCCATCGCTGTCACAGCTACTACAAAGAAGAGTTGGCCTATCACTTCCCTACCATCCCGTACCGTAATTACCTTCCAAGCCTTTTTTGATGCATTCCGGCTCTCCCTAAGGTCGGGAGAATGGCCAGAATCTACCAATAGCCACCATGATCCAATTGTTCCCTAGGTATTCATCCAATGAATATAAAATCCTCTATCACTCTGAGCGTGAGAGATCCGCATTAGAGTTCTTAGTAGCCATCCTCAACCTGCAAAAACGCACATATGGCATCTCTCGGCCTTTCTATTCGGCAATAGATATGGCTGCGAGAGAGCCTGTAAATTTTGCATCATATTACTTCCGCCGCATTCACAGAGAATGTGTTGCAATTATCAAACACGTAAACAAGGGAGATATGCCAAGATCGAGACTGCCGCACATTCTCAGTTTCTTATTTCCGGCCATCCAAGCAAGGCAACCACCACCCCGCGGACCCATTCTGCACCATGAAGAGTCTACACAAATATTGGAGGACGATGAAGAGGATGACGAAGAGATTTTCCACCTTCTTCGCCGGAAAAGAATCAGAATTAGTTCATCAAATAGTCAGGTACAAGGGTCTGCCGCAAATGATCAAGCAGATGACAAAGAAGAAGGACAGGACGAAAAAACCTTCCATGACACCGCAACAATGCATCACAAAACATCAGCATAGTCTTCTTCAGAAAGGCAACAAGAACAGGAGGCTACCACCGAATCTGAAACAAGCTCGTCAAAAGAAGGATCTCAACAGCAATCTGAGTAGGAAAAGAAAGAGGATGGAGAACCTATCATTAAAGAGGTTTTCGAAGAACTACTTAAAGTAGTGGAGTCTACAGCTGCCGGCCCTGATGACACTACACAACCAACCACCGAAAAGGTACTACAATCTGACACTATTCTTCTCACTTCTCCACCCGACCATCCAGTTGAACCATTATTCCTATCCCACCCATTGTCCCCAACGAACCCACTGCTTCTTCATCCTCATCACCAAATTACTCTCCACCGAATTCCAAGGAGCTTCTCACCGCTTCTTCATCTCAACCACGTTCTCATCCTCCAATTCCTTCAATTCCCTTGTTTTCTAAGTTAGCATCCATGGGTCAAATAGTGATTTAGCTATCACAACAACTACCTGCACAAATGAAGCAAGTAACAGATAATATCCGAGACGAATTTCAACACAAAGTTGATGTGCTAGAGGCAGACATTAGTCTTCTCGAGGAAGAATTAGTAGTGGCTAAAGCAAAAAATCAAGCCTTACATGAGAAACTTAAGGAGTTGCAGGCCATAATTGCCGAACAGGTAGCAGTTACCGGTCAAAGAGATGCGGCATTGGTTGAGGTCAGAGAGAAAGATGAGTTATTAAATATTGCAAATGCCAAAATAATTCAGTTAAAGTAAATGATACAAGATGAAGAAGATGCACGAATAGCTTTAGGGAATCTGTTAGAAGAAACCAGACAGCAATTAGATGAAGTGGTACAACGAGGCCAAGAGATGCACGATCTGGCTATGAAGACTTCTGAAGAACTCCAGAGAACTAGAATTGATTTATCTGATGTCAATAATATTCTAAAATGCAAATTGACCGTGGAAGCTCAACTAGAGAAGGTGATAACAGATGTTCGAAGAGAAAGGGATGCCTATTTCAGGACGATCCCCTTTCAGAATCAGCAGATATACCGAAGAGAGAACCAACTCGATGCTCATAAAGGAAGAATAGCCAGAATGAATAAGCAAATTGCAGAAATGAAGGTGTCCAGAGATGCGGCATTATCAAATGATTTCTATTTACAAGAAGCTTTTCTGCACACTCAAGCAGAAGTTTTGATGTCATAGGTTTTTTCTTTAAGCTTAGTACGTACAGACGCTCAGCTGGTAGAACCAAACATTTTGAAACAGATGTTAGAATCAATTAAAATTTCCCGCACATTTAGATTAGCCAGAACAATGTATTTAGAAGGAATAGTTGATGAGCTCTAAGCTTTTCTGTAAACCTGCGGGTTCGAGTCCACCGTGCATGCCACACTGTAGTTGGCCGCCGAATCGGCAATTGTAAAAACTGAATCTTTTAAGATTCCGCACGAACGAAAGGTTGTTACAAAGATGGTTGTAATCTTTATATAAACCAATGAAAAGAAATGCTTCGGGACGTCCAGAAGATCGCCAGAGTGTTTGTTGTTGGAAAAGATGGATGGATCCTCTAGAAGATTAAGTAGGTGCTGCTAATCCTGCTTTGCACCAGCCCTCAGTGACTCCAGATATGATTAGTAGACTCCCTTAGCTTCCAAATGATACCAAGAAATGCTATATGTACTTTGGAAAAAGGTTTGAGTAATGTCTTGATCAAAACAGATGAGTTTGTGAATCACAAAGCTAGCAAACTTTCTATTTTGGTATTGATACCTGCTCAGTCTTTCACTCAGTATGACTAGTACACTTACAATTGGCAAAATTCCTTCTAGAGGTATTCTATTAGCTTAGTAAGCTACCATTTGCAAGTGGAATCATTCAAAATGATAAACTATACTAGGAGAAATAACTTTAGCAAATTTATGGACACCCCCGACTTTTTAGGAAGTATGCAGACAAATACCAGTGAGCACTTCGACGGCAATTTCTCAAGATTGGCTGAACCAAGTTGCTGTAAACTTTGTAACCTTGTAGTATGCTTTGAGCTGGATCCAACAAGCTTTGAATCACTTGATTTGGTGCAGTAGGCACTGAGATATGTCTCTTTGAAGTTGACAGACTTAGAGGTAGAAACTCAGAGTACACAAAAGTGATAGATGTAAATGTATGTATTAATTCACATTGGTTTACAAACTCATTGGCATGCCAAGCATTGCCTAATGAGGTAGAGATGTGTGAGCTATGGTGTAGCTCTCTTACACACTCAATGATAGCAAGAATGAAGCTCGGGAGAACTCTATCTTGTACGCGACTTTTTGATCACATTTTATATGATGACTAAGGATTTTGAATTCAAACTTGAATTCTTGGCTCCCTTCAATCTACCATCTAAAAGCAAGGAGATATTCTCTCAATCACATGTCCTACTTTTCCACGACTCAATCAAGTAGGTGTATACAAAAGATTCCAAGTCACTTAGACTTTTACATGGGTAAAGTGGTAAAATCATATAGGCATAAGTTCCTATGGTCCTTCCTTCAAGTGGTGTCTTTATGAAGTAATCCAAGCCAAATTGTGAAGGCTTGAATTACACCAACAGCTCACCCTCAAGCCAAACACTTTGGCTTAAGTCTTCATCTTCAATCTTCAATCACATCCTGCAATCCAATCATTGATTTGAATCTGCACAATTTGTTTCCATCCAAAGCTTTAGTGAGTAAATCTGCACATTGCATATTAGTAGACACATAGGTGAACTGAATGTCCTTGTTTAGCAACTTCTCTCTTACATAGTGGTAATGAACCTCTATGTGTTTTGTTCTAGCATGATATATTGGATTAGCTGCAAGGTGAAGAGATCTTGTGTTGTCTCCAAAGATAATTGGGGGCCTAGTGTATAGGCCTAGCTCTGTATACAAAAGCTTTAACCAAATAGCTTCTTGAGTGGCATTGGCTAGCCCTCTATACTCTACTTCAGTGGATGACAATGCCACTGTTGGTTGTTTCTTGGCTGACCAAGAAATAGGTTTATCACCTGCAAAAGATAAGTATCCTGATGTGCTCCTCCTATCATCCTTGCATCCTGCCCAATCTGCATCTGAATACACTTTAATGTCAATATTTGATGTATAAGGAAAGTACAAACCATGGTTCTGAGTTCCTTTTAGATACTTCAAGATCTTCTTTGCAGCCTCAAGGTGAGGTACCCTTGGTTTGTGCATGTATTGACTTAGCACACTAACTCCATATGCTATGTCAATTCTGGTCAAGGTAGCATAATTCAAACTACCTACGATACTTTGATATCCTGTAATGTCTTGGACTTCATCCCCTTCATGAGCACTTAGTTTTAGGTTGACTTCCATTGGAGTACTTGAAATTTTAGCATCCTGCAGATTAAACTTCTTCAACATGTCTTGTACATATTTTTTCTGAGTGATATATACACCTGAATTAGTATAAACCAATTCAAGTCCTCGAAAGTACTTCAACAATCCAAGGTCATTGATCTTGAACTCCTTCATCATTTGGTTTTTTATGTTTCTGATTCCTTGGACATCATTACCTATAATGATGATATCATCAACATAAACACAGAGATAGATTACCTCTGAATTGCTCCTTTTGATAAACAATGAAGTGTCTGCCTTGCTCATAGTAAACCCTTGGTCTTGGAGGTATGTTGTCAGCCTGTAGTTCCATGCCCTAGGTGCCTGCTTCAATCCATATAGAGCCTTCTTCAATTTACAAACATAATTTACCTTCTTGGGATCTTCATAGCCAGGTGGTTGTGACATGTAGACTTCTTCAGATATCCATCCATTCAAGAAAGCATTCTTGAAATCTAATTGGTACATGTTCCGATTTTTGGATGCAGCTACACTCACCAATACTCTGATTGTTGGCATCTTAGCCACAAGAGAAAATGTCTCCTCATAATCAATACCTTGGGTTTGTGCAAAACCCTTGGCTACCAACCTAGCTTTGTACCTGTTGATTGTACCATCAGAGTTCCTCTTTAGTTTGTAGATCCATCTGGATCCTATCACCTTCATAGAGTCCTTCTTGGGTACCAAGTCCCATGTGTCACTCTCCTTGAGAGCTTCTATTTCTTCATCCATAGCTCCTTTCCATTCTGGTTTAGTGATTGCCTCTTCATATGAACCTGGTTCTTCACTTAACAAGTCCTTTGCAACATAAATTGAATGCTTAGTTACAAGAGATGTATCATACCCATATCTGATAGGCTTCTTACTTTCTCTCTGAGATCTCCTTATTGCTTGAATTGAAGATTCTGGTATATCCTCAAGCTTCTTCATCTTCATCTTGCCTCTGGACTTCCATGCCTTGAATTCTTCAAGATTGATTGTGTCATCATCTTCTGAACTTGAGTCTTCCTTCTGGATTGGTTCCTCACTTGAGAGTTTTGGAAACTCCTCTTGCAAATCATAGGGTAGACTAACCTTCCTCCATTCATTTTCATACCATGAGTCATTCACATCAAAGATGACATCTCTGTTTACCTTGAACCCTTTATTGGTTGGGTTGTAGAATCTGTACCCTTTTTTATTCAAGTCATAACCAATGAAAATACATTTTTCTGCTTTAGGGTCTAGCTTTCCCCTTACCTGTGAGGGAATATGCACATATGCTACACAACCAAAGATTTTGCAATGCTCCAATGATGGTCTCTTACCATGCCAAGCTTCATAAGGTGTCATTCCATCAAGTGACTTTGATGGCAACCTGTTTATGAGATAGGTGGCAGTAGATACACTCTCTGCCCAAAGATAATTTGGCAACTTCTTTTCATTAAGCATGGACCTAGCTGTTTCAACAATAAGTCTATTCCTTCTCTCAGCTACCCCATTTTGTTCAGGTGAGTACCTTGTGGTAATCTCCCTTTTGATGCCTCTTTCCTGCAAGAAGTCCTCAAACTCATTGGAGACGTATTCACCTCCTCCATCTGACCTTAGCTTCTTCAAGTTCCTTCCTGTTTGATTTTCAACTAGTGCAAGATATCTTTTGAAACAATCAAACACTTCATCCTTGTGCTTCATAAAGTATAACACAGTCCATCTGCTATAATCATCAATGAAAGACACATAGTACCTTGATCCTGAAATGGAGGGATCCTTGCTAGGTCCCCAAACATCAATGTGCACCAAGTCTAGGTAGTCTTCATGCATAAAACCTTTCCTTGAGTAGGGCAATCTGTGAGACTTGCCAAACTAACAAGCAGCACATTTGTAAATCATGTGTTGCTTGGATATATTAGGTATCCCAAGCACACATTGGTCCTTGCATATTTGCTTTAAGGTCCTTTCACCTATGTGACCTAGTCTCTTGTGCCATATTTCTAATTCTGAAAGTGTTTGATCCTTGTAATTGTATAAAGAAATGTTTTTTGTGTCTTCTAGCTCAAAAGTAAATAATCTACCTGATTTTTCTCCCTTGGCTATCCTTTTGAATCCATGTCTTTGTTCCTCTACATATGCTCCATGTTGATTGAACCTAACCTGCAAACCTTTCTCCACAATCTGACCAACACTCATTAAGTTTTTGGTAATGGTTGGTACATAAAGTACCCTGCTCAATAGGTTCTGATTACCATCACAAGTTTTTACATTTCCAATCTTCACTACAGAATGCTTAGTATCATCACCTGTCTGTACTTGATGTTTGCCCTTGGGTTCCTCAAGATCAGAGAGTAGTGCCACATTGCCAGCTACATGATTAGAACACCCTAAATCAATATAAAACATATGATCATCATTGATACCTGACTTGGAAGTCATATTCATGATCAATAGGGAGTCATCTTGCTCCTCTCTGTAGTTGTTGTAGTCCTCCCTATTTCTGAATCCTCCTTGGTAGTTACCATTATGGTTGTTGTTGTAATTGTTGTTGTAGTTATTGTTGTAGCCATTGTAGCCTTGATGTTGGTTGAACCTTCCTCTGCCTTGAGAGTATCCACCTCTTTGATAGCCTCTTCCTCTCTGATTTTTGTAGTTTCTGTAGCACTCATCTGTGGTGTGATTAGACAATCCACAGATATTGCATGGTGATGAATTGTAGGGTCTCCCCCTACCTTGCTTACCTCCTCTGCCCCTGCCTCTTGAAGATCTTCCTCTCCCTGCATAGTTGGCTTGGGAGGTAGAACCTTCATCTTCTTGCTTTTTACTTTTACCTTTGTCTTTAATCTTTTTATGAGTATATAGGGTAGAAGAAGTGTTAGCTTTAGATGTATCTCCAACCTTTGTGAACTTTGCTTCATGTGTGAATAGTTGGCCCATCAGAGTTGTGAGATCTGGGGTATGCATATCCATGTAGAGATCCATTGCAGTGGTGAAGCTTTCCCACTTATCATCTGCCTTTAGTCCATTGGTTACTTGCCTTACTATTTGTTCCTCTTCAATCTCCTCTCCTATGCTTGCTAATTGGTCTGCCACATCCTTGATCTTGGTCACAAATTCTGAGACTGATTGCTTTGGTTGCTTCCTAAGGGTTGTGAATTCAATCCACAATTGATTCTTCCTGGTATGATGACAAGGTTTCCCAAGTTTCTTGGGAAGTCTTACAATTCCTGATGTGAGGTAAAAGGAAATCAGATATAGAGTTAAGGAGATATGACCTTGCCAATGCATCTTTTGCACACCATGTATTGAGCCTTTCTTGTTCTTCCTTGGTGGGTAGACCCCTTGCTTTGAATGAGGGCAATTCCTCATCTCCTGAGATGAATCCAAATAGACTCCTTCCTTGTAGATAGGTCTTCATCCTCAGAGACCAAGCTTGATAATTGTTCCTGTCCAATTTATCAATGAATGAGGGAAAACCATCTCCCATGTTACCTTGTTTGCTCTGATACCACTGTTGGAAAAGATGGATGGATCCTCCAGAAGATTAAGTAGGTGCTGCTAATCTTGCTTTGCACCAGCCCTCAGTGACTCCAGATATGATTAGTAGACTCCCTTAGCTTCCAAATGATACCGAGAAATGCTATATGTACTTTGGAAAAAGGTTTGAGTAATGTCTTGATCAAAACAGATGAGTTTGTGAATCACAAAGCTAGCAAAATTTCTATTTTGGTATTGATACCTGCTCAGTCTTTCACTCAGTATGACCAGTACACTTACAATTGGCAAAATTCCTTCTAGAGGTATTCTATTAGCTTAGTAAGCTACCATTTGCAAGTAAAATCATTCAAAATGATAAACTATACTAGGAGAAATAACTTTAGCAAATTTATGGACACCCCCGACTTTTTAGGAAGTATGCAGACAAATACCAGTGAGCACTTCGACAGCGATTTCTCAAGATTGGCTGAACCAAGTTGCTTCAAACTTTGTATGCTTGTAGTATGCTATGAGCTGGATCTAACAAGCTTTGAATCACTTGATTTGGTGCAGTAGCCACTGAGATATGTCTCTTTGAAGTTGACAGACTTGGAGGTAGAAACTCAGAGTACACAGAAGTGATAGATGTAAATGTATGTATTAATTCACATTGGTTTACAAATTCATTGGCATGCCAAGCATTGCCTAATGAGGTAGAGATGTGTGAGCTATGGTGTAGCTCTCTTACACACTCAATGATAGCAGGAATGAAGCTCGGGAGAACTCTGTCTTGTACGTGACTTTTTTATCACATTTTATATGATGACTAAGGATTTTGAATTCAAACTTGAATTCTTGGCTCCCTTCAATCTACCATCTAAAAGTAAGGAGATATTCTCTCAATCACATGTCCTACTTTTCCACGACTCAATCAAGTAGGTGTATACAAAAGATTCCAAGTCACTTAGACTTTTACATGGGTAAAGTGGTAAAATCATATAGGCATAAGTTCCTATGTTCCTTCCTTCAAGTGGTGTCTTTATGAAGTAATCCAAGCCAAATTGTGAAGGCTTGAATTGCACCAACACTTGTCTAGGCGAGTCGTTCTGCGAAGTTTTTTGTTGCGATTGTTCTGCTAATTTTGCATACTATGGTGTCTCTCTGTCTTGTGATGTTCTGTAAGTTGTTTGATGAAGTCCATACTCTAGTAATGACAGTTTCAGGACTGTGTGTTAGAGAATTTTGAATTGTTTTGCGCCTTCTGTTCTGTTTGATTATCTACACCTGTTCCGTAAGCTTGACTCACTGTTATTGTCTCTATTGTTACAGTAGTTTGTATGCAGGACAGTTCTTGAGTTAATCAAGTAATTTTGGTATTCGATACTGAATAGTCTGGCGCTGTATGTGGAGAGCGCCTTACTGCAGTGTGTTCAGTAAACTTTGGAAGAGTTTGATTGCGAACCGTAAGATTGTGAAGTATAAACGAATTCTTGATAGTATTTTTGAGCATTAGTACATGGCTGTGTGTGAAGTGATGAATTGGGAAAATCAAGCATAGGGCCTCTGTTTAACAGACCCCTTCCACTCCCAAGAACCCGAATAGATGTTTAAACGCATCTCTAACGGTTAGTTTCACGTTTAATAGATCCAACCCAATCACCATACATATAGTCTTTTACTGGTAATTCATCTTAAAAAGGATAAAATGTACCTTCATTGAGAGTTACATTGAGATATCTGAGTACTCTCTTTGTTGCAAGTAAATTTGGAACTCTAGGTGTGTGCATGAGTTGAGAAAACACACCACCTATATATGCTAGATTTGTTCTATGAATATTATCATAGTTTAAGGATCCAACCATAGACCTATATATAAGTCAATCTTCCACTTTACTACCTTTCATTGAAGTTGCTTTTATATTCACCTTCATAGGATTTCTGAATGGTTTATATCCTCTAAGTCCAAACTTCTTCAGAATATCCAAAATGTACTTCCTCTACATAAGACATGTCATTTTTTTATATTACTGTAATATCTAGAAAGTACCTTAGATATAGAAGATCTAAGATACTAAAATCTATGTCCTTGATACCTTATTCATAATTTCATGTAATGATTATTTCATCTATAGATAGAGGCAACTATATAGATAGGTCACCGTCCTTCTTGTAAAACAATGATGGATATGCTTTGCTTTGATTGTATCCACAATTGATTATATACTCCACACGTATTTGATTCAAAACCCTTTGGGATTCCTTGAGACCCTATAATGATTTCTTGAACATTCAAACATAGCCATCCTTGAATTTATCTTCAAAACCTAATGGCTGGTCTATGTATACAACTTCCTTTAACTCTCCACTGAAGAATGCATTCTTCACATCAAGTGGGTACATCTTCTAATTCTTGCTTTTGCATTTCCAATTATGACTTTCATGGTATTCATCTTAGCCACAAGGAGAAACATGTCCTCATAGTCCAATCCATAATTATGAGCCAATACTTTGGCTACAAGCCTAGCTTTATATCTCGCAATACTTCCATATGAATGTTCTTTTTACTTTAAAAACCCTCTTGTTTCCAATTACTTTCATATCCTTCTTGCTGGGCAGAAGAGTCCATGTTAGTTTCTTCAAAAGCCTTGATCTCCTACACGCATAGCTTCTTTCCACTCTTGGCTATGTGTTAGGTTCTTCAAAACATGTGGGTTCTTCAATAGCCTTGCTCATATCATCCTAATGTCTAGCCATGAATGAAAGATATATAAATCTTTTTACTGGATACCTTAGCCTTTAAAGTTCCTTATCTCACCATTCCATTGATTTAAATATTTGTTGTTGATCTTTGAGTTGTCCCCCTTCTTCTCATGATGCTCTGAGTGGAGCTCTATCCATATTTTTTTTATCTTCTTCTATTTGTATGATTTTGTATATGCATTTGCTTCTGGCATCACTCAATTGACTTGATGTCGGGCTGCTTCTATTGCTGGATAGCTAAGAAGTGGACTCTTTTGTTCCACTAAGAACCATGCTCTCTCGTTCATCCCTTAATGTCTTCTTCTATTCGACTTCATTATCCTCCATAGATACATTCAAGGCATATCAAGGTATCAACTCATCAAAACTAAAACCTCTTGATAATTTTAACTCCTTTTTTGTAGTTTTATAACACCTATAACCATTTTTCTCACTTGCATATTCTATAAAGACACAAACGTCTTATCTATCATCAAGTTTGGTCCTTATTTTATTAGAATCAATAGATAGCAAGAAGAAATAAAGTCTATCAAGTGTGAAACATCCGTGTTTCTATTGTACAAAGATTCATAAGGTGTAAGCATGTATACCTAATGTGGGAGCTCTGTTCATGATGTAAATAGTTGTAGTTCCTACATCAATCCAATAATACTTAGGCATACTCATCTCCTTCATCATTGCCATAGCACATTCTACAATATACATATTCCTCCTTTTTGCTACACCAATTTTTCTGTGGTGTATATCTGCATATGGTTTTGCTTTTGATACAATTAGTTTCCAAGAAATTAGAAAACAAAAACGTGGGAGAACTATTCTCCCCCTCCATCTCACCTAACCACGACAATGATTCTAGTACGCCTACTCAAGAGGAGTTCTTCATTAGGGATGTATACCCTTTGACATGTACATGTACATGTATCACTTTAAAAACATTAACATAGAATAGAACAAGTTACAAAGATGATAAAATTCTTGATTTACTAAGCAAATTTAAACCGATCAATATGAAGACGAATTGCCTTTCAGGGGTTCAGTACGAAATGGAAGGACCAATTGATAAGAGGGAGTTCTGGAATTAATTTGAGGTGAGGATGTTGGGGTTGAATGAGAGAATTTGGGTGTGAGAGGCCTCAAGACAAATATGAAGAGGCTAAACAGGCGAATTTTTGGGGGCTAGGAAGGGTGAGGGACGAATTTGAGGACCTAGGAAGGACGAATTTGGCTTGGCTCCAAAGGCACAAATTTTACATGATGATGCAGGGATGAATTTTTTTGAATGGTGTGCATGCGGCAACTATGCCTAGATGATGTGTTACTTGGGACGGATTTAGCAGAAATTGTAGCAGGAATCTTGTACCGAAGGAATTGTCTTAAGACAATTGGCTTAATTTGATAGTCTAGACAAATCTGAGCAATTTGGTGTTCATAGCTATTTGGACAATTTTGGAGAATGTAAAAGGTTGGTGCTCAATCTCTTACGGCCTTGAGGTTCTCATGTGACGCAAAGCATTGGAGGTGGTGTTGGATCGCATGGAGCTCTCTAATACCATCTGCTTGATATTCGTCCTTCACATCTACACAAGCTCTTGTTTGGCAAATTTTCCCACGAACGTGCAAGATCAATCTTTTGCTTGGACAAATAACCCACCCATTCTTGGATGAATTTTAACTCCTGAAGGTGGAAAATTAAGGAATAAGTTATGTTCGAGTGGGAGACAAACTTTTCAACAAGGACATGAGAAAGGGCGAAAAAATGGAGGGCGAAAAAAATGCTCTACAACTCTCGGGTGAGTGTGCCTTATTTAAGAGGAATTTCTAAGGTAGCATTGGGCAAATTTTGGCAAGCCAAGGTGATAGAGGGTGAGATTTGTCAGGCAACGATGCAGAGGGCGAGTTTTGTGAGCCATGGAGGCAGATTTTTCAAGACGAATTCGAAGCTCTCGGAATTGTCGCTTGCTGCCTAAAGCTTTCCATTTCAGCAACCAGAGATTGAATCCGTCTCTTTTCTCTTGCGTACAATCCTAAGAGAATTGGTGAAAGAATCTTGATGAATTTGGTCCGAGAATTCGCGACAAAATTAACGAGACAAATTGCAATAGGATTCAAGAAGACTTTTGTCCCAAATCCAATAGGCTTTGGCAGATTGTTGGTAAGAAAATTATACTTCAGAAAGAATATTAGCTAGAAGTAAGCTCTCTTGGGTGAAGCGATCAGCTACTTGGCGACCCTCTCGAGTGCCATCAAAGGGAAGGTCCTCTCAAAGGTGTGGCGAGAAGGATGTGCTTATAACTTCAGCGACTCTCCCAAAGAGTGGTCGATTGAAAAATCATTGTTTCTCCTCGATAAAGGAATCATGAACTGCAAGAAATCCCCCCTTTCAAGCATCATAAAGTGTTTATCGTGATCAACAACAAGCTTAAACCCATGTGGGCCCCCATGAGAGTGATGAGAGGGTGACTTACCTTCTTTGTAATTCCATATAAACTTTGTAAGATCTACCCCTGCTCTAGGACATGGGGGGTCCCGCGGGCACTAGCCCCATTCACTTGTACTTTTCGCAATAGAATTGAGGAGACAGATTTCAATAGGATTCTCTAAATGGATTTGCAAGATTTAGGGACGATTAATTCTATAGAAGCAAACTTGTCCATGCTCTCCTATCCCAAAAACATTAGATCAAGTTCACTTATTCTAGCTTCAGACGAATATGAGTTTGCACCATTTGCTTAAAGCTTCTGATGATTTCATCTTATTGAGGGAGGCAAAAAGACTTACAAATTCATGGAGGTGAAAAAGACATTCTATAAGAATTGCAGTTTCCAAAGGAATTTGGAGCAATGCTTTGAATTGGGTTCTGAGGGACGAATATGAATATGGAGCGAAGATGATTGGATCTCTAATTTTCTTTGCATTGTTCCACGAACTTGAAGACCTTTCCCATCTTTGAATAAGGGCAAACCTATGTGCATAAGGGATCATCTATGCACTCAGACGAATATTATGTACAAGCTTCCATTGGAGGAATGATCCTTCACAGACAAATTCTCCTTCACTGCCCACTAGGCGAATTACCATCGACAAGAATTATACCCATCAGACGAATGATTAAGAGACTTTTGTAACAAGAACATCCTTAGGTACCACTAAACCATAGGGTATAGCATGAGGTGTCTAGATATGTTTAGCATATTGTAAAACAACATTCAAATAATTACAGAAATTTTATTTGTTCAAGTGGAGCAAAGATTTTGTTGATCCTCTTTGGTAAAAATTGACCACTAAGGTCAAGTAGCAAACTTGGTGTTTTCTGCCTCTCTAAAGATCCCTAGAAAAATTGAAATCAACCACATTTCTCTAGATGAGTAGTGATTTCCTCCAATGAATTATTTTATCTCCTATGTTCTTGTTCAAGTGTAAATCTTCATTTTTTGACTCTTTCAAAATCTTTCAAAATCTCAATTGAAGCTTTATGCAGCAAAAGCATCATCAAAATTGAAGCTATAGTTTTGAATGACCTTTAAATTCTTTCAGCATCGTGTCTTGAAATAGAAATTGAAACATTGAAGAAGCAGTTGTAGAAATAGAAACATTGAAGATTGACACAACAGTCTCTAGTGATACAAGCATGGTTAAAGGATGTGCAACTTAATTGTATCCCTCTAGGTTGTAGAAAAGGAGGTGCTTTACAAAATCTGTGTCTTTCATTTCTTCTCACTAAATTTAAGAGTAAGTAAAAAAAACGAACTCCCTATTATCTCGAATTCCGGACTTTAGAAAAATTCCGGAAGTAAGAAACGAACATTACCTTGTTATGGTAATCTAATGCCTTTGTACTATTGAGAATTCATCCTACGCTTGTGGTTGTTGGGTGTCCCCGGAAGTGTAGGAGTGTTACTAGATGATAACAAGAAGAAAAAGTGTATAAGCACAAGCCAAAATAGGAGATGCAAAAGACAAGAGACCCCCTCCCTCCCCCACAAAAAGCTTTTCTTTTTAACACCCATAATACTCAAATTAGTGTTTTTCATCATGATTTTGTTTTACACACGTCCCAATATTTTATATGGGAAGCTCCATGTTGTGGAGTCTCAAGATAAATTAAAGTTGAGGAGCATTATAATATCTTGCATATTTTCTAATAATTTTTAGAGTCCTTTTCCCCCTCCAAATGAGGTCTACGAACTAATTATTAAGTACATCAACTCATAGATAAAGCTATTCATATTTCAAATGCTCATTCTTTTAACCAATATTTTGTTAGCTAGGATATTGAAAACAAAAACTTCTGTATACAGACGTAGCCCATAGATTAAAAATAGAAACTTCTATTTTTTCTCTCTTTCTTCTTGTGATTCCACAGATGAAAAATAGAAACTTCTATTTTCAGAAGTAGCCCATTGGCAACACAATGAATCCTTCAATAACCTCTTTTTTGTGATGTGAAAAGGCATAGGAATGCTTTGCGAGAGGAAGTCTAGAGTAAAGAAAGAATCATGCAAATAGAAAAATTGGAGAGTGTAATAAGGACTCCTTGGGAAGAGGATTGATAGATGGTCATTAAAGACTACATACATTAAAGAGGCGTAGACTCAAATATATGTTCGTGGGTTGTAGAAAAGGAAGTGCATTACATAAAGAATAGGTTTACAATCACGACTGCATTTCCTTTTTCTTTTTTCCTAAAAGAAAATTGAGAGGGAGTTAAAAAGGGGGATTTCCTATTATCTAAGCTCCCCCGTATTTACAAAAAATCAACTAGACCTTCTATTTCTATTCCCTGTATTATCTAACTTTACTTAATCAAAGGGATTAAGGAGAAAACATTACCTTGTTGTGGGGATCCAAAGCCTTTCTATTATTAAGAGCTATATCTTCTGTTTGTGAAATTTTCTTGTTCATTTTTGTTGGAGCACGTGGAACAGCATGTTGAGACATGACATTAAAGCTTTTGACGCGTGAAATTTAAGGTTCTTTCTCAATCTTTACTTTTAGATGACACTCCATTGACCTTGTGTCACCTCCGTCTTACATCATCATCTTCACCCATAATCTTAGACAAGGTCCTAAAACTTCACTCATTCCTCATTTCCCATCACTTTTGTGTGTTGAAAAGAGGCAGAGTTAAAGTATGATCATTGCTCTTTGTTGCTTTCTATAACACATAGTATAGGTAAGATGCTACTCTACACACGCATTTGTGCATCCAAACCTATCATGCAAAGTTATGTACAACACATACGAAACTTGCATGGCCAAAGTGATCAAGAAAAAAGTGTAACTTCCATGGATTTTTTTATTTCGTGAAAGAAAGGTAGTATCATGACTATTAGGGACGACCACGATGCTCCCCATGGCATCATGATATTTTTACATTGTGATTTATGAAAATAAGTTTCCTAAATTGACAAGTATGTAGATTCTAACTAATTTTCCATCTTGATATTTATCTTGCTTTCTATCATGCAAAGCCCTTCAATGCGAAGGACCCATAGAGCTTCTAAGGGTGATTAGAAAGAGTTCTTGAAGATGTGACCCCTAATTTTTGGATCTTTGGAATAATGAAGGGATCACATATGTGTAAGGCATGATGTAAAGGATATTAAGAGATCCACCAAGGATTGAATCAAGGAACTATAAAAATAGAATTGATGGACAAAATAAAGAACTCAAAAGTGTCTATTTAACACCATTTGATGCAAATATATTTTGCACGAAGGAAAGAATAAAAAAATTGATAGGCAGGACACATTAGGAAGTATATTACATGATTTATAGGACATTAAGAGAGTCACCAAGGATGAGATCAAGGACTAATGTATGGCAATAGAATTGGTAGACACGATAAAGAACTTATAAGAATATAGCTAACAAAATATGACGCAAATATAGTTTTAAAGAAGGAAATAATTATGATTGACCTAAACAAAAGAGAATAATCCAAAAAACTAATGATAGATAAAACATAAAAAACAATGGGATAAAGTAAGAAAGCAATAAGAATGGTTGATAACCCTAGATTAATTGAAGAATTGAAGATACTTATGTTAGATTTACTAAATACCCCTGCCTCAAGTGACCACAAATGTTCAATGGTTCTCTAAGTTGTAAGGATCCCGATTTGCATCCACCTTTGTCTCTATTTTTCTCTCAAATCTTTCTAATCGTCTTTTCCACTATGTTGTTACTTTCTTACATGGTATCAGAGATAAGCAGACCTTAAGTGGTGCTGAATCAAAATTCTAGAGGTTGTAGAGGTTTCACTAGAAAAAGAGAGAGGATATCAAGTGGTGCCTCATTGCCTACAACCAGGACTCAAGGTGGTTCCTCAACAAGACTAGGTTGAGTAGAGATAGGAGAAGCAATGATGCATGTTATCTCAATGTTGCAAATATGACCATCAACTTTCACAGAAGGTAAACTTCATGGCACAACTACATGTTGTGGAATTTTCATATCACTTCTATCCTTCATTCATATGAACAATTGGAGACTATCCATGGGACTCATCATGAGCCTCAAGAAACATGTGATCCAACTAATCTTAGTGAAACGATTCTTCCTAATGCAAATCTTCTATGTGCTTTAAAATATAAAACCAGAATTGCACTATGTTCTCTAGTTACAAGTACTCTTGATAGTGTTCTGAATCATTCAGCACACTACCAAGGCGTGTGAAGCATGGAACATATTGAGAAATAATTATGAAACTTGTAATCACACAAGCAACCATGGGTCAAGCTTAGCGCAGTGGCCTACTAACTTACTTTCAAACTGTCTAGGAGCACACACATGTGGAGGATCTCTCAAATTAGAAGCTGAGTGTGTGGACATATAGAGATGGAAAGATTCCCTATAAGTTAGGAATGACTTTTCCTAGGTTATAGGAAATTACTCACACCTAGTGTGATTTAAATTTTGGTTGTTGAGGGAAGGATTCAAATTCAAATTTGATTTCTGATTTCTCGTGCATGAATGATTTCTTCTCATGGTCCAAATTAGTCTAAGGTTGAAGCTTTTATTTAAACACTCCCCCGCAAGCTTCAAGCTTGAATACTTCATCCTAGCTCAAACAGTCCAATGCCATTTTATAACTTTGCTAGCCTCATTGACTCCAGATCTTTGGTGAACATGTCAACACATTGGGCGTTGGTACTTTTATGTTGCACTTGAACTCATTTAGCCAGAAACTTTTCTTTGATGTAATGATGGTGTACCTCTACGTGTTTCCTTCTAGCATGGAACATGGCATTCGTTGATAGGTACACACTACTCATATTGTTCCACATGATTGGAACTTAATCAACCTGTATGTTTAACTCAAAAATAAGCTTCTTGCACCACATAATCTCACAAGTGATTTGAGCTAATGCCCTATATTCAGCTTGAGGGGATCAAATGGCAAGTGTGGCTTCTTTCTTCTTTGCCATCCAAGAGATGACTTCCTTGTCAAGCATCACTGCATAGCCACTTGTCCTTTGTCTATCATCATTGGATTCAACCCAATCACCATTTGTATAGTTTTTGAACTTGTAGTTCATCTTAAAAAGGATAAAATAGACCTTCATTGAGTGTTACATTGAGATATCTAAGTACTCTCTTTGTTGCAAGTAAATGCGGAACTCTAGGTGTGTGCATGAGTTGAGAAAGCACAACAACTATATATGCTAGATTTTTTCTACGAATATTGACATAGTTTAATGATCCAATCATAGAACTATATATAAGTGGATCTTGGACTTGATTACCTTTCATTCAAGTTGATTTTATATTCACCTTCATAGGATTTCTCAATGGTTTACATCCTCTAAGTACAAACTTCTTCAGAACATCCAAATTGTACTTCCTCTACATAAGAAATGCCATTTTTTTTATATTACTTTAATACCTAGAAAGTACCTTAGATATCCAAGACCTAAGATCCTAAAATCTATGTCCTTAATACCTTATTCATAATTTCATGTAATGATTATGTCATCTATAGATAGACGCAAGTATATAGATAGCTCACCGTCCTTCTTGTAAAATAATGATGGATATGCTTTGCTTTGATTCTATCCACAATTGATTATATACTCCACACATATTTGATTCAAAACCCTTTGGGATTCCTTGAGACCCTATAATGATTTCATAAACCTGAAAACATAGCCATCCTTGAATTTATCTTCAAAACCTAATGGCTGATCTATGTATAGAACTTCCTTTAATTATCCATTGAAGAATGCATTCTTCACATCAAGTGGGTACATCTTCCAAGTCTTGCTTTTTGCAATTGTAATTATGCCTTTGATGGTATTTATCTTAGCCACAAGGAGAAACATCTCCTCATAGTCCAATCCATAATTATGAGCCAATACTTTGGCTAAAAGCCTAGCTTTATATCTCGCAATACTTCCATATGAATGTTTTTCTACTTTATAAACCCTCTTGTTTCCAATTACTTTCATATCCTTCTTGCTTGGTACAAGAGTCCGTGTTATTTTCTTCAAAAGCCTTCATCTACTCATGCATAGCTTCTTTCCACTCTTTGCTATGTGTTAGGTTCTTCAAAACATGTGGGTCCTTCAATAGCCTTGCTCATATAAGCCTAATGTCTAGCCATAAATGAAACATATATAAATCTTTTGATTGGATACCTTAGCCTATCAAATTTCCTTATCTCACCATTCCATTGATTTGGATATTTGTTGTTGATCTTTGAGTTGTCCTCCTTCTTCTCATGATGGTATGAATGGAGCTCTATCCATATTTTTTTTATCTTCTTCTATTTGTATAATTTTGTATATGCATTTGCTTCTTGCATCACTCAATTGACTTGATGTAGGGTTGCTTCTATTGCACGATAGCTAAGAAGTGGACTCTTTTGTTCCACAAAGAACACTATGCCTAGATGATGTGTTCCTTGGGACGGATTTAGCAGAAATTGTAGGAGGAATTTTGTACCGGAGGAATTGGCTTGAGACAATTGGCTTAATTTGATAGTGTAGACAAATCTCAGCAATTTGGTGTTCATAGCTATTTGGACAATTTTGGAGAATGTAAAAGGCTGGTGCTCAATCTCTTATGGCCTTGAAGTTCCCATGTGACGCAAAGCATTCGAGGTGGTGTTGGATCGCATGGAGCTCTCCAATACCATCTGCTTGATATTCGTCCTTCACATCTACACAAGCTCTTGTTTGGCAAATTTTCCCACGAAGGTGCAAGATCATTTTTTTGCTTGGAGAAATAACCCACCCATTCTTGGATGAATTTTAACTCCTGAAGGTGGAAAATTAAGGAATACGTTATGTTCGAGTGGGAGACAAACTTTTCAAGAAGGACATGAGAAAGGGCGAAAAAATGGAGGACGAAAAAAATGCTCTAAAACTCTTGGGTGAGTGTGCCTTATTTAAGAGGAATTTCTAAGGTAGCATTGGGCAAATTTTAGCAAGCCAAGGTGTTAGAGGGTGAGTTTTGTCAGGCAAGGATGTAGAGGGCGAGTTTTGTCCTAGGAGAATTGGTGAAAGAGTCTTGATGAATTTGGTCGGAGAATTTGCAACAAAATTTTATTTTTTTTTTAATGTAAAGGAAGTTCGGCAATAGCCTACTCTCCCGGACTTGAATTAAATAAAGAAAAGTACAAGAGAAGGGGACTAGTGCCCACGGGACCCCCCAAATCCCACAAAGCAGGGGAAGCTTTTACAGAGCTTAGATGACATTACATAGAAGGTTAATTACCCTCTCATCACCCTCATGTGGGGCCCACTTGGGTTTAAGCTTGTTATCGATGAAAAGGAGTACTTGATGATGCCTAAAGGGGGGGGATTTTTTACAGTTGACAATCCTTTTGCCAAGGAGGAACAGCGATTTCTCAATTGACCACTCCTTGGGGGAGTCACCGAAGTTGAAAGCACATCTTTCCCGCCAGATTTTCCATAGAACCTCCCCTCTGATGGCGTTCCAGAGAGTCGCGGAGCAGCCGATCGCTTCTCCGAGCAGGGCTTGCTGCCAACTGAGACGTTTTTGAAGTCTAATTCTCTTTCGAACCACCTGCCAGAGTCTGTTGGAGTTGGGGCAGGTAAAGAAGATGTGTGAAACATCTTCGATAGACCGGTGGCAGCGTTTGCACCAGGGAGGGATCCCACAAATTTTGCTAGCCTTAAGGTTGGTCCAGATTCCGTGATGAAGAATTTGCCATAAGAGGACAGACTTTTTGATTTCTATGAGGGGGTGCCAGATAGCCATGAACTTCATGTCCCACCGAAGCCGCGTCCATGACAGGCACCACTTTTTGTTGAGGTTAACCTGATAGTCGATCGTATCTTTGATGTTCGGGTTTTTCGATAGACTATTCCCATTGTGCCATTTGAGACCAAGCGAGCTCGGCATGTCGTGTCCCATGAGAAGGCGAACTTTGTGTCGGTCCCAGGCGAGAA
Source organism: Ceratopteris richardii (assembly GCA_020310875.1). Lineage (NCBI taxonomy): Eukaryota > Viridiplantae > Streptophyta > Polypodiopsida > Polypodiales > Pteridaceae > Ceratopteris > Ceratopteris richardii. The sequence goes on along the minus strand of CM035414.1, from coordinate 197,599,505 downwards.
ATCTGCTTTGCAGAGTGTTCCATTCTTCATGCGAAATGTTGATGCTAGGGTCAATATCCTCAAAGTTGATCGAGCGGTTGGTGTCTTGTTTCCAGAGATGTTTCCATTTTTTGAAGCCTTTGTTCCATAGCTTCTTGGCGTTTTGAATGTTCCAAGATTCCACACTCCGGATGCCATGGATCGGAAACCAGATAGAGTCGTTTTGTCTGATACCGGCAGCCCACTTCCAGTCTTCATTTATTCTTGTGGAGCTTTTGACTTTATTCCAACTCTTCCAAAGGGAGCACACTAGATTAGAGCCTTTCGGGAGGACGGGGATCGGGGAAAACAGCAAGGTCAAGATGTCAAGATTCCTCCAATTTGGGAAACCCATGAGCGCCAACTCATTCTTGTTTCTGAAGATCAGCTTGGCCCACGAGGCCTCCCCGTTGCAGCAAGCCTTAGTCATCCATTTGGCCGACAGTTTGTTAGCCATGCATCCAATGTCCAAGATACCAAGTCCCCCACTATCTCTATGGCTGGTGCAGATGGACCATTTGATTTTAGGCACCCCCCTCCTATTGTGGTCGCCCGTCTAAAGGAAGTTTCTACAAATACTATCCAGTTTGGACAGATCTTGCTCTTTCGGTCTCCAACAAGAAAGGAAATAAATGGTAGATGATAAGAGGAACGTGTTGATGACCATAGCACGACCAGCAAGATTGATTTGCATACCTCTCCAATAGTTAAGCTTGTTTTCGAGTTTGGCAAGCACCCAATTCCACCGCTGTTCCATAGAGACGCCAAACCCCAAGGGAATCCCCAGAAGCCGAAAAATTTGGCCCTGCGGGATGATTTGACAGCCATGATCAATGAGAAGGTCGGGCTGTGACCCACCAATAGCTCTAAAGGCGGTCTTAGAGTGGTTGATTATGGATCCAGAGGCTTCACAAAAAGTAGCAAGACACTTCCAGAACGTCTCAAGGTTGGTGCTATCATTGTGCACAAAAGCGTTCATATCATCGGCAAAAAGTCTCATGGTGATCTGACTGTGGTCATGCGGCAAACGAAGGCCTTTAATGTTACCAGCTTCCACCTGATGCTCCACCAGCCTGCTAAGACCTTCCGTGGCAATGGCAAAGAGAAGGGGAGCCAATGGGCATCCTTGTCTGATAGATCTTCTAAGTTTGATCACCTTTGAAAGATTTCCATTAATGTTAATTTGGGTCGATGCGTTTTCGAGAAGGGTCGCGATCATCTTGGTGAATTTCTGACTACATCCAAGATCCTGTAGCGACTGAAGAATATAGTCCCATTCTAGCCTGTCGTAGGCTTTATCAAAGTCGATCTTGAGGAAAACCGCTTCTTGTTTAGACTCATTTGCAAATTCAAGACCTTCCCAGATATCTATTATGGTTTCCAAAATTGACCTGCCTTTGATGAAGCCTTTTTGGTCCTCGCTTAACCACGCTCTCAAGTGGCAAGAGATTCTGTTGGCAATGACTTTGGCGATGATCTTGTATCCTGTTTGGAGCATTGTAATGGGACGCCAATTCTCTATTCTATTATTTTCCCCTTTTTTGTGTACTAGCTTGATAATGCCATTGTTGAGGCAAGAAGGAAGCGCGCCAAACTTGAGTGCCTCTTGCCAAACCAAACGGAGAGGGGTGGCAACCACCAACTTGAAGGATTTAAAGAACTCATTAGTGAGCCCGTCGGGGCCCGGGCTTTTACCTGAGGGGATGGCATCGATGACCTCAATGATTTCGGCTTCAGAGATAGAGGCATGAAGCAGAGAGTGAAGGTTGGGTGGTATCCTGTGGGGGGAAACCCTAGATATGGCAGCCATACAGTCCCTTCTATGGTGGGAGAGGGGGTTTGAGGTCCCTAGGAGTCTCGTGAAGTGCCCTTCAATGAATACACAAGACTGAAATCTAGGATTTAGTGGAAGAGTAATAGCATTGTATGCCGCACTTATGAGGCACCAACCTACAAGCATGTGGTTTGCTTGCAATACCTAATACTTCCTAACCATGAGGCCATATGGAAACCACTGCTTATGGAACCATTGTCTGAAGATTTGAAGTGGGCACTTTAGAGCAAACATCTACCCAGTAAGACAAATCCTCTTTAAATCTTTTGGCCTAGTTGAAATGCCCTCCATAGGAAGGGTGAGAGAGAGACGTTCAATCTCAAAAAGCTCTAGAGAAGCAACTAGTTAGGGTTTGAAGTCATCCATGTAGAAGATGGAGTTTATTTAACATAGGAAGAAGTACTTTCTAGATGTGTTGTATATAGTATAAGTGAACATAAGCCACTCACATAACCTATGGATCCAAAAGAAAATTTGTGCGGGTGGGAAAACACTTGAGTTTGTTATATTATATACATGAGTAGTGGGGAATTTAAATTAACAAAGAATCACAAGACTTGACTTGGCTTCATGTTGACGAATTATAATCTCGATTTTAGAGTGCACCCACTAATCATTTTGCTTGATTGTATCCAAGAGAATATTAAGATATTTCCATCATATAGACGATGGAGATCCATAATTTTGGCATGGATATGGACTACAACCCAAGGGATTTAGTGGTGCTGGTCCAAATTATTTAAGGGATGATAAAAAGAGTGTATCTTTCTATTTCTTCATGCTAGATTCAAGGGTCGCTTCATGGATGTCCAAGAGCTGACCTTAAGCTGCACTATCATATACTTAAATAGAATACATATTCTTAGCACTTAGTACATTTGAGATCATGTGGCTCAAGAATTTTCTCAAGAACTTGGATGTTGAGGTCATTGGGAGACAAACTTTCAAGCATTTATCTAGCCATAAACCCAATGTTCCATGCAATAAGTATATGTGTGTGCACGTATGTGCATGTATATGCGTATATATGTGTATGTGTGTGTATATGTATGTATGTTCATATGTATGTGTATGTGTATAAACATATACAAGTGTATGTATATGCATGTGTATATGTACGAAACATGCATGTGCATATGCATGCATTTCCATTTGCATCCATGTGTATGTGCATGCATGTGAATGTGCATATACATGTATTTAAGTATGTGTTAATGTTTGTAAGTGTATGTGTATATGCAATAATGGGTGCATGCAAGTCCTTTTATGTGTTTGTAGAAATCTTTGTGCATATGCATGTGTATTGTGTGTATATGTGCATGTGTGTGTATGTGTAAGTGTATGTGGATATGTATGTGTGTGTATATGTGTGTGTGTATGTGCATTTGTATATGTGTATTGTTGGTGCAAGCCAACAATACACATATACACTTGGCTAGGCATAAAAAGCCAAGCTCAAAATGAATGGAGATTCATCAAGAGGTAAAACCTCTAAAGGATAAAGGTATAACCTCTCAAGCTTGATATGTAGCGTGAGGTAGAAACTCAAGAGGTAGGGGCAGAGGAGGGAAGCAAGGTAGGGGGAGACCTTTCCACTCTTTCCCATGTAATATTTATGGTTTGCCAAATCACACTACAGATGAGTGTTACAGGAACTTCAAGAATCAGAGAGGTAGAGGTTTCCAAAGAGGTGGATACACTTAGTCAAGAGGAAGATTCAACCATCATCAAGGCTACAATAACAACTAGAACAAAAAATACAATAACAACTACCAAGTAGGCTACAAATCAAGGAAAGACTCCAACACTTATATAGAGGATGCTCAAACCATGTGGCATGCAATGAAGCTCTTCTCTCTAACCTTAATGAACCTAAAGGAAAACATCGAGTACAAATAGGTGATGATACCAAGCACTCAGTGATCAAGGTAGGAAATTTGAAAACCTCTGATGGAAATAGAAATCTATTGAGCATGGTTCTATATGTACCTACAATACCAAAAAATTTAATGATTGTTGGAAATATTGTGGAAAAGGTTTGTAGGTCACGTTCAACAAATATGGAGCATTTATGGAGGATCCTCAACATGGATTCAAGAGAATTGCCAAAGGAGAAAAGATAGGTAGATAATTAACTTTTGAACTTGAAGATACAAGGAATATTGCACTTTATAGCTAGAAAGATCAAACATTGTGAGAGCTTGAAATTTCGCACGAGAGATTAGGGCACATTGGTGAGAGAACCTTAAAGCAAATTTGTAGAGATCAATGTGTGCTTGGAATACCCAATGTATCCAAACCTGGATCAAAGCATTGCTCCGAATTCATCAGGACATTCAAATTCTTCTGGAAGGTCTTTTTCACCTCCTTGAAGTTTTCTTTTTCGCCTCCCCTCAATAAGATGAATCCGTTAGAAGTTATAAGCAAATGGTGCAATGTCCTATTCTTCTGAAGCTGGAATAAGCAGATTTGATCTCAAGCTGCTGGGATGGAGGTAAGTTTGCCTGTGTAGAACTCATCATCCCTAAATCTTGTAAATCAGTCTGGAGAAGTTAGAACAAAAATCACCTTGAATCTGGTTGCAAAAATCATCCCTAAATCTTGAATCGGCATCGAGAAGTTAGAACAAAAGTCATCTTGAATTCTGTTAGCAATTGACCTCATCAATTCTACTGCAAATTTGCAAACAAATTTGTCAAGCTTCTGTTAGCACATTTATCAAGATTTTGTTGGGATTTGTATGCAGTTCAAAATGAATGAATTCAAAGGCTGGTCATCGAAACGGATGAATTCTTATATGACTATAAGGCAGCAGCAAGCGAGATTTCTCACAAAACTTGCCTTGAGGAATTCGTGCCCTCCTTGCCTCACAAAACTTGCCCTCTACCTCATTTCCTCCCAAAACTCGCCCTCTGCCTCCTTGCCCTGCCAAAATTTTCCCGATGTTGCATTAGGAATTCGTCCTAAAGATGGAAAATTCATCCCAGAGTTGTAGAGCATCTTCGTGTAGAATTCATCCTCCATTTTCTTGCTCTTTCTCATGTCCTTCTAGCCAAGTTTGTCTCCCAGTCGAACATAACTTAGCAATTCCTTAATTTTCCAAACCTTGAAGGATTAAAATTCATCCAAGCAGTGGATGCCATTGGAAAGTTCCACGCCATCCGACACCATTTCAAATGCTTTGTGGTCTATAAGCACTTCAAGGCCATACGAGATTGAGCACCAATCTCTTACATTGTCCAAAATTGTCCAAATAAGTCAAAACACCAAATTCCCCATATTTGTCTAGAGTATCGAATTCCGCAAATAAATTGTTCTCAAGAATTTGCGTGGAGACAATTCGCCCTACATTTTTTGCTAAATCTCTCCAAATGAACACATGCTGCGGCCATGTTTTCCACATGCATACCCTTCAAAAAAATTGATCCATGCATCATCATGTAAAATTCGTCCTTTTGGAGCCAGTCCAAATTCATCCTTCCCCACATCCTCATGTTTGCCTTCACTCTTTGGAGCCCCAAAAATTTGCATTTTTCGCCTCTTCATACGACGCCTCTCACACCCACATTCTCTCATTCAACCTGAACCCCTCATCTGATATTGATTCCAAAACTCCCTCCTATCAATTCGTCCTCATATTGATCTATTTGATTTTTCTTCCTTGTTTTGTGTAATCTGCTCGCCCTAATGCACCCTTTCCTCATAGGGACAATTCACCTATTCAAAGGAAAATCTCCCTTAGACAAAACCATCCAGCTTCAGATTCTTTTAACATTAATATGTATTCATCCTCATGCGATATTCCATAAAGTCCGACTTCTCAAAATCCATCAATTTGCCTTAGAATCATTTTTTTGGTCCCTCTTATTGGAACATCAAGCATACACTATGCTTAAGGTGGAATAGATCTATATCAAAACCTATCTCTTGGATTACATCCAAAGCATTGAAGCGTTCTTTTACCTATGCTCATTTACAATATTTTCTTTTTAAGATTGTTCCTGGATATTTTACCATTCTAAAAACCTATATCTTTACACATGTAAAAGTAGAAAAAAAAGAGCTAATCTTCCACGAGTTCGAGGTGGTCAAGTTGCAATCAATTAATCAATAAATCACCTATACACTTGTAAAATTCATGGAGCACTTCAAGAGTCTATATAAGGACTTCAAATCACTTGTACATTACATGAAGCAATATACATACACTTGTGGCCATCCTTGTCTTGCTCCTTCATATTTCTGCATCATCTTCTTCAACAACAATAAGTTTATAGAGACTATTGCTCTCTCTACAAATCTCCAAATTGTATGTGCAGGGAATCATTGGAAAGATATTAGCGTCTAGTCTATGTGTGTAAATGTTCAAAGAATTTAATTCACTAAATTGGAGGAAATCTCAGTTTTTGTATCCTGGGATCTATCTCTATGCTCTCCTAAAAAATGAGAGGTACCAATGTTGAGTATCTGACTCATTCTAGAAGCATATTTTGCTTATTTCTTGTACTCTTTTGCATTCTATACACTCAACCCTATGTTTATCACTCCTGCAAAAGGAGTTTTTCTAATTGTAATCACCTTAGCTGCTATGAGCATTTGAAGTTGATTGTCTCATTCAAAGATAGTAAGCTTTTTGAGCTACTCAAGGTGCAAACCTATCTATTTTTTATCGAATCTCTATCCTTGATGCTCCAAAGTACATAGTGCACTTTATTGCACTCATTGCTTGCCTATAAGGCCTATTTGAGTATTCATAAGCTCAAACGCTAGTCTTGTGCCGATTGGTTGGACCAAACTTCGTTGCTTTGCAACTCACTTTTCAACCTTCTACAAGGTTCTCCAAGTTCTTTGAGCTGTATCAGACCTAGATCAAGATGGGTGATGACCTTCCCTCAATGATTGAAAAGCTTCATCGACACAACTATGCGACTTGGCGAATCATAATGGAGGCCCATTTGCAAGGTGGAAATCTTGATGGAATTGTATTAGTTGATGAAGGAATGCCTATTCCAAGATCCAAAGTAGGACCTACATAAGAGGAAACAGATAAGATCTCACTTTGGTGTACTAAACTCTATCTCTGACTCTCTATTACCACATATTAGAGGATGCAAGACATCTCAAGAGACTTGGGATTTCCTAAAGACCTTCTTTTCTTCTACTACCAAAGCAAGAAAGATTCATCTTTGGAATGAGTTCCATCAAATGAAGAAGACCAAAATTCTCCCGATGTTGCATTAGGAATTCGTCCTAAAGATGGGAAATTCATCCGAGAGTTGAAGAGCATCTTCATGTAGAATTCATCCTCCATTTGTTTGCTCTTTCTCATGTCCTTCTTGCCAAGTTTGTCCCCACTCGAACATAACTTAGCATTTCCTTAATTTTCCAAACCTTTAAGGTTTAAAATTCATCCAAGAATGGATGGGTTATTTGTCCAAGAAGAAATTTCATCTTGCACCTTCGTGGGAAAATTCGCCAAAAAGGGTTTGTGTAGATGTGATGGACCAATATCATGCAGATGGCATTGGAACGTTGCATGCCATCCAACACCACTTCAAATGCTTTGTGGTCTATAAGCAGTTCAAGGCCATAAGATATTGAGCACCAACCTCTTACATTGTCCAAAATTGTCCAAATAAATCAAGACACCAAAGTCCCCATATTTTTCTACACTATCAAATTTTGCAAATTGATTATTTTCAATAATTTGTTGGAAGCCAATTCACCCTACACTTTTTGCTAAATCTCACCAAAGGAACACATCTTGCGTCCATCTTTTCTACATGCACACCCTTCAAAAATTTTGATCCATGCATCATCATGTAAAACTCGTCCTTTTGGAGCCAATACAAATTCATCTTTCGCCACATCCTCATGTTTTCCTTCACTCTTTAGAGCCCCAAAAAATTGCATATTTAGCCTCTTCATATTCGTCTAGAGGCCTCTCACACCCACATTCACTCATTCAACCCGAATCCCTCATCTCAAATCGATTCCAAAACTTCCTCCTATCAATTCATCATTCCATTTTCGTCCTCAACCCCTCAAAGCCAATTCGTCCTCATATTGATCTATTTGAATTTTCTTCCTTGTTGTTCGTAATTTGCCTGCCCTAATGCACCCTTTCCTCATAAAGGAGAATTCATCTATTGAAAGGAAAATCTCCCTTAGACAAAACCATCCAGCTTTAGATTCTCTTTACATTGACATGTACTCATCCTCATGCGATATTCCTCAAAGTCCAACTTCTCAAAATTCATCAATTTGCCTTAGAATCATTTTTTTGGTCCCCCCTATTGGAATTTCATGAATACACTATTCTTAAAGTTGATTTGATCTACATCAAAAGATATGGCTTGGAACATGGAAAGAATAACCATTGAAGCTTTCTTTTACCTATGCTCATTTATTGTATCTTTTTTAAGATTGTTGATGAATATTTTACCATTCTAAAAGCCTAGATCTTTACACATGTAAAAGTAGAAAAAAAGAGTTAATCTTCCATGAATTTGAGGTGGTTGCATTGCATTCAATTAATCAATAATCACCTAAAAGTAGATCAAATTTCATTTTTCCTAGACATGGAGCACTTCAAGCCTCTATATAAAAAGTTAAAATCCTTGTACATTACATGAAGCAATATACATACACTTGTGGCCATCATTGTCTTGCTCCTTCATTTTTCTACATCATCCTCTTCAACAACAATAAATTTATAGAGGCTATTGCTCTCTCTACAAGCTTCCACATTGTATATGAGAGGAATCATTGGAAAGGTATTAGTGTCTATTCTATGTGTGTAAATGTTCAAAGAATTTAATTCATCGAATTGGAGGAAATCTTAGTTTTCTATCTTGGGGTCTATCTCTATGCTTTCCTAAAAAATAGGAGGCACCATTTTTGAGTATCTGATTCGTTCGAGAAGCATATTTTGCTTATTTCTTGTGATCTTGTGCATTCTATACACTCAACCGTATGTATATCACTCCTTCAAAAGGAGTTTTTCTAATTGTAATCACGCTAGTCACTATGAGCATTTGAGTTGATCGTCTCATCCAAAGATAGTAAGCTTTTTGAGCTACTCAATGTGCAAACATATCTATTTTGTATCAACTCTTTGTCCTTCATGTCCCAAAGTACATAGTCCACTTTATTGCGCTCATTGCATGCCTATAAGGCCTATTTGAGTCTTCATAAGCTCAAACACTGTCTTGTGCCAGTTGACTTGACCAAACTTCATTGCTTCGCAACTCACTTTTCAACCTCTTACAAGCTTCTCCAAGTTCTTTTAGTTGTATCAGATCTAGATCAAGATGGGTGATGAATTTCCCTCAACGATTGAAAAGCTTGATTGACATAATTATGCAGCTTGGCAAATCAGAATGGAGGCCTATTTGCAAGGTAAAAATCTTTATGGAATTGTGCACTTGGTGAAGCTATGCGTATTCCAAGATCCAAAGGAGGACCTACACAAGAGGAGACAAATAAGCTCTCACTTTGGTGTTTACGGGATGCTCAAGCAAGATTGTACATACTTAACTCTATCTCTGACTTTCTATTACCACATATTGGAGGATGCAAGACATCTCAAGAGACTTGGGATGCCCTAAAGACCTTCTTTTCTGCTACTACCAAAGCACGAAACACTCATCTTTGGAATGCGTTCAATCAAATGAAGAAGACACCTAAACAAACCATCACAGAGTTTGTTACCAAGGTCAAGGAGGTTGCTAATTAGATAGCATCCATTGGAGAGGTGACTAAAGAAGAGGATATGATGAGGACAATTCTCAATAGGATTGGAAGTGATAATCAATCGCAATCCTTCATCATGGCTTATGATCTCATCATGGATGTGCAAACTCAAGACTTGAACATCTTTCTTTGAAAACTCTTCAATCATGAGGCCAACAATTTCATAAAGGAAGATGAACCTTATCATGATAATTCAACTAGTGCTCTATATGCAGATAAGAAGGACAAGATGTTGAAGGGAAAGAAGAAGGAAGAAGATGAGGAGGAGACTTCCCAAGTCAAGTTTGAAAGCAAGAGCAAGTGGAAAGGGAAGAAGAAAGGACCAAAGCATGACAAAGCAAAAGGTTAAAATTCTCAACCTTATGCCATCTGTGATAAGACCAACCACATGACTTAGATTTGCTTGTTCAATGGGAGGACTCGAAAAGGAAGTGGAAGAGGTGGATATGGAAGCAATAGAGGAAGAGGTGAACACAACTTAAAAAATAACTATAGAGGCCATAATTAATAAAAGGTACTTCAACAATTATTCAAAATATCAAGCACATGAAGACTCATTGCTTTTAATGAATCTAAGCCACAAAGAAAGTAAAGAAGATGGTCATTTGTTCTACATAGATTCATGATGCTCAAATCATGTTGTAGGCAACATTGCTCTTCTATCTAATTCGGAAAGTCCAAAGCGTAGACATAAAGTTCAAATAGGGGATGACACAAAGCACAATGTGGAGAAGATTAGTAATGTCAAAGCTTACTATGGTAGGACAAACATTCTGAGTAAGATTCTCTATGTACCCAATATCACTAAAAACCTAATAAGTGTAGGCGAAATAGTTGAAGAAAGCTTGCAAGTTAGGTTCACCCAACATGGAGCTTTTGTGGAAGATTCATGTCAAGGCTTTAAGAAGATAGCAAGAGGTTAGAAGCATGCTAGGCTCTTTACTTTTGAAGTAGGAGAAACTAGGAACATAGTTGTATTCACTTTTGGTTCTCAAACCCTAAGTGAGCTTGAAGTGTGGCATAAGAGAGTCCTCATGTGAATGAAAGATCCTTGAACGATATATGAATAGAGCAAAGTGTTATTGGACTGTGAAACATATCAAAGCAAGACATGATCAATAGGTGTTATGCATGTCAAGTTGGAAAGGTACAAAGACAACCATTCAAACACAAAGGCTACATCCAAAACAACTTATTAGACTTAGTACATATACATGTATGGGGACAAAGTCAAGAACCTTCATTCACAGGATCAAGGTATTATGTCTTATTTATTGATGACCATAGTAGATGGACTATTCTATACTTTATCAAGAGTAAGAATGAAGTGTTTCATCGCTTCAAAAAATATCTAGCACATGTGGAGAATCATACAGGTAGATGACTCAAGAAGCTCGGATCTAATGGAGGGGGAGAATACATCTCCAAAGATTTTTAAGAGTTCTTTCAAGATAAAGGTATGAAAAGGGAAGTGACTACTAGGTACTCTCCTCAAATTAATGGAATTGCATACATAAGAAAGAAGACATTGGTTGGCTCAACCAGAATAATGTTTGATGCGAAGAGGTTGCCACATTATCTATGGGCAAAGACTATTTCAACTACTATGTACCTTGTCCATAGACTACCATCCAAATCACTTCGAGGTATGACTACTTATGAAGCATGGCATGGAAGAAAATCTTGTCTTGGACATTTCAAGGTGTTTGGTTGTTTAGCTTATGTTCATGTACCATCATAAATAGGAGGTAAGCTAGATGAGAGGGTACCAAAGGCAGTGCTTATTGGCTATGACTCAACTCAGATAGGTTATAGGCTCTACAATCTTTCAACCAAGAAATTCACTACAAGTAGAGATGTTGTGTTTGAAGAACACAGATCTTGATATGATCAAGACAAAGAAAAGGTAACTCTACCATGTGATCTTGATTCTGATTCTCATAAATTAGGAACCAAGAATGATACATAGGTCTAGGATCCCATAAGTGATACACATGATGACCAAGATGAAAGGGAAAAGGATTACAAACTATGGAAGTCAAGAGACAAAGCAGAGATGCAAGAGTGCGGAGAACGCTTCATGCAAGCACCTAGAAGATCAACAAAAGAGAAGAAACAACGAGAAAGGTATGGAAATGATTCCAAATTTGTTACAAAGCATTTAATCTACTTGGCAAAATACTTAATTTTTGAGGAACCCTCAACCTATGAAGAGGTAAAGGGAATCCCTAATTGGGAAAAGCCAATGAACAAAGAAATAGATGCATTGAAGGAAATGGTCACATGGGATTTGGTTCCAGTCTCATCCAATCAAAAGGTAAATGGTTGCAGATGGGTGTATAAAGTTAAAAGAAACTTAGAGGGATCAAGTTGCAGGTACAAGGCAAGATTATTTACCAAAGAATTATCACAAACACATGGTATAGACCATGAGAAAACATTCTCACCAGTTACAATGATGACTACAATCAGAACATTGATAAGCATAAATGTTGCAAGAAATTGGAGACTCCTCCAACTTGATATAAAAATGGATTTCGAAATGCTTGGCTAAGTGAAGAGGTATACATGTCACAACACCAAGTTTTGAGAACCCTATTCATGCATCTTATGTCTATAGACTTAGGAAAGCATTGTATAGAGATTAAGGACTTGTGAGTTCCAAACATAATGTATTGCAAGATAATGTAAGTTCCATCCGTCTATCAGCAAACACTATTTTCCATGCAAGAATCAAACACATAGAGGTTCATTACCACTTCATCACGGAGAAGCTCTTTTTGTTCTTACTAAAAAGAAAGTAGTACATATGATGATGAAGTTTTAAATGAATAGCAAGTACTCAACCTATTAGAGAATAAACACTCAAACATACTTTAGCTTAAGGGGGAGCTGTTCAAACATCAAGCTTACACTATTCTTGAGGTGGATTTGATCTACATCAAAAGGTATGACTTGGATTACATCGAAAAATCATCCATTGAAGTGTTCTTTTACCTATGCTCATTTATTGTATTTTTTTTTAGATTCTTCATAGATATTTTACCATTGTAAAACTATAAAGATTTAAATATATAAAGTAGAAAAAGAGAGATAACCTACCATGAATTTGAGGTGGTCGAGTTGCAATCAATGAATCAATAAATCACATAAAAGTAGATCAAACTAGATCTTCACTTTTCCTAGATTGTAGAAAAGTGAATTGATTCCCTCCAACAACTAATGCCACCTTCATTTGAATTCAAAATCCACTTAAAAAAGTAGTGGAGGACTTCAATAGTCTATATAAAGACTTCAAATCACTTATACATTACATGAAGAAATAAACGTACACTTGCGGCCATCATTGTCTTGTTCCTTCATTTTTTTGCATCATCTTCTTCAACAACAATAAACTTGTGAAATTCAAATTAGATGAAAGAAGACTCATTGGATAGCTCTTAGTGTCTAGTTTATGTGCATAAATTATCAAAACATTTGGTTTAGTAGATTAGGACAAATTGCCATTTTTTATCTCAGGGTATATCTTTGTGTATTCCTAAAAAAAGAAGGTACCACTACTGAGTGCCTGATTCGTTCCAAAAGCATAATTTGCTTATTTCTTGTACTCTTTTGCACTCTATACACTCAACCCTATTTTTTCATGCCTCCAAAAGGCTTTTCTCTACTTGTAATAACCCTATTCGCTATGAGCATTTGAAGTTAATTGTCTCATCCAAAGATAGTAAGTTTTCTAGCTAGTCAATGTGCAAACCTATGTGTTTTGTATTGAGTCTTTATCTCTGATGCTTTAAATTACATAGTGCATTTTATTGCACTTATCACATGCCTATAAGGGCAATTTGAGTCTCCATAAGCTCAAGGGCTGGTCTTGTGCTGGTTGGTTGGACCAAACATGGTCAAATCAAAACGCACTTTTCTACCTCCTACAAGCTTCTCCAAGTTCTGTCAACCCCCCTCCCGGATCCCCTAAATTCTTTCTAACTAAATCCTTGGCCTTCACCTTCAAAAGTTATCTTTTCAATCCATCCAAGCATATTTGTTAGTATTTTTTCCCCCATGCACGCTCTAGGCTATTGGTCCACGTGAAATAAGTGTAGAGAGTCACATAAGTTCTTAGATGATAAAAAAAGACTTCTTAGTGCATAAGATAAAATTGGTTGGTTGTTAGTACTAAATTGGGCAACTTCTCGTGTAAAGGAAGCTAGATTACATATGGAGGGAGGTACTTAGAGAAACTATGCATGAGCCCTTATCAAGCAAATTAGGAAGGATTTGGAAGCACTAAAAATGCAAAAACGTCACCATGAGGAGAAGATCATGTTGCCACCACCATGCCACAATGACGGTGAAGTGGCTCAAGTTTTCCGAGAAGTAGAAGAGTTGCGGACCACACAGGATTTATGTAGGCATGTTTGGTGTATCCTATGTAATAATAGTGGACACTCCAATATGAATTATCTCAATAGGGTAAGGTTCCAGTTTTGTGGCAATGAGGCTAGGGACTACTACTATCTCAAGGGAGCCAAGCAGAGAGGTAACACTCAAGTTCTTGCTTTATTTTACACTAGTACTTCTAATTTCATAACACAGAGGAACATCATCCAAATCGGCCAAGCTAAAATATACCTCTAATAGTTTACTTTCGTGGAGAATATGGTCGTATGTAGCAAAGATGCTCTTTATGGGAGGGCACCCCTCCCTGTTCACTCTGTATAGATACTAAAGATAATTATACAAGAGATTACCGAAGAAAGTTCCGTGATCCAGTTTGTATGATAGAAATATCTCCACAAATAGTAGGTATGAGTACCCAATCTTACGAGGTTTTATTATCCATAGTACCTATGAATAACAGAGCTACTTAGGTGGTTGCAACTCGCATGGAGGAGTACCATGGAATCAAGAGAAAAGAATAAGAAAAGAAGGCTGATTTGAAGGATCAAGTAGCTCTTGAAAAAGCTTATGGCATGGTGACTACTTCATTAAAGGACCAACTTGCCAGCTCTCAAGAAGACATGCAAGAGGCAAAGATTGAAGAAATCTTGAAGGGGATTCACCACTAGGTTATTGTATATCAAGTCAAACGTGAGAAGTGACTTAGTGAAGGTCATACAGTCTCAATACCTCAACTCACCACCTACACTAGGATTTTCCTCCTACACCACTAGTAGATTACCAAAGTTCTAGGTTATCCATTTCCATAAAAGATGAAGTATTTGATGGATGTTATTGTAGATGGAGGCTCTGGCATCAATTTGATGCTAGATTTTACAATGAAGAAATTAAAATTGGACCTCAGCAAGGTGGCACCCCTTGAGTTTAAGATTATCAAATCAACATCGGGTTGAGCCCCTCAACATAATTAGAAAGGTACTCATGATAGTGTGGGGTTTTGAGCTCCTCTTAGATTTTGTTGTGATTGCTCTACCACAAGAGACCTCTTATACTCTACTTATGGGAAGGCCTTGACTCGGGCGTGCAAAAGCACTACAAGATTGGGGAAGGAATCGGCTATGGATGTCCATGAATCCCAATAACCATTTACAAATACATTTAGAGGAGGGATGCAACACTCCCAAGGTGACTGGATGTACAATACATACTAGGATAATGCCTTCTCTACCATAAGGAAAACATAATTTGCTAAATTAGATGATGGGTGATGCAAAGTGCTGCACAATTAAAGTTCACAATTAAAGTTAAAGAGATAAATGAAGAATTTGCATAAGAAGCCGAGGGAGGCCAACAAGAGTCAAAAAATGAAGATTTACACTTGAACAATAATAGAGGAGATAAAGTAAGTCATTGTAGGGAACAAGAGGTAGAGGTCAAAACAGAGCATCTAGGGAGCCAAATCGATCATTTTTCACAAAATGTTCCTTGCTTGAAAAAGATCACATGTAGTGGTCCAGTAGAAAAGGGCCTGAAGCATCATTCCTCGAATGGAAGCTTGTACATAAAATTCGTTTGAGTGCATAGATGAGCCCTTATTCACATAGGTTTGCCCTTATTCAAAGGTGGAAAAGGTCTTCACGTTCGTCAAACAAGGAAAATTAGAGATCCAATCATCGTCGCTCCATATTCATATTCGCCCCTCAAAACCCAATTCAAAGCATTGCTCAAAATTCCGTTGGAAACTCAAATTCTTATAGAATGTCTGTTTCACCTCCCTAAATTTGTAAGTTTTTTTGCCTTCCCTCAATAAGATGAACTCATCAGAAGCTATATGCAAATGGTTCAAAGTCATATTCGTTTGAAGCTAGAATAAGCAAACTTGATCTCAAGTTTTTGGGATAGGAGAGCATGGACAAGTTTGCCTCTATAGAATTAATCGTCCCTAAATCTTGCAAATCCATTTAGAGAATTCTATTGAAGTTTGTCTCGTCCATTGTGCTGTGAAAAGTACAAGTGAATGGGGCTAGCACCCACAGGACCCCCCATGGCCTAGAGCAAGGGTAGATCTTACAAAGTTTAGATGGCATTACAAAAAAGGTAAATCACCCTCTCAGCACCGTCATGAGGGACCCACATGGGTTTAAGCTTGTTGTCGATCACCATAAACTCTTTATGATGCTTGAAGGTGGGATTTCTTGTAGTTTGCAATTCTTTTATCGAGGAGGAACAATGATTTTTCGATCGACCACTCTTTGGGGGAGTCTGCGAAGTTATAAGCACATCTTTCTTGCCACAACTTCCAGAGGACCTTCCCTCTGATGGCAATCCAGAGGGTCGCTAGGTAGCCGATCGCTTCACCCAACAGAGCTTACTTCCAGCTGATATTCTTCTAAAGTATAATTTTCTTACCGACAATCTGCCAAAGCCTATTGGAGTTGGGACAAAAGTCATCTTGAATCCTATTGCGATTTGTTTCGTTAATTTTGTTGCAAATTTCTGATGTGTGGAAGGAGGCATTTGCCTCTGGCTTGTCCCCAGCCAAGTGTTGGAGAAGTGCGGTCGATAAGTCACGACAGATCATGATTAGATCCAGGAAGATGCTTGAGACTGTGCGGCGGGCTCGTAGAGAAGCTCTATATCATAGACTCTGGCGGCTCGAGGAGGAAGTGAACAAAGGAAAATCTCAAGCCCAGAAAGGACTTCGAAAAATCAGAGCGCTGCTGAGATATGAGGAAGAGATACAAAGGAAAAATTTGCAAATTTTCTTCAAGGAGTGGTGGGCTGGCAAAGCCGACAAACCCACCAAAGAGATGTGCCGTATCCTCAAAAGGAAACACAACAGAGAATCGATCCCCTTATTGCTAGACGCAAATGGCAATGTATGCAATACGGAAGAAGATAATTTTTCACTTGCAATTTGGAGGGGATATTCTCCATTACGCCATTGATGAAAAAAAATAGGTGTATGCATAGTCCAAAAGTTAGACTCCAAACACATGCATACTTGATAAATGCATACAAAAGCAATGGTTTGAAAGGATTTTCTTTTGAGCAAGGTGCTAAACATTGACTTGAATATGTGGATTTTTTGCAAATAATCAACTCTAGAATCTTACACTTTGCATCATCAAATATAAGGAATCATACCTTTTTCACTAACTTACACAAAAAGAATTAAAACAAAATAATTTTTATTACAATGGCTGTGAATGTGGATGCTTATTGCAAGTGTTTACAAACTTGGACTACCCAATGAATGATCTTTAGATGAGGCCCTAGTCTTATGCATGCTTCAAGTGAAATACAAATGTATGCATTGGATTCGGCAATGTTGGCTTTGGAACCCATGGATGTTGAATTGATTCATTACTACAGGATAGAGGCATAAAGAGGGAAGTAACAACAAGAGATACTCCTGAATTGAATGGAGTGGCAAAGAGAAGGATCATGTTAATAGTTGAAGCTTTTAGGTCTATGTTGAATTAGAAGAAGCTACCTAACTACCTATGGGAAGAGGCTATTTCCACAACAACCTACTTAGTTAATAGACTCCCATCCAAATAACTAGATGGAATGACACCCTATGACGCATGGAATGGTAAGAGACCCTCATTGGACCATTGTAAAATATTGGGGTGCATTGCTTATGCACACATTCCTTCATAATTTAGAGGGAACTTGACCCTAAATCTGAAAAATGTATATTCATTGGGTATGATCAAACCAAAAGGAGTATAGATTGTACAATCCCACTAACAAAGCATTTATAGTTAGTAGGGATGTAGTGTTTGATGAACATAATTCATCGTTTGAAGATGATTGCAGGATAGTCAAGTTACGATATGACTTGGAAAATGATTTTCCAACTCTCACTCAAGAAGATCAACAATTACAAGAAGATTTCAACTCCGAGGATGAAGAGGAGATTGACTTCAAGGCTTGGAAGTCAAGGGGCAAGATCAAACTTAAATAATTAGAAGACTTACCAGAGTTTTCAAATCAATCACTCAAGACATCTCAAAGGGAGAGTAAAAAATCCATAAGGTATGGCTAAGATACATCATTAGTCACCAAGCATTTTGTGTATATGACTAAAGACTTTATGATAGAAGCGCCTTCTTCATTTGAGGAGGCTAGTAAGAAGAAAGAATGGAGAGAAGCCATGTAGGAAGAAGTAGAAGCACTTCAGGAAAACCATACTTGGGATTTAGTGCCCAAGAAGCCAAGCATGAAGGTGATTGGATCCAGGTGGATATATAAAATATAGAACTTAGATGGTTCGACAAATAGGTACAAGGCAAGCTCGTGGGAAAAAGATTTTCCCAAACTCATGGACTGGACTATGAGGAAACCTTTTCACCTATGGAAAAGATGCCAACAATTAGGGTTTTGGTAAGTTTTGCTGCTTCTAAGAGTTAAAATCCATATAAGTTAGATATCAAGAAGGTATTCTTAAATGGATGGATATCAGAAGAATTGTATATGGCACAAACACCAAGTTCTAAAGATGAAGATAAAACACGTTATGTATGCAAGCTATGGAAGGCACTCTATGGTTTCAAGCAAGCTCTTAGAGCTTGGAACCATAGGCTTGTTACTTATTTGCAAGTCGAAGGCTTTGTGGCTAGCAAAGCAGATTCTTCTTTATTTATAAAGAAGACCAATTTAGAGGTTATCTACTTATGTGTCTATGTGGATGACATCATCATCATAGAATGATGCTAATGGCAATAAGTCAAGGCTCAACTAATGTAAGAGTTTAAAATCCGTGATCTTGGTTTATTAACATACTTTCTTGGCTTAGAGATTGTGTACAAAGATTTTGGTATATTTATTACTCAAAGAATATACATGATGTTTTGGTAAAGTTTAAGATGGAGAACACCAAAGTTAGAGGTACACCCGTGGAGCTTAACCATAAACTTAGTTCTCATGAAGGAGAACTTCTTATCAAAAGCTTCTAGGGAGCCTCAACTATGCTACCCTAATAAGAGTAGACATTGTTTATGGAGTAAGTACATTGAGTGAGTTTATGCATGCACCATAGAAGCCTCATATGGAAGCTGCAAAAAGGGCACTTAAGTATCTGAAGGGTACCATGAAAGAAGGGTTATTTTATCCCTTGAATTCTGAAATAGACATAAAGATGTATTTTGATGCAGATTGGGATGGCTCCAAGGATGATAGGAGGAGCACTTCAGGTTACTTATCCTTTATAGGTTCAAAACTTATATCATGGTCATCTAAGAAGCAAACAACTCTGACTTTATCTTCTAGAGAAGCAGAATATAGAGGTTTGGCAAATGCAACTCAAGAAGCTATGTGGCTTAAGCAATTATATGTAGATTTGGGGATACATTCTTACACTCCAATAATCTTTTGAGATAACACTAGTTCACTTCGTTTGGCTACTAATCATCTATATCATGCAAGGACTAAGCATATTGAAGTGCACGATCATTATGTAAGGGAGAAATTTGTTAGAAAGGATATTCAACTATCTTATGTATCAACTCATTTACAATGAGAAGATTTACTCACAAAGTCATTAGATGGAACAAAGATGAGCATATTCAAATTGATGCTTGGCTTGCAACACTAAAAGAAATAGGGGGGCATAGCGACGCTACCGAAGCAAAAAAAAATGGGAATTGTCGCTTATGCGACGCTAGCGTCGCGTAAGCAACGGTCGTGTTTTTGAAATTTTGATTTTTAGGCAGGGTACGTCGCAGACTCAAGCTTGTGTCGCTTATGCGACGCTAATCTTTGCGTCGCAATATAGTCGCTTGCTAGTGACGGTATGTGCGACATGTGCAAACTGGAGAGCGTCGCATATGTGTCGTCCTTTCGAGAGCGTCACGTAAGCGACGCTTTAGAATGTTCAAAAACAATTTTGATTTCTCCCGGTACATTTGTGCCGAGATCTGGACGAGAGCAAGAGAACGAGAGAGAGAGAGAGAGAGAGCGAGAGAGAGACCAGGTATGCGCACACGGACACACTTACACACACATACATATGCATACACACACATATACACACATATACACACATAGACACACACACACACATACACATATACACACAAACATACACACACAAATACACACACATATACACACATACACACATAATGTTGCATACACACATATACATACATACACACACACATATACATGCACACACACGTATATACATACACACACATATGCATACATAATGCACATGCAAACATACACATACATACGCATAAACACACGTACACACACATACACACACATACACACACACATACACACACACATACACACATACACACACATATTTGCATACGGACACACATAGAGAGACATGCACACACGTACACATACATGCATACATATGCATATGCATATGCATACATACATACATACTTACATGCATACACACACATATGCATACACACACATATGCATACACACACATATGCATACACAATGCACATGCATACATACACATACATAATGCATATGCATACATACACATACATAATGCATATGCATACATAATGCACATGCATACATACACATACATAATGCATACACACACATATGCATACATAAAGCATACACACACATACACACACATATGCATACACATACACACATAGACACATACACACACACATACATATGCATACACACATATATAAACACATAGACACACACACACATACACATATACACACACGCATAAAGACACAAATACACACTCCTATACACACATAATGTTGCATACACACACATATACATACATACACACACACATATACATGTAGACACACATATATACATACACACACATATGCATACATAATGCACATGCAGACATACACATACATAATGCATACACATGCACACACATATACACATACACATACACACACATACACACATACACACACATACACACACATACACACACATACACACACACATACACTCACACACATACACACATACACACACATACACACACATACACACATACACACATACACACACATACACACACACATACACACACATACACACACGTATATGCATACACACACACACATAGAGAGACATGCACACACATACACATACATGCATACATATGCATATGCATATGCATACATACACATACATAATGCATATGCATACATAATGCATATGCATACATAATGCATATGCATACATAATGCACATGCATACATACACATACATAATGCATATGCATACATAATGCATATGCATACATAATGCACATGCATTCATACACATACATAATGCATAGACACATATGCATACGTAAAGCATACACACACATACACACACATATGCATACATACATGCATACACACACACATAGACACATACACACCCATAGACACATACACACACATAAATAGATCCACACTCATAGACACACACACATACACATAGACGTGCACACACATACACACACATATACACACACGCATACACACATAGACACATACACACATAATGATGCATTCACACACATACAGATGCATACACACATACAAATGCATACATACATACACACATAATGATGCATTCACACACATACACATGCATTCACACAGGGATTTGAAGAAAGGCCAAGATTTGGTACAGAATGTGATGAACTAGAAACTTCAAGAAGTGGAGAGCTCAGAAGGTCATCATGGCATAAATGGCAACCTACAAGGTATAGCTATAACACATGTTTTTTTACTACTAAAGATTATGCTTACATGATAAAATCATAGAAAGATCCTTCTTTATATGAAGATGCAAAAGGTAAGGAAAATTGGGAGAAAGCTATGCAGGATGAATATGATGCATTTTGGAGAATGAGACATGGGACCTGACTCCTAAACCAAATAGCCAGAAGATCATTGGATGCAAATGGGTCTACAGAACAAAAACGTATGCAGATGGAAGTGTGTCTAGGTAGAAAGCTAGACTTGTTGTGAAAGGTTATGCTCAGACATATGGTATAGATTATGATGAGACCTATAGTCTTGTGGCAAAGATGACAACTATAAGAACACTAATAGCCATTGCAGCATGTAAAGGTTGGAAGTTATGTCAACTAGATGTGAAAAAGGCTTTTCTAAATGGTTATATTTCAGATGATGTTTTCATGGAGCAACTAGAAGGATTCAAAGATAAAAGGTATCTAGAATATGTATGTAAGCTTAAGAGAGCTTTGTATGGTTTGAAGCAGGCCCCAAGGGCATGGAACTATAGACTTGTTAAGTTCTTAAAGGAACTTGGTTTCCAAGTGTCCAAAACAGATAGTAGCTTGCTCGTAAATACACACATATATACATACACACACATATGCATACATAATGCACATGCAAACATACACATACATAATGCATACACATGCACACGCATATACACATACACATACACACACATACACACATATACACGAGCATACACACACATACACACACATACACACACACATACACACATACACACACATACACACATACACACACATACACACACATATATGCATACAGACACACATAGGCACACACATACACATACATGCATACATATGCATATGCATATGCATACATACATACATACTTACATGCATACACACACATATGCATACACAATGCACATGCATACATACACATACATAATGCATATGCATACATACACATACATAATGCATATGCATACATAATGCACATGCATACATACACATACATAATGCTTACACACACATATGCATACATAAAGCATACACACACATACACACACATATGCATACATACATGCATACACATACACACTTAGACATATACACACACACACATACATATGCATACACACACATATACACACATAGACACACACACATACACATATACACACACACACATACACACACAAATACACACTCGTATACACACATACACACACAAATACACACTCGTATACACACATACACACATAATGTTGCATACACACACATATACATACATACACACACACATATACATACATACACACACACATATACATGCAGACACACATATATACATACACACACATATGCATACATAATGCACATGCAGACATACACATACATAATGCATACACATGCACACACATATACACATACACATACACAGACATACACATATACACACACATACACACACATACACACACACATACAGACACATACACACATACACACACATACACACACACATACACACATACACACACACACATACACACACATATATGCATACACACACATAGAGAGACATGCACACACATACACATACATGCATACATGTGCATATGCATATGCATACATACATAGATACTTACATGCATACACACACATATGCATACATAATGCACATGCATACATACACATACATAATGCATATGCATGCATAATGCACATGCATACATACACATACATAATGCATATGCATACATAATGCACATGCATACATAATGCACATGCATACATAATGCACATGCATACATACACATACATAATGCATACACACATATGCATACATAAAGCATACACACACATACACACACATATATGCATACATACATGCATACACACACTCATAGACACATAGACACCCATAGACACATACACACACATAAAGAGATCCACACTCATAGACACACACACATACACATAGACGTGCACACACATACACACACATATACACACACACATACACACATAGACACATACACACATAATGATGCATTCACACACATACAGATGCATACACACATACACACAATGATGCATTCACACACATACACATGCATTCACACAGGGATACAAGTATGAAATATGACCTTTCTCCCTGGTATAGAGTACACATATTTTGGTAGTGTCGTGCATGAGAACGAGATAATATAGTGTCATGTTTGCAATAAATGGTTAGCAGATTGCCATACCGGAATTGTCCCACGTCTTTGCTATAGAAAAGGGACTCAAACTGCTCTTTAGTTCCTAACAATGAGTCTATGTGTGTCTATGTGTAAACCCACAACCTATCTACTAACACTCAAGGAGTTTCTCATGAAAAGAGATATAAGCTTATCTATGTGTATGTGTGTGTATGTCTATGTCTATGTGTAAACCCACAACCTATCTACTGACACTCAACGAGTTTCTCATGAAAAGAGATATAAGCTTATCTGTCTGCACATGATTTAACTCAAATAGAATTTTCTCCTGTGAATAATTCACTACTAATGCTCCCTTGTATATGCTTCTCCTTTGTTGATGGACCCACGTCGTAAACCCACAAATTGTCTACTGACACTCAACAAGTTTCTCATGAAAAGAGATATAAGCTTATGTGTCTGCACATGATTTAACTCAAATAGGTTTTTCTCCTCTGAATAATTCACATAATTCGCTGCTAATGCTCCCTTGTATATGCTTCTCCTTTGTTGATGGGCCCACGTTGTAAACCCACAACCTTTCTAGTAACACTCAACGCTTTTCAAATGAAAAGAGATATAAGCTTATCTATCCGCACATGAATTAACTCAAATAGGTTTTTCTCCTGTGAGTAATTCACATAATTCGCTGCTAATGCTCCCTTGTATATGCTTCTCCTTTGTTGATGGGCCCACGTTGTAGAACCACAACCTGTCTATTGATCACACTCAACGAGTTTCTCATGAAAAGAGATATAAGCTTATCTGTCCGCACATGAATTAACTGATCAAATAGGTTTTTCTCCTGTGAATAATTGACATAATTCGCTGCTAATGCTCCCTTGTATATTCTTCTCCTTTGTTGATGGACCCACGTTGTAAACCCACAACCTGTCTACTAACACTCAAC
Organism: Ceratopteris richardii; assembly: GCA_020310875.1. Lineage (NCBI taxonomy): Eukaryota > Viridiplantae > Streptophyta > Polypodiopsida > Polypodiales > Pteridaceae > Ceratopteris > Ceratopteris richardii. Next base: position 197,574,600 of record CM035414.1, on the reverse strand, counting down.
CAGCCTACATGAAAAGAGATATAAGCTTATCTGTCGCACATGAATTAACTCAAATAGGATTTTCTCCTGTGAATAATTCCCATAATTTGCTCCTAATGCTACCTTGTATATGCTTTCTGTCAATGGTGCACACTGACATCTCACCCGTATGCGTGCCTTCATGTAAACAAAACCTCATAACACCTCAAACAGTGATCTAATGTAATATGAGAGATTATTAAATCTAAGCAAAGAACCTGAGCTGAAAAATGTGTCTTCTACTTCCCATCAGTCTAGGCATATGGATTGATGTTCATCTCTCCATAGATATCTGCCTCAGAAATACCATGCAGCTTTTTATCAATGTAATTAAACAAAAACAGTGGCATCCCTGGTCCGACATTCTTTACATAGATGATATGAGAAGCCCGAAGGCCTGACATGCACAAAAGCTAATGATCAAGCTATTGTTCATGCATATGTTTTAAAGGGAGAGACGTATACCTGTGATAGAAAGTAAGAGGATAGATAAAGTATACCAAACAGAAGCTGTGTGACGCATTCATTGTAAGTCGCATGGTCACATCCAAAAATCACAGTAGCAAGCTCCTCCGCCGGAAGGTTCAAGAACGGGAGTGGTGATGAAGGAGAATGGCTAGCCCAAGAGGAAGGAGAATGAAGGCTTTTGTATGTTTCAGTCTTACGTCCAGCTCCCATGACAAAAGCACTTTGCTTGCGATGAGACTTGTAAGAGAAATTTTAGATTTTATAGGAAAACTTTAATTACAAATTTATGTAATGAGATCATATGCTACGTGTGTATTAATTACAATAATACTATCATAATAATATTTTTTATGAATGAAGGCATTCTGTGGGTAAAATATTGACACCAATGGATGAAGATATGAAAGATATTGACACCAACATTCACGAGTTCACTGTCAAGGATGTAGTTGACAATGATGTGGATAGCAATCTGTGCATGCGCAAGAGCAAGGCTAAGTGGTTCAGGATCTTGGGTGTTCTATCGGGTATGATCGTCGTTGGGAGGTGGTTTTCTGATATTTCCAGATGGAAGAACCCTATCACCATAGTTCTCTTCCATTTCCTCTTCGCTGCTAATGCTCCCTTGTATATGTTTTCTATCAATGGTGCACACTGACATCTCACCCGTATGCGTGCCTACATGTAAACAAAACTTCATTACACCTCAAACAGTCATCTAATGTAATATCAAAGATTATTAAATCTAAGCAAAGAACCTGAAACAGCGAGTCGTAACAAACGAGAACTATGTCGTAAAAAGAGAACACTTACATCAAAAATTACATGTTTTCACCTCATTTTTGGAATTCCTTTACACCAGTATACATATATTACAAAAATGAGGTGAAAACAAGTAATTTTTGACGTTTTTTGTCATTTTCTCAAAAAAAAATGAGCTCAAAATGTAGTCAAAATTTCACTATATTAGGCATTGAGGTGTCCCAAAATGTATATGATAAGACATTGACATGTCCAAAATCTATATGATAAGACATTGACATGTCTAAAATATATATAAGAATGTAGAAATCAATAGTTTTTACACAAAAATAACATTTTAGACATATCTTTAATGGGTGGATATCTGATTGTTATTCAAAATTGCTACAAAACATGGTTTCATTAACCAAACTACTTTGAGGCATTTACATAAGCACTAAAAATGTCTGAGAGCTTCAATGCAACTCACAACTTTGTCGATCTATGTCTACACCCTCATCATCTGATGCACTTGATTCAGTCTCATACTGTTGAGAGCTCTCTTCTTCTTCTTCTATATCCACAAGAGCTCTATCTTCATCCACGTACATACCAAATTCTGCAGGATCATGCACAACTCTTCTTGTTTTCCTATGATTTCCTGTACCACATACATCTGGAAGCTTTTGTTTTATCATGTTGATGGTTGCTTTCCTCAAGTGACCAGTTTTTGTCAAGGAAAAATCATAAACAAGAATATCTACATCATCCATTTTAAGAGTGGATGTGCTTCGAATATTCTTTTTCCTTTTTGAACCTATTCGTTTAGTATCATACACCATTTCTAAGTTATATTTACCTGTGAATGCATTACTACTTTTAGTGTAATACCAATGCACCACCAAAGCCTCTATTCTTCTCTGATCAATATCTTTAGTTATCTCTAAAACCTTTGCAATCCAAAATGGTCTGGTAGCCTCATCACCATCAGCAAGTACTGCAATAAGCGTTCCAACATTTATCTCTATTAAATTTCCTTGCCATCTTGCTTCTGCATGTTTTGTCATCCTTGGGCCTACATAAATATTTCTTTCTGGAGGATGTATAAAACTTTGAAGTGCATCTGCATTACATGCTTGGGCCACATTCACGGATCTTTGTGTACAAAAATCCCATGTGAATGGAACATCAACTGGCCAGTGACCTGCAATTGTATACTGTATAATCTCTTCTTGATGATTGAAAAAGTCCTCCCACCAAGATACATCTTGATCTCAAGCATATTTTTTTGCACGCTCAATATGTCTCTTCTTTTCAATGAGTGCATGCATCCAGCTTTTACTTTGATCAACCACACTTCCACATCTTTTTGTATTGTTTTTATCTTCATATGGTGATTGTTCTGCACCATACACTGTTACAGTAGACAAATTAGGCACCTGCAATAAGAAATTGCATCCCTCTTTAGGCTCCCACCCAAGAGAAGATGAATACTGCTTTGCAAATAAAAGGGTTATTTCATCAACCCTCCTCATCAAGAATACATGGTTGAAACTAATATTGTGCAATGGAGCCAAAACCTTAGCACTGTTATCAAGGCCCATTGAGCAAAAGTGCTTAAAGTCATAAATCTGTGTGAGGTGTTGAACTTCTGGTTTTGGAGTATATGCTTTTGAAATCAGCTCAGATAAAATCGGAAGAGTAAAAGCATTGTTACGTGCCAACTTCTTAGAGAAAGTACTGAACATTTGATCAATGTGATCATGAGTGTGGCCAACCAGAAGAAAATTTACCTTAACCTTCTGAAATACCTGTTTTTCAACAAGCATGCTTAAATATCCAAAGACTGTAGAATTTTTATTCTCTCTTGGAGTATTATCTAGTTGCAAATATAGAGTTGGTGGCAAAAGACCCTTCCATGATTGCAAAACACGATGAATGACAGTAACTGTAAGGTTTGGATCATTATGCACATTCGGATATGTGAAGAAAACCTTGGACATTACAGTTCCATTGTATACCAAAGCGCCAACCAAATGCATTTGCACAAGGACTTCATCTCCAATGTCCTTAGGGATGCGATAAAAATGTGGCAAACAAGTTTTTTTCTGATCCATACCATCGATCAACAAACACATATAACGCTCCGGATTTCTGAGTGCCTTACTTCGATGATGAATTGCTTTCTTTCTCTCTAATGCTTGACTCTCACGATGGTTGTTAAGAAGGTTTTTAAAATTATGCTTTTCCTGTGGTGTTGTAGCCCCTTTTGCCATGTTTTTCAAAGTGGCGCAAACTGAACATTCACCCATTCTAACTTTACGAGGAATAGAAACATTGTTAAACTCTTCCTTCCATAATCGAGTAAAGTGACGATACAACACATACTTCTCATTTCTATTTTCCATGTCTTCTCTATATATTTGAAATACCTCTCGACGAGTAAAGTTATCTGACAAGTGCAACCTTCCAGTTGTAGGCATAACTTCACAATGCAAGCTAAAATAGTTCATCATCCAATTCATTGCATGACGTCCAACAGATCCTTTGGTCCCAACATGGAACGTATCCAAAATGAGATCCCCATTCAAAAACCCTTGTTGAACCCTATGTATTCTAAAATTTCCTACACCCATTGCAATTTTAAATGCAGCCCTACAGCATGGCATCCCTTGAGTAAAGAAATATGCAAAACCAACACGCGTTACTGACATGTTATCCTCAATCATTTGCATGCAAGAAACAAGGTATATATCTTGCCTTTCACTATCTAAATGGAGGAATTTTTCTCTTATGTGCTTTAGTTTCTTCATCCCTAAATTATACAAGCATTTCAAACCACAACAATGCTTCACAATATCCAATGCAATCTGTCTATCTGAAGTAAGAAATTTAAATCTTTTTCGACTTACTTCACGAGACCTTCTTTTAAATCGTAGATTGAGCTTGCTTTGCTTTTTCGTTGCTCCACATGCACTTGAGTCAGAAGGGAGATCAATGGTTGGATCAGATGGGAGATCAAGAGGTGCATTTGGTTGAGCAGCATTGCACTGTGAATTGGATAACTTAAATGACTCAACAGAAAACATGGAATCATCAGCACGTTCTAAATCATAGGGATCATCACTTCTCTGGAAAGGTTCAACTGAGAACAATGAATCAATATGAGCAGAGGAAGCTGATGCCCAAGCATCCACTGAAAAGATTGAGCTCATCTTCACTGAGTTCACAGAAGACTGAAGATGAATGACCTTTTTAAATAAGTAGAAATCCGAGATCAAGTGAAGATATCACATCAAATGTCACATCAAGAAGATATGAAATCAAAAGCTTATTAAAGTACATTAAATAACATAAAACATCAAATTACATCAAATCACTTAATTACTCAAATATACACTAATCAGGGAACCAAAGATTTGATTCACTTTTGATTCAAATGAGAAACACAGTTGATTTCTAACTACATATGAGTCATTCAGTCTAAGCATTGTGAATGAATCAAAATATATCCAAGTTGAGTTCCAGCAGGAATATAAAATAAAATTTTTTGGAGAAATTTTACAAGAAGAAATTTTACAACTGGAATATATCCAAGTTGAGTTCCAACTGGAATATGCTATGCCATTGAACACTATACAAAAAGAAATTTTACATTTGGTTAAGATTTCAAGGATTAGGTTTTATTGTGGTGTAGGCTAGATATCAAAGAGGTAGATGAAAGTATATTGAAAAAGAATTATGTGTAAAAGAGGCACACAGAAAGCATATTCATACATTGATTTTCCATTTCAACAATGTGTTACAAGATAAATGTGAATATGAACTAAAGTGTGGAGGATAACACTATAAAGATGTCATTAATCTCACAACTTAGACCTAATTTTCTCCCAAGCAACAGACTCTAAGAAAAAACTTCTACATGTGATTAGAAATCCTCATGTACATACCATACTGTTGCCATTGAAGTTTAATTTCCATGCAAATGTATATAAATAGTTGCAAGGTTCTGTACTAGAATGTTTATTCATAGTGATTTTCCATTTCAACAGTGAGTTACAAGATAAATGTGAATATGAACTAACGTGAGGAGGGTAATACAATAAAGATGTCATTAGTCTCCCACATTTAACACAACTTTGACTTGATTTTCTCCCAATAAAGAGATTCTTAGAAACAAATCTCTACATGAGTTTAGACATCCTCATGGACATACCATACTCTTGCCATTGAAATGTAATTTCTATGCAAATGTATATAAATAGTTGCAAGGGTCTATGAATATTTCATTAAAGTGGCTCTGAAACAGCCTATTTGTGTGGGTGCTATTCCCTGGTTAGATAAGTTGACAGATTTAGTTAGCAAGTGGACTCATTCAGTTAGATCCAGTTAGTTTCTGGTTCAAGTTACCCAATTGCCTATAAATACCAGAGGAGGAGATCATTCGCATTTTCAAAATCCACGAGCAAGAGAGAGCAGCAGAGCACAGACAGCCATGGAGCACAGAGGTCAGCATACCAGCAAGCCAAGTCTGATGGAGAAGAAGAATGTTGGCAAAAGCACCAAGAGGTAGACAAAATCATAACATAAATAAAGATTCCAAAAAGATTCCCTCTGTATGTCTGTCTAAATATCTGCTTTCTAGGCATTAATTTTTCTTACCTCTAGAAATATGGATCAAAAGCATGTACAGGTCGATGCCTGGCATCGACTTTAAGGTGTAAGTCGATGCCAGGCATCGACTTAGGATTGCAAGTCGATGCCAGGCATCGACTTGCAGCCCCAAGTCGATGCCTGGCATCGACTTGCAGGTGCAAGTCGATGCCAGGCATCGACTTGTCGGTGCAAGTCGATGCCTGGCATCGACTTGCAGCCCCAAGTCGATGCCAGGCATCGACTTGGGCCCAAAAAACGATGCCAAGCATCGACTTGCCGGCATCAACATTCACTGAAAAGTCGATGCCAGGCATCGACTTTTGGGTGCAAAATCGATGCTTGGCATCGGCTTTTGGGCCCAAGTCGATGCTTGGCATCGACTTTTGTGCCCAAGTCGATGCCAGGCATCGACTTTGTGTGCAAGTCGATGCCAGGCATCGACTTGAGGGTAAAAGTCGATGCCAGGCATCGACTTGGCCCAAAAGTCGATGCCAGGCATCGACTTGGGCCCAAAAGTGGATGCCAAGCATCGACTCTTGCACCCCCAACTCGATGCCTGGCATCGACTTTCACCCTCAAGTCGATGCCTGGCATCGACTTGCACACAAAGTCGATGCCTGGCATCGACATGCACTTAAACATCGATGCCTGGCATCGACCTGAAGCTCAAAATCCATGCCTTGCATGGACTTGGGCCTTTGAAACCACATTTACGTTTGATCTGATATTTCCAATTGCTTTCAGGGATGCGGAGTACAAGGATGAAAGGCCCATCAAGAAGCTCAGAGTCACCATGGGCTCTGCTGACCAGCAACGTGACAAAGGCAGTGGTCACCAAGCAAAGCCAAAGAAAATTATTGCACCATTATCCTCTGAGAAGGCCAGCAACCCTCTAGGAATATCCTAAGGTGGACAGAGTAGCATAAAAATTCCTGTGGAGGATCCAAATATAAAGGAAAGGTCTAGGGAGACCGAGATCATGAGGACAGATCGTCCACTTCGGGACATGACAAATCTCGAATGGTGCCTTCAGTACGTTGAAGAGAAGAATGCAGTCCTCCTTGTGTTCGCAGGGGCCTATGGCAGAGGAAAGATCACGACAACACAAGGTTTTCAGTATGGACTTGTTTACAAATTGGATTATGAAGATGAAGATTCTGACAACCTGCTTTTCTTGGTGGAGACATCGAAAGGATTAAGAAATGTCATATGCAAGATGGATTTCTTGTGCCCAGAGTGCTGTGTTCCAGAAGAGCTAGCTCAGATATGCAGAGACTCAGTGAATTTCATCAAGGACCTGATGCCATGGATACAGGGCAATATCATGCCAACACAGCACAAGAAGACGACCCCTGTAAAGGCAAGGGGTAAGCAGAGTGTGCAAAAAAAGCCCCAAAAGAAAAAGAAGATAATTGCAGAAGAGGACTTTTCTGACTCAAGCTCTAGCTCTGGGGACATAATTGTTGCACCTGGTGGAGAGCTTGCATCTGGTGTGCTTGGCACTGAGCAGAATAAGATGAGGGAGGACATAGCTAGAAGAAAAGTTGTGAAGAAGGGGCAGTTGTTCCACCTGCCTATTAATATTATCCACAGGCCACCAGTGGATCCAGTCACAGGGAGGAGGCCCCTTGAGATCAGGGAGCCACATAATTTGCATGTCCAAAATCTTAAGAAGAAAATGAAAATAAATCCTCATGCTACTGTTGTGCCATTCCTTGTCATGGTGGATCCGCATGAGTGAAGCTGTGTGGAGGATTTCAATGAGGGTTTGTTTGAGGAGTACACGTATTATGTGATTGGAGGTTCACACTCTGCAGAGGCTCGTAGACAGTTAGTGAAGGAGCACCCTACTACATTTTTCTTTAGGTATGCAGAGTGTAAGATATATGCTGGTCTTACAACTGAGGAAGCCAAGCTTCTTGCTTGGGATCACAACAACGACAATGACTACAGGCAGAAAATGTCCTCCATAGAGAGAATTCGGTTCTTCCACCATGAATACGAAGATTGTCTTGTGAAGGAAGCTGGGAGAATACATCCCAATCTACGAAAGCAATGCCTTATTGAGGTTGGAATTGCATTGGATGAGAATAGAAAGTCAGATGCTTTGAGGAAATATGATCCATGGTTTCAACTGGCATTCAGATCAGGTGAGATCTGGGATCTTCAGGATAGAATCTTCACAATGTGGGAGCACAAGGAGGTCAAGGGCCAGAAGCAACGAAAGTCGAGGCCAGACCCACAAATTGATCTGAGGGGAAAGGGAAGGAAAGTTGACCTTTCAATTGAAGAGGCTCCTGAGGACATGAAGCTGACCCCATGGAGGGCCCTTCAAGGAATCAAGGATGATACTTTGATCATATCAACTTTGTCAAGGGTAATCTTGAAGGAGTTAAGCCTCAAGGAGATGGTGATTGAGCTCAATAAGTATGTATGTTATTCTCAGATCCTTTTTCCCTCCTCCCATGCTTCTTGTCTAACCTAGTCGCTTTTATATTTATGTGTCTGTAGTCATAAAGTGTACATGAAGATTCAGGAGGTGATGATGAAGAGGCTGGGTTGCTTTTCTTGGACAGAGGTCCAAGCAGACTATCCAACCACATCATCCTACAAAGCCTTATCAGAATATTTCATCCTGTTTCGTGATTGGGTAGATTCTCTTTTCAGAATATTTCATACTAAACAATTTGATGCATTGCATGGCATCAACATGGGGGCATAAGTCGATGCCTGGCATCGACTTGGGGGCATAAGTCGATGCCTGGCATCGACTTGCAGCATAAGTCGATGCCTGGCATCGACTTGGGGGCATAAGTCGATGCCTGGCATCGACTTGCAGCATAAGTCGATGCCTGGCATCGACTTGGGGGCATAAGTCGATGCCTGGCATCGACTTGCAGCATAAGTCGATGCCTGGCATCGACTTGCAACAAAAGTCGATGCCTGGCATCGACTTGCAACAAAAGTCGATGCCTGGCATCGACCTCGTGGCAAAAGTTGATGCCAGGCATCTACCCCAACAAGAAATCGATGCCATACATCCGTTCTTTATGTTCTGTTTGCTGTACTGAAGAGCTCTTCTAATTGTTTTTCCAATTTGTTCTGCAGAAACCAAGGAAAAGTAAGTCTACAGAGGTACTAGATGATTGCCCCCCTGCATTCCTTGCTCACATTCAAAGAGCAAGGCATGAGAAATCTAGACTGAAAGCGAAGGAGATGGATTTTGATGATGAACCCGATCTTAAATGTTTCTCCAATCCCCTAGACCCCCTTAGGCCTGTATATTACAATGTGTTCTGTAGTGATGTAAATAATATTTGTTCTGTTGTGCCTAGAAAACATTTCTCCCTTCTCATAGCGGACATACCCTATGGATTTAGGATGTTAGGATCAGTTAATGATGATGAACCCTTCAAACACCCTCAGATTCGGAAGATGGTCACTGATTTTGCAGAGTTGACTATGTCTCCTCTTTGGAGGATAGTAATTTTCCATAGCAGAGACCAGTCTTTCTCTGTTTCAACTGCTCTGAAGGCAAGATGTCATGCTCTGGAGTGCCTCACTTGGTAAGTAATCTTCTTTCTATCTCCATGGCTTTAATGATGCCCTATGTGACTCATAGTTCTGTTTTGCAGGGTGAAGACAAACGTAAATCACACTCCTTTGCATCGGTTTGTGAGTGCCACTGAATGCATTACAGTGGGCTATTATGATGAAGTAAGCAAAAGGAGAGTCAGGGAGCATTGCAATGAGAATGGGATCTCAAATGTGCTCATGTTCCCAGCCGTTACCAAGAAACTTCGTCATGTAGCTGGGGACATGACATTGGTTAACCCTTATCAGAAGCCACAAAAACTCATAATGAGATTGCTTCAGCTATTTTCCAATGATGATGACTGGGTCCTAGACCTTTTTTCGGGCACAGGTAATTTCAATTTTCACAATTTTCATTAGTCATTGTTGATTGAAGCCTCTAAGAGGTTTTCTGCTGTTTCAGGAACGACTCTGGCTTGCTCCTTAAAGATGTTCAGGCACTGCATAGCTGTGGAGAAGGATGATGCTCAAGTGAGCTTCATTAGAATGAGAATCAATGGGCTGAATGAATGCCCAGATGAAGACCAAGAGGTTGGAAGGAAGCACATTGCAGATACGGAGAGATTCCAAGCAGCTTCAAGGGAGCCTGTTCCCCCACTTGCAAATGAACCTGGGGACATGGCTGACCTTGAAGAGCCAATCTTGGAGCAAGAGAGGCAAGATAGGTGTTCTAATGTGCCAGAGGATACCAATACCCTTGAGCCTGAGGAAAGCTATGATCAGCTTCTATTGTAGATTCACATAACTCTTGTAAAACACATGAAATGTAAAAGATCATTTTAATGGAAATATAATTTGGAGTTCTGCTTCCACTTGGTGTTCAGCTTGATTTATCTTGAGCATTTCTCTGATCATGTGTGAATGTTTCTTAGTATAATTTTGTTGAATATTATCTTCTCTTGGGAATGCTTTTGTGAAGTGTATTTCATATTCTGTTAATATGGCCAGGCATTCAATGGGGATCTTAACCATACAAAGGGGATGATCTTAACTGCCTTGTTAAAATGCTCTGATTTTTACAACACATGTACTCTAATTTTCGAGTAACTCTTAATTAGCTATCTTCTGTGCTTGTTGAGGTTATAGATGTAATGAAGGAGCTTCGCGAATTCTTACATGTACCTTTTCAACTCTAATCTATTGTCCAAGATCATGATGTGGGATTCTTGGTCATGCTCAACAACTAGTTTTCATGGCAGCAAGAATTTTAGTATATCTATCTTGACTACTTGGGATATGAGATCAAGCTTCTAAAGACAATATTTACAAGCAAGACTCGTGATGCTTTCTAGATATTGTAAAATGCCCACTTTTTTGCTTCATATAATGGTATTTAGGTAAAAAGAAAAAGAGAACATGTCTTTGTTCTCCTTTGTTGTGACTCAGTGTTCTGAGCTGAAAAACGTGTCTTCTGCTTCCCATCAGTTCAGGCATATGGATTGATGTTCATCTCTCCATAGCTATCTGCCTCAGAAATACCATGCAACTTTTTATCAATGAAATTAAACAAAAATAGTGGCATCCCTGGTCGGACATTCTTTACATAGATGATATGAGAAGCTCGAAGGCCTGAACATGCACAAAAGCTTATGATCAAGCTATTGTTCATGCATATGGTTTAAAGGGAGAGACGTATATCTGTGATAGAAAGTAAGAGGATAGATAAAGTATACCAAACAGAAGCTATGTGACGCATTCATTGAAGCTATGTGCATTAATTAAAGAATACTTTCATAATAATATTTTTTATCAATGAAGGCATTCTATGGGTAGAATATTGACACCAATGGATGAAGATATGAAAGATATTGACACCAGCATTCACGAGTTCACTGTCAAGGATGTAGTTGACAATTATGCGGATAGCAATCTGTGGAGCATGCGAAAGAGCAAGGCTAAGTGGTTCAGGATCTTGGGTGTTCTGTCAGGTATGATTGCCGTTGGGAGGTGGTTTTCTGATATTTGTAGATGGAAGAACCCTATCACCACATTTCTCGTCCATTTCCTCTTCCAGTTCGACAATAGATCCCAAGGTGAATAAATGAAGAGAGTTCTTGTACCTTTCGCTATTGTGCATGTCGATGATTCCAAGGGTGAATTAATGAAGAGAGTTCTTGAATATCAAACATCATATTCATACTAGCTAATGACACCCAATATGTTGTTTTTTTTCAATATTTTTAAAAATTCTCTTTGGAGTTCTCCAAATATCATGTCACCTATATGCATGTAAGCAACTACTCATGAATTATGAACCACTCTAGTAAATTGTGGATGATTTAAATTTTAACCAATAATATCGCAATAAATATACCGATGCAAAGTTGCATGTATGTAGTGTTATTTTCTCCTTTCTTTCGTTCATGTTGTTTTCTTAAGATGTAGATATATAGATGTTGGCAAACTTGAACTTCTATAACATTTCAAGAACAAGAGTCAACAATTAGGAGAACAAGAGAGAGAGTCAACAAAGAGAGAGAGAGACAGACAGAGAGAGAGAATTCAAAGCAAAAAAGATGTAGAAAGAGAGAAACAGAGACCTGCATATACTTGTTAATTAACACAGACTTGGTTCATGGACAACCTCTTGTAGAAAGTCCATATTTACCTTTGTAAAAGTGGTTCACACCCACATGGAGTTAGAAGCTCAAAAACAGACGCATTTGGTTGTTGAGCGATGAGGGAATATATCCTATACTTTAGGATTCACTTTTAGGTAGATATTTGAATTTGAAATCAAACTTTGGCTCCAATCACAACTATAAGAAGAGGATCAAATCACCTGCATGATATCTCAAGTCCATGAGATCATTTTGAAGGCATCTATTGTGAAGGGAGAGCTTATCTCATAGCTCACTCACCTTTCACACATTGAGAAATGCATGATTGTCAATGACATTGTATTTGTATATGATTTAATCCAAATTCCTTGACATCTAAGAAATTAGTCTCTATTCTATTGTAGGAAGATTAGTTTACGCAAAATAGGTCCATTATTTGTGTTACTCAAGAAGCTGTCCTAGCTAGTCAGAAGGGAAAATGTAAATGGAGCTCTTCTACTGGTAAGCAAAAATCTACTAATTCTTCACAATTAACATATGATGATAAAGATGAGAAGAAAATAAAAAAGTAGAATTTTTTTTGAAAATATTATAAAGCAAACGATCATGTCATAAAGAGTTGTCTAAAAGTGGCTACAAAAGAGGCAAAGAAGAAGGAGGCTAGAATGGTTGTTGTAGAGACCTCTATACCCAAAATAGATTCTACTGATCTTGTGCATAATGAAGAATGGGCATTCACTGATATTTGTAGTTATAATCCATCTTTACATGAACAATGTATGTCTGCAGTTAACTCAGATGTTTAGTACTTTGATAGTGGTGCAACCAAACATATTACTTTGCAGCGCAGTTTCTTCACTTCACTTGAGCCTCACCTTATAGGGAATACTATCATACATGCCAAAAAATCCTCTTATCCTGTTATGGTAGTTGCTAAGATTATTCTGACTACTATTGATGGTAGTTATTTCCCATTGTCAGATGGTTTATTTGTTCTAGGGATAAAGAAAAATTTGTTATGAGTTTTAGCATGAGCCAAGATTGGATTGGTCATCAAATTTGTTGATGATAGATGTACATTTCATGATCTTTCAAATGACAACACCATTATTGCTTCTGGCATTTTACTCATGGGCTGTGTACGCTCATAATTATGCAAAATATATGAATGATTCATCATGTGGGGTTCAAGATTCCTAGGCTATATCAAATGCAAAGCTTTGGCTTGGATGCTTTGGTCATTTGAATTTTGCTAGTTTCCTATGCTTATACAAATCTAAAATAGTGTCCTCTTTCCCCAAGCTTGAGGCACCTAATAAACATGTATGAGAAGTCTTTATTTTGGACAAAATGCATTGTTCCTCCTTCCCAAAAGATGGTTTGGTTTGGGCTGCTCAGAAATTGCAGCTTGTTCATAGTGATGTGTATGGTCCTATATAGACACCTTCTTTTGGGAACTATCTTTACTTCCTCACTTTTATCAATGATTTATCCAGGCATGCATGGGTATATCCATTGAAATCAGATTCCAAGGTCTTTATTTGCATTAAAAAGTTTCTAGTTCTATCTCAAAATCTATCAGCATGTAGAAGGGGTAGCCTCTGTTCTGATGGGGGGGATATATGTCTTCTGACTTTAATGCATTTTTGGCTAAAAATAGGATAAAACATCAGCATATAGAACCATATATATCTCAATAGAATCTAGTTGTTGAAAGGAAGAAGAGTTCACTCATGGAGATGGTGAGGTGTATGGTTAAGAGTTAGGCTTTAGCACATAGTTTCTGGGTTGAGGTTGTTATGTGTGCAGCATATGTACTTAATGGGTATCCCACCAAATCATCAAATCCTATCACTCCATATAAAACTTGGCCTGGTTGTAACCATCTTTTGCTTACCTACATGTCTTTTTTTTTGTCTGGCATATGCACTAGTGCGTGAACAACAATGCAACAAATTGGATGATAGAGCATTGAAATGTATTCTTGTTGGGTATAGTTATGAAAGGAAAGGCTATCATCTATATCATACATAGACTAAATGCATTTTGGGTAGCCATGATGTTTTTTTTGAGGAAGATGCTATTCAACCATTACTTTCATGTACTGAGACATCAGTTAGCTCCAAAGATATGAATGAAGCTTTGCCACCTCTTTTTATAGGTGGACTCTCTAGAGCTGGTCCTAATGAAGCAACTTCTGAATCTTAACAGATTTCATGTGATGATGGAGATTATTCCATTTGTGATGCAGATTTATGTGATGCACTTTTTGATGAGAGAGCTGATGTTGAGGAGGCAAAACTATGCCAAAATAGTTGGATCCAACTTTGCATCATAGAAAATTAGATGCACCTGTGTCATATGGTACTCGTTTAGGTTCTCATAGTGCTGCTTTTGCACTAGATTGCTATGCCATGTCTTCCTCAAGTATTTCTGATGAGAATGAGCCAATTTTGTTTGATAAAGCATAACATTTAGAAAATTGGATGGCTGATATGCAATCAGAATATGATGCTATCATGAAAAATGGAACCTAGTCTTTATGTGACTTGCCTCATGAAAAGAAGGCCATTCGCACTAAGTGGGTATACAAGCGGCAACGTAAGCCGGATGGAACAGTTGACAAGCATAAGGCTAGGCTTGTTGCAAAGGCTTATGCTTAGGAAAGAGGCATTGAGACCTTTGCTCCTATGTGTTGAATGACTACTATTTGTGGCATTTGTGCATTTGTAGGTCATCATGGTTGGAATGTACATCACTTGGACATCAAAATTACATTTCTGAATGGTAACTTGCATTAGGAAGTTTATGCTTTTTAGCCTTGTGGCTTGAGGTTTGCCAGTTTAAAAAGTCATTATATGGTTTGGAGGAAGCACAAGGTGCTTGGTATGAAAAAAACATGCCTTCCTGATTGCGCATGTTTTCAACAACAATCCAAGTGAGAGTACCTTATATGTTGAGCGTGAAAATGATGTGCTTCTAATCATTGTTATCTATGTTTATCACATGCTCCTCAGGAAAAGCAAACTGCTGTTTTTAAGGCTGATTTGCATGCCGCATGTGAGATCTCAAATGTGGGGCATTTGCATCATTATTTGGGCATTCTCTTGATGCAGGATGATGGCATAATAGCTTTGTGTCAAAAAACATATATTGACACATTATTACAACATTTTTGCCTTGAAGAGTGCAAACCTATTACCACTCTTATGGACAGGGGTTTATGGTTGAGTCTTCATTATGCTCGAGATGCTTTTGATGCTATTCTCCATCAACTTGTTAGCATTTCGGTTAGCGTGAAAGATTTTGTGTGGAAATAGCACTTGATGATTCATGTGAGCTATAGCTTGTAACTACTTGATCATTTACAATTGTAAAACTTTGGAGAATCTTATAAAAGCTTATATCTCTCCGAGTTCAAAAGAATATTAGCTATGACTTCAAATTGAGGGTATGACCTCTAAATCAGTGGAATCACTTTTTCATTGGAGCCAAGTTTGAATTCAAAATTCAAACTTAGAAGAAACTCATATAAAAAGGCATGTAAAATCTTGTGGGGTATGTGCCTCATATGAAAGCTCATTCCTTGATCATTTGTAGGATTGAGTAGCTCACACCATAGCTCACTCAGTTCATCATCATTGAGCATCATTACAATGCCAATGACTATGTACAATTATGTTCCATAATACATATAGCTCATTGAACATCTTTGTCTACTTCTCTGCTATGATTACTCAGAACAGTCAACTTCTTCTAGTCATATCTCAATGAATTCTCAACCCTTTTACATAACCTTTGGATTCTTGGAACAAACTTGAAGTGTAATTTGTGTTGTAAAAATTTCAAGGCATTCGGTACAGGCATCAAGGAGAAATCATCTTCCAAGTGCTCATTGTTCATCTACTAGTTGTTCCCTAAAAAGTCAGGCATAAGATCTGATTTGCTAAAGTTATTTCTTAGAGCATAGTTAATCATTTAAATGGTTCCACTTGCAATCATTAGCTATCTAAACTAATTGAATTTCAGTGAAAGGAATTTTATCAATTGTTACTATGTTGTGAGCTCTGAGTAAAAAGGCCAACATGTGTATGGACTAAAATAGGAATCTTTTCAACACAAGCCATTCTTGAACTAGTTTGTTGTGGATTAATTGTTTCAAGCATCATTTCCAAAGTACATAGGTACTTCTTGGTGTCATTTGCAAGCTAAAAGGGTCTACATTATAACTGTGAAGTGCATTGTGGCTTGTACAAATAAGGGCTTACCAGTACAACCTCACTTCCTTGAGGTATCCATCCATCTCTCACAATAGTGGTATTAGAGGAAGTTGAGGTAAAATGGGAGATGGTTTCCCTTCTTTCATTAGCAAATTGGCAAGGAATAATTATCCAGCATGGTCTTTGAGGTGAAGACCTATCTACAAGTAAGAAGTCTCTATGGATACATATCACGAGATGAGGAGATGCCCACATTTAGAAGCAAAGATCAACCTATAATAGAGGAGCAAGAAAGACCCAACTCATGGTGTGTTAAAGATGCTTTATCCATGTCATATCTACTTAGCTCTATTTTTTACTTCCTTCTTCATCATATTAGGAATTGCAAAACTTCCCAAGAGACTTGGGATACTCTATCTTCATAATTTTCTTCCAATACAAGAGCTAAGGAAAATCAATTGTGGATGGAGTTTATTACTCAAAAGAAGCAACCTAAGCAGAATATTTCAGAGTATGTGACCAAGCTAAAGGATGTGGTTGATCACTTGGCATGCATAGGACAGGAGATTGAAGAGGAGCAAATAGTGAGATAGATAATTAACGGCATCAAGGTAGATGATAAGTGGGAATCCTTCACAATTGCAATGGATCTTTACATGGATATGCAAATCCTTGATCTAACCACTCTCATGGGGCAACTCTTCACCCATGAGGCCACGTTCAACAAAAATGGTGAACAATCAAGAGGTTACAATTCGTCTTCCCTATATACAGATAAAGGAAAGTCTAAGGATAAAGGAAAGAGTAAAATGTTTGAAGATGAAGGTGATACTTCTCAAGCTATGCATGGAGAGGTAGGAATCCAAGAGGAAGGGGTAGAGGAGGTAAGCAAGGTAGAGGGAGACCTTTCAAATCTTCCCTATGCAGTATATGTGGACTGTCTAATCACACAACATATCAGTGCTATATGAACTTCAAGAACCAGAGAGGAAGAGGATTCCAAGGAGGTTGCTTCTCACAATTAAGAGGAAGATTCAATCATAATCAAGGTTACATCCATGGCTACAAAAGAAATTAGCAAGGAGGATAAAAATCAAGCAAAGACTTCAACAACTATACAGAGGATCAAGAGGATTCTGTTGTCATTATGAACATGACTTCAAAACAAGGTATGAATGATGATAATATCTTCTATATTGAGTGAGGTTGTTCAAACCATGTAGTAGGCAGTATAGCTCCTCTTTGTGATCTTGAAGAGCCCAAGGGAAAGCACCAAGTGTAGACAAGTGATGATACCAAGCATTCAATTGTCAAGGTAGGAAATGTTAAAACTTGTGATGGGAATAAGAATCTGTTGATCAAAGTTCTTTATGTACCTACTATCACAAAGAATTTAATGATTGTTGGAAAAATAGTGCAAAAGGGTTTTGAGGTTAGGTTCAATAAATTTGGAGCCTTTGTGGAGGACCCCCAACATGGATTCAGGACGATTGTAAAAGGAGAGAAAACAGGTAGATTGTTTTCATTTGAGCTTGAGGACACTAGAAACATTGCACTTTATAATTATAAGGATCAAACCTTGTCTGACTTAGAGATATGGCACAAAAGACCAGGACACATTAGTGAGAGAATATTGAACGAGATATGTAGAGATGAGTGTGTACTTGGGATACCTGATATATCCAAGCAACATATGATCTATAAATGTGGTGCATGTAATTTTGGTAAATCAAACAGGTTACGCTTTACAAAGAAAGGCTATATGCATGAGGATTACTTGGAACTTGTACACAGAGATGTGAGGGAACCAAGCAAGGACCCTTCAGTTTCAAGCTCAAGGTAGTATGTGTCATTTATTCGTTATTTTAGTAGGTGAACTATCTTGGTTTTAAAAAGTATCTTGCACTTGTGGAAAATCAAACAGGAAAATTTCTAAAGAGGATAAGATTTGATGGAGGAGGTGAGTACTCCTCCAATGTGTTTGATGCAATTTTTACCGGATAAAGGTATGAAGAGAGAGTTCACAACTAGATATACTCTTGAGCGAAATGGAGTAGCAGAGAGGGGGAGGAGATTGATTATGGACGCAGCTAGATCTATACTAAATGAAAAGAAGCTGCCTAATTACTTGTGGGAAAAGGTTGTTTCTATAGCCACTTATCTTATTAATAGGTTATCTTCTAAGTCTCTTGATGGGATGACTCCCTATGAGCCATGGATGGGTAGGATACCATCAATTGAACATTGCAGAATATTTGGTTGTGTTGTTTATGTGCATGTTCCATCTCAAATCAGAGGTAAGTTAGACCCTAAGGTAGAGAAATTCATCTTCGTAGGGTACGATATAAGTCAAAAGGGGTACTGTAAATAATTGAGGATTACGACCACAATGTGCTAGAGAGATGACTCTCCTCCCAACCAAATGCCTCTATATATAGCTCTCTTTAGGGGACTGCCTTCTTGGGCAGGTGGATACTAAACATACATATGTCGGCCATGTAACTCTATGTGCACCAAGTGTCCAAGTCAACTCGACTTAACTCAATTGGATGCTTCTCCAAGGATCTAGATCTCTTTGGATAAAATACTCTCCCAATGCACCTCATGGGGATTGAACCTAAGACCTCTCCTTGAAATTCTTGAGACTTAACCACTAAGCTAAGTGGATCACTTGTTCACAAGAGCACAGGACCTCCTAGTAAGTCTAAACACGAGATCTTTGGTCATACACACGGATGACCAAAGAGTGTCCGATTTTAGTCTGTCTAAATCGGCCAGACCCTTGGATCGTAGACTTACTTTATTGCATTCTTCCCCCTTGGAAAAAATATTTTCTTCCTCAAAAATAGAGCTATATATCTATTGTATGTATCCCCCAACCCCATGCTCTAAAACTGGAAGACCATGGTCATGTTCTAGAACTGGAGGACATGTATCATCTTTGTGGTGACATCCCTGCCCAATTGATTCAAAACACTATCTCACTTTGCACTTTGATACACTAGTCAAAGTACAAAGTAGTGAATGAATAATAAGGGTGGATCTAAAAACATCCCTAGCCAATTTATAGTTTGTGGATGTGCAATCTAGGCACAAACATGTGAACTGGGTGGATTCAAATTACTAGTGCATTTCTAGGCATGACTAGTGCATGGACTTAGTAATGAAGATAGGATTCTTTTCCCGCACAATACTTTGAGAACTCTTGATTCACTTGACTTTTGATTTGGAGAACTTGAAGTTTGGTTGTCCCAAACATCTAACTTGGATGTTTGTACAATGGTTAACTCCTATAAAAGACTTACTTGATTTTTTCACTCAACTAGAGGACTACTTTGTCCTAATGAGTTTAAAAAATCCTATGCAAATTGTAGAAGAAAGTTTACCATTTTCTTTAATTCAACCATACTATAACTTGACCAATACAAATTCAAAATGAAAATTGTCCAACTTAGAACACTTTTCTCATAGGCAAGCTAAAAGTTCTTTGGGAATTCTCAATCTAAGCAATTCCTAACTTCTCTATTCTAGAATATACTGGACTCTAGGAAATCATTTATGCTATAACTTGAAGTAAACTCAAATGAATAAGGCAATCTTGAACTTATCATCTTTTTATGTTTTGATAAGATTTTTGTACAAAACATCTATCTAGGATGTTTTAATTTAGTTATCTTGTTCTATCAAGCTAACCCTTGACTTTGATGAAAAAAAGTCAGATACCGTGTCTAAGTCAAATCCAAAAGATTCGAAAAGTGGAAAGAAAGAACTAAAATGCTCGTTAACCAATTAAAACTTCAAAGATACCTAAACTTGCTATGAGTCAAAGTCTAGATGGCTCAGGACTTTAACTTCTCAAAGATCTGTTTCAACAGGGTATTGAAGCATTTTCTTTATCTTTAAGAGAAATAACCTAGATTTTCAAATAGATTCAGAGAAACTCGAAAACATCATCCAACCACAAGATACTAGTATGGTTACCAACATCAGTGTGTCGACCCACTAAGGTTCTATTGATGAGTTTAGTATTCAAATAATGCTTCACTTGATACTAAGCTCATGCCTATATTCAATCTTTATGATTCCTTATTGAGAATGTAATTTCTGTGCATTCCTTTGAATCAAATGGATTGAATTTTCCAAGTAACACTAGGAACTTGATGCTTTACTTAGTCAAATAAATCCTGGTTTGAAAAGATCAACTCAAATTCAAAGTCTGACAGGTTCAAAAATTGATCAAATATTTCTAAATCAACAATACTTTAGCCTAAAGTGATCATGGCCAAGCTTGATCAACTCTAGTTGATCCTGTGACTAAAACAAAGAATTAGTCTTTACCTTTAAGAGCTCTAGAACTATCTAAAGCTTCTTTGCTTACCTGTAGGGTTTGAGAGATCTTTCTCTCAACTTAAGTCCAAGCATATACTGATGCTTCTCACATTCTAAAGCTAGGAATCTTTGATATACCTTTATGTTATAGCACTATTTGGACTTAAGTACCCATACCAAAGATTTGGGAACTGCTCGGAACTACTTGCTACAAGACTTACTTGAAAGCAAGACTTACTTTAAAAGCAAGAAGAAAACATGTTTTGTGCATAACAACATTCTTTGACAAAGATAAATGCACCAATATTCTTTTTCTCCCATGCGGTGACATATAGATGCATGCTTGTGCTTAATGAGTGTTTCAATATATTTTATGCTCTTTTATTTAGCTTTCAATAATTTGCATCAAGATGAAAATGAAGTTTACTTCTATACTTCAATGATATTGAAACAAAAATTGAAACCAATCATTAACTTGGAAAATACTTATCTCACAATTAGCTATATCCTTCCCTTGATCCTTGGGAAGAGCAAACCTTCATAGCCATGCACACATCTCTCCAAAACCTTGAAGAGATTTTTTTCTTTTTGTCAGGAAAGAAATGACATTTGAAAATTCGATCTTCCTCATGTACTCTCCTTTTTATTAAATGAACCCTTCCTCATCTATGCTTCATGCCTTTCCTTTGCCTTTGGATAATGCGCCACTTGAACTTGGTGTAAGATGAAGTAAAGAACTCAAGATACAAAAGTTCTTTAGAGGACAAATGGACAAGAAATTTTAGGTTCACTTGGCTTCATCAACAAGAAAATATCACATCTAATTTTGATTTTGAGTCAAGCACAAATCAAATGCTTCATCTCGGTGAGATCTTATCCACTCAAGTTCAATTGGGAACAACATAACATATAGTAATTAAAAAAAATGATTGCAAATAATCAGATCATTGTAATGGTTGAAGCATTCGATCCGTTTAAAGCAAAAACTCGGATCGATCCCCATGAGCACCTGTTACACAAGAGTTATCCATTTTGTCTGTGATAATCAGAGAGTTTCTGCAAAACTCTGTTAAATGAGTAAAATCCGATCTAGATCAACACTATCCAGTCTAGATCTTGCATGCCAACTGGTGTAGATTGGTGCCAAGCTTGGCTCTTTTTTTCTTACGATCAAACCTTGCGTGAGATCAAGCCTCCTCCACGGGATTTGCTCTTTTTTGCTTACGATCAAAACTTCTCTAGAACCGTGTACAAGAAATTAAATCAACCGTGTCATAACCCGATAGGTTGTGGGCTCAAGCCGCGTAGCCCGTAGCCTGCAAAAGTTCATGCCTTTAGCAAAAAAGCTTCCACAACATTAAAGAATGTGATAATAACCAATTCCCTGAGAACACAACGTGCCCATAGTTCTTGTAGTGGAGAAAACGAATTTCTCCTGAAGTGAGGTCCTCAGTTCGACCCCAACACGCGATTGTAGCCTTAGGTTTTTTTGCACCTCTAGAGGTATGCCACCAAGAGAAAATCGGGGCGAACCTCTATACACCAGCAAAAAAGGATACGCCACTCACGATGCCTTCGAGATTCAAAAATAGGGAGAAGTTGGCGACCACATGGAGAGTGTTGAAAAAATATCCGCCAAGGTTTTTATGATAACTCTCTTAGAGATGGAAGATGATGATGAACCATCAAGGTCACCATGGGAGCTTGCAGAGAGCTTTGATACCAATGCAAGAGAATGAGGATTACGACCACCACATGATAGAGAGATGACTCTCCTCCCAACCAAATGCCTCTATATATAGCTCTCTCCAGGGGACTGGCTTCTTGGGTAGGTGGATACTAAACATCCATATTTCGTCCATGTAACTGCATGTGCACCAAGTGTCCCAGTCACCTCGAGTTAACTCAACTGGATGCTTGTAGAAGGCTCTAGATCTCTTTGGGTAAAATACTCTCCCCATGTACCTCATCGAGATTGAACCCAAGACCTCCTCCTTCACATCCTTGTGACAACCACTAAGCTAAGTGGATCACTTGTTCACAAGAGCCCAAGACCTCCTAGTAAGTCTAAACTGGAGATCTTCGGTCATACACACGGATGACCAAACGGTGTCCGATTTCAGATTTGTCTGAACAGACTGGACCCTTGGGTCATAGAGTTAATTTGTTATAGGTACATGCTATATAATCCATCCAACAAAGGATTTATGATCAATAGAGATGTGTTGTCTGATGGGAATGACTGTTGCTTATGCACCACTTTTTAGGGAACAACCAATAGACGAACAGTAAGCACTTCGAAGACAATGCCTCCCTACTGCCTCAACCGAATGCCTTGAAATTTTTTACGGCATAAAGTAGATTTCAAGCTAGTTCCAACAAGCCGAAGGTTATGTAAAATGGTTGAGTATTCACTATGATATCACTAGATGAAGTTGACCACTCTGAGTAATCATAGCAGAGAAGTCCTAAATTGTTACCTCTTGAACATTTTTGATGGAACTTCACACTCATTGACCAATTATCTTTGGTGATAAAACTAGTTCATTGCATCCTGTAGCAAACCCCATTTATCATGCAAGAACTAAGAATATAGAAGTGAGCTATCACTATGTTAGAGAGAAACTCTTGAGCAAAGAGATTTAGCTAGCATATGTGTCTACAAATATGCAGTGTGCTCATTTGTTAACCAAAGCACTTCATGGTACTAAGCTTTGCAGGTTTAACACCATGATTGGATTATAGAATATTCAAGAAGATTGATAAAGAATTAATGCAAGCAAAGATGTTTGGCTTGAGGGGAAACTGTTGGTGCAAATGTTCAAGTCTACACATTTAGCTTACCCTGGAAGATTTTGTATGGAACTAGTACTTGATGATTCATGTGAACTATAGCTTGTAACAACTTGATCATTTACAATTGTAAAACTTTGGAGAATTTTGTAAAAGCTCATATCTCATGGATTTAGAAAGAATATTAGTTATGACTTCAAATTTAGGGAATAAATTTTAAATTAGTGGAGTCACTTTTTAATTGGAGCCAAGTTTGAATTCAAAATTCAAACTTAGAAGAAACTCATATATAAAGGCTTGTAAAATATTGCGGGGTAGTGTGCCTCATATCAGAGCTTATTCCTTGATCATTTGTAGGACTTGAGTAGCTCATACTATAGCTCACTGAGTTCATCATCATTGAGCATCATTAGAATGCCAATCACTATGTAGAACTATGTTCCATAATACATATAGCTCATTGAACATCTCTATCTACTTCTATGCTATGATTTCTAAGAACAGTCAACTTCTTCTAGTCATATCTCGGTGAATACTCAACCACTTTACATAATTTTGGCTTGTTGGAACCAACTTGAAGTCTACTTTGTGCTATAATCTAAAAGGAAGAAGTCTATATGGATACATATCAGGAGATAAGGAGATGGCCACATTTAGAAGCAAAGATCAACCTACAAGAGAGGAGCAAGAAAGACTCAACTCATGGTGTGCCAAAGATGCTTTAGCCAAGTCAAATCTACTTAACACTATCTCTCATTTCCTTCTTCCTCATATTAGGAATTTCAAAACTTCCCAAGAGACTTAGGATACTCTATATTCATACTTCTCTTCCAGTACAAGAGATAGGAAAAATCAATTGTGGGTGGAGTTTACTATTGAAAAGAAGCAAACTAAGTAGAATATATATCTTAGGGTATGTGACCAAGGTAAAGGATGTGGCTGATCACTTGGCAAGCATAGGAGAGATGATTAACGAGGAGCAAATAGTGAGACAGATATTCAATGGCATCAAGGTAGATGATAAGTGGGAATCCTTCACAACTCCAATAGATCTTTATATGGATATAAGAATCCCTAATCTAACCACTCGCATGGGGAAACTCTTTACCCATGAGGCCAAACTCAACAAAAATGGTGAACCATCAAGAGGTAACAATAAAGGAAAGTCATTACGGATAAAGGAAAGTCAAACAATAAAGGAAGGAGTAAAAACTTTGAAGATGAAGGTGCTACTTCTCAAGCTAACTATACAGTGAGAGGTAGGAATCCAAGAGGAAGGGGTACAGAGGTAAGCAAGGTAGGGGGAGACCTTTCAACTCTTCCCCATGCAATATGTGTGGAGTTTCTAATCACACAATAGATGAGTGCTATGGGAACCTCAAGAACCAGAGAGGAGATGATTCCAAAGAGGTGGCTATTCCAAAGATGATTCCAAAGAGTTGGCTATTCTAAGGTGCATTAGGGCTGGTACAAAGAAGGATCTAGCAATACCACCTTCAAATGACAGCTGAGCATCAAGGCCCGACACTCTTCACCTGCATTGTCGGATTATGTAGTAACTCCATCTACTTCGGTTGGAGGTTCGGTTCCCATAGAGAATTCTGTAAATGGGATATCTCATAAATTTTCGTCTCATAGTTCTTCAACCGTAGAGCAACACACATCATTAGCGCATCACACATCATTTGCACTTCATCGGCTCCAAGAAGAGATAATCTACTAGTTGCGCAACCATTTGATGCCATTGAAAGATCCTGAGATAATTGCGCTCCGAGGTACTGAATTACCTCCTCTCACTTCGGCCATGTGAAAATCCTAGAGTGAGATTTGAATCGACGAATGCACGTCATTATTGATGTCAATTTTCTAATGTCCATAAGTAGACAACTTTTTATATTCTCAGCTATGGATTCTTGTGCTTAGTTAGAAGCCCGATTTTTTATCACGTAGATAAGAACACATCATCAGTGTTTACTTCCAAATTGACATGGGAAATGATATCATCCAAAGCTTCATCGCTATTTCAAATACATGGGATGCACACCATTCATAAACTTTGAATTAAACACATGCCCACAAAGTTATGGAGATATTCTAATCTCGATATCATCTTAAGATGTATCGTTATTTCTGTAATCACTCAGCGAAGTTAATTTGTAATGTGTAGCGGTGGATTCTCTGTATGGTAACAACTCCCTTGGTATCTACTTCAGCGTTTCCTTTGGCAAAGGTTATTTTGTACTTTCCAAAAGGTTTAAATCCCATTTTTTCATATTATAAGGCCTTTATTTCCCACATGTATGCTATCACACTCTTTCTTATTATAAGGGATAATTTCTCTTTATGAAGAGGCTTATTTTCTATGGATACCACGTATCTTCTTGGGGACACCGTTTGGCACTAAGTGCCCATCTTTGTAAAACATGGTTTTAAGAAGAAGATTTTGTGTGTGCACATTTGTGGGTTGAAGGCTAGTCTAAGCCCACCAGTGAGCTTTCTCAAGTTCCTAAGCCTACTCTAAGACTAGGTTTGTGCACATCAGGCTATTTTATGCCCTCTTTGAGCATCCACTCATTTCACTTTTGGTGTCAAGTTTAAGCCTATTCTATGCCCCCCCTCCTCCCCTCCCCTCTCTAAGGTATCTCTCTCAACATCAAGTGTAGGGCTACTCTTTGCTCCCCCCCCCCCCACCCAACCCTCCTCTATCCAATTCCAATTTTTGTTCCGATTCTGACTTCAAGTTTTTCAAGTGTGATTTAGCCTCAATAGTGACAATGACAACAATGTTGTATGTGACCTCTTCAAGTCAATGGTATTTCCCTTCATTTAGGTAGATTTTTATGTTAAAGAATGAGTGACTAAACGGAACCAACTATACTCTTTGGAAGCATACCATTAGGGAGTACCTTTATGCCAACCTCTTATATGAAGAAGTTGAAGGAACCGAGCATGAGGGGAAGAAGGCGAAGGCCGGGGAAGACCCGACTCTTACACGCGGTCCGAACCGTTTACAACTCAGTATTAGTAAGCTCCTATCGGGCGTTTACCTTTAGGGGCGAAGCTACTAGACAAGGATAGTCATCTAGGAGTCTTGAACGTATGGAGTGCCAAACACAAGAGTGCTTTAGGATAGGTACTTTTCACTTCTGATGATTTGACAAAGGCCCATATGAATTCACGTAAAACATTCCATGAAGCTTGGAAGATCCTACAATACCTTGATGAGGATAAGACTCCTTCAAAAATCTACACCTTAAGGGTCACATTCCACTACCTATCAATTAGGTCCCATGATCCTATTATTAAAGTTATTGCCACATTTGAAGATTATCAATGTAATCTAGAATTTTATGGCACCCATATTTCTAGTGAGGACATGGCCATTTAACCTCTTAATAATATCCCATGATCTTATGAAAAAATTATAACAACCCTTTACAATTGCGACGAACTATTAACTTCAAAAGAAGATCAATGGCTTTTGCTCCTCCACGACTCTCATCAAAAGTCAGCATCCTCACAAGAAACTATGATGAAAGCCAAGAGACCCTTCAAGAAGGCAAAACATGCTAGTCATAACCCTAGAAACACACCTAAACAAGGCTCAAGCATTTCATCAAAGACATTTCGTTCCATCTACTGTGGTAAAATTGGTTATCTCCAAAGTTATTCTACAAGAAAAAGAATACCTCGAAACCCTTTAGATTAAGGAACCAATCAAAATAATCTCCGTTGGTCAAATAGAAAACCTAAAAACTTGGCCTTTGGACTATGGAGTACTCTCATAAATCATTCTCCTTAAATATGGTCATGAGAACAAGTGTTTGTAAAATGTCTAAGAGTAAATCTTGTTTATTTACCTTGTTCTACAAGTTGCAACGAATCTCATTATGATAGAAAGCTAATTCCATAACCCTTGTTAGTTAGAACTAAATTTATATCATCCGAAAATCTTGGATCACTTTAAGGCTAAGCATAAATCTCATTCAAATTCAAATTTATGGATAAATACATCCTTTTCAAGTCACATGTATCTCAAATTATTTAGAGAACATTGGAGTGAGAGTTTGCACCTACATTGTGCTCACTATAAATTAGAGTGGTCCTTCACACCTCCCCTATATCATATGGTCAATATCATACACATTTTTATTCATTACTTTAAGTGAGTCATTCTTTATGTCTCGTTGTAGTACATTGATATACACAGTTAGCTTGTTTTACCTATTTCTATGTATTTGAGTATTCAACTGTCATATTTTTGGTTGGATCCATTTTATTGCAAAATCTTGTACCTACATGTCAAGTTTCATCATCATTGGATCATTATATCTCAAGATATAAATGATAAAGGTTGATTGTCTCTACAGTTCACCTTGCTTTTGGAAAGTCATGGTGACCCCTAGACTTGTTGAAGTCATTGCTCTTTGTATCATTCAACTAAGTTTTTGAAATAACTTTCATAAGTTAGCCATACACTTTAATTTAATATTTCCAAAATATCTCTTATAAATTTATATGACGTGAGCTATGGCCATTTTCTCTGAAGTCCACTTCAGAAGATATCTTCAATTCTTGGGAAGTCAAAGTCATCTATTTTGGTGAAAAAAATTTGACAATAATGTTACAAAGTGTTTGTTGACTATCTATGCATATTTTGGAAGCCAAAGAAATATAAAACGCATCCTTAGAGTCACATCCGCTAGTGTATAGCACGTTTTTTGCAAGACCAAGTTCATCTTTGCATGTATCCCATCACCTCATCAGAGTAGTATCATAGAGACTAATCATCATGGGTGATGGATTCCCCTCATCTATTGACAAACTATATTGTAGAAATTAATCAACATGGTCCCTAAGAATGGAAGCATGTCAATAGTGAATTAGTCTCTATGGTTTCATATCTAGAGAAGAGATAATCCCAAAGCTCAAAAGCAAGGGCCAACCGACACAAGAGGAGCAAAAAAGATTGAATGCACAATGCTTAAAGGATGCCTTGGAAACATCATACATTCTTAACTCTATCTCTAAGTGTTTACTTCCTTAGATTAGGAGCTACAAAATATCACAAGACACATGGAATATTCTTGAAGTATTGTTTTCATCAAGCACCAACGCAAGGAAGAATCAATGATGGATGGAGTTAACAACACTCAAGAAGATACCCTAGCAAAGTGTGATTGATTTTGTCACAAAGATAAAGGACATTGCAAACCAGCTTGGAATCATTCAAGAAGTTATGAATGAGGAACAAATAGTGAGGCAATTCATCATTGATATCAAGGTTGATGAAAAATGGGAGGCCATCACCACAACGATGGATCTCTAGATTTACATGCACGTTCTTGACTTCAACATACTCATAAGGCAATTGTTCACACAAGAAGAAAAGCTAATGAAGCATCGAGACAACCAAAAAGGTAATCAATTTTCTACTTTCTACATAGATATGGATAAATCAAAGATAACAAAGGCAAGAGTAACAAGTTTGATGCTGAAGGAGGTAATTCTCAAGAAAATTTTGCAAGTATAAGTAGAGGTTCAAGAGGAAGAGGAAAAGGAGGTAGATAGTGGAAGGGGAGAGATCAAGGCACATCAGTATGTGTATGATATGTGTTCTAACCAATCATACTACTAAGAACTGTTTTAGGAATCCAATAAAACAAAGAGGAAGAAGATACAACATAGGAAGCTATGGAAGTTCAAGAGGAAGATTCAACAACTCATATGGATACAATAACAAGTCATACAAATAACAATTACGAAGGTGGATACAAAGGAAAGAGATACTACAACAACCATATAGATGATTAAGGTCAAGAATACTCACTTCTTCTCGTGAACATGACTATGAAGGTAAATCAGATGAACATGTATTTTATATAGACTCAAGATTCTCAAATCATGTGGCAAGTAATGTAACTCTACACCAAGATTTCGAAGACCCAAGGAATAGACATGAAGTCCAAATCTAGAGATGACGCAAGGCATTGAGGCATGATGATAGGTAATGTGAAGACTCTAGATGGTAATATTCACCAAGCATGGACCATTTGTTGAATATCCACCTCAAGGATTGCAGAAGATAGCAATAGGAGAAAAAGTGAGGTAGATTGTTCACCTTTGAACGCCAAGACGTCAAGAACATTGCATTGTTCAAATATAGCACCCAAACACAACCAAAATCAGAGATTGGGCACAATATATTACCTCAGATAGGTAAAGTAGATCTCAAACTAATCAGCAGGGAGTAGAGTGTATGCACTCTACCAAACATTGCAAAAAAACATATGATTTTTAAATTTATTCCTTTTCAATTTGGTAAGTGATATAGGCAAACCTTCACTATGAAAGGTTACATTCATGAAGCGTGATTAGAGTTGGTCCACACAAATGTATGGGGACCAAGTAAGGAGCCTCCAATATCTGGATGAAGGTATTGCATCATTCATAGCTAATTGTAGTAGATGGATTTTCTTATAGTTCATGAAACATAAAGATGAATCTTTTTCTTTCTTAAAAAAATATCTAGCTCTAATCGAGAGCCAAATATGTAAAACCCTAAAGAGACTAAGGCCAAATGAAAGGAATTATCTCTTATGACTTTGATTCTTATCTCCAAGAGAGGGGGGTCAAAAGAGGAATCACCAAGAGATACACTCTTTTGCAAAATGGAGTGGAAAAGAGGAGTAGAACATATGGAGAGGCTGCAAGATTTATGCTCAATGAGAAGAGACTCCACAACTACTTCTGGGTAGAGGGAGTATCAATATCTACAAATCTAGTCAATAGAATCCCATTTAAGGCTCTCAGGGGCATGAAACCATATGATTTTTGTAATGGAATGAGACCTAGTTTTGATCATGATAGGATCTTTGGGTGCATTGCATATGCACACATACCTTCATAGATTAGAGGCCAATTGGACCCTAAGGTAGATAAATGCATCTCCATTGGCTATGAACTTAATAAGAAAGGTTATATGTTGTATAATCCAAGCAATAAAGGCCTCATTGTAAGTAGAGATCTTGTGCAACAAATCATGGTTTGAAGAAGATTGGAGGAAAATGAAACTACCTCACGACCTAGAGGAGGACTTTCCAAGTCTATAAGAAACGAATGAGCATACACTTGAAGCATCAAGTTATCCAAAAGATGATCAGAAGACTCCAAGGAGTGTAATCAATTCTTAAAACTATAGAGGCAATTAAGCCAAAGTGCAAGAAATGAGAGATGTGGGAGAATTCTCTAAACAAACCATTGGAAGATCAACAAGAGCAAAGAGAAAGCCAGAAAGGTATGGATATGATCCTTCATTGTAGTACCCAAGATTCAAATTTCGAAGAGCCTTTATCATATGAAGAAGCCAAGAAGAAGCCTAAATGGATGAATGCTATGCAGAAAGATTTTGATGTTGTACATGAAAATCAACCTCGCAAATTGGTGCTGAACACCATCTACGAAAGTCTTATGCTAAAGGTGGATACATAAGGTAAAGAAAACTCTTATTGATCTATCAATAGGTACAAAGAAATTCTACTTGCCAAAGGGTATCACAAAAACAAGCTATTGATTATGAAGAAACTCTTTCACTTGCCTATCATCAGGGTACTTGTGAGTGTTGCATACTCCAATTAAACCTCACATGTGAAAAATGAAAAGAATCCTCAAATACCCAAAGGGAACATATAATTAAGGTTTGTACTATCCTTATACCTTTGATATACACATAAGGCTATTTTTTGATGTGTATTGGGTAGGCTCTAAGATTATAGAGCAAGCCTATTTGGATATGTCACCTTTGTAGGTACAAAATTGATATCTTGTTCTTCAAAGAAGCAACAATTTGTAACAATATTATCAATTGAGGCTAAATATAGAGGATTGGCAAATGTTACTCGCAAAGCAATGTGGGTCTAGACCCTATAATCTACTTTAGGTCTTAATCTTCCACTCCACATATCTTTGATGATAGAAGTAGTTCATTATATCTTGTTACTAATCTAATTTATCATGCTAGGACATACAGTACATACAGAAAGCGTAAACTAAAATAAAGCATAAAGCATAAAGCATAAAGCATAAAGCATACATCCCTCAATGGTTTGTTATTGGAATTGCAGGCACCGAATCCTTCTCGATGAACTTCGAGAACTCTACAGCTTCCTCCTTAGGTCCTAACATAAGCTTTGAAGTGTCCAAAAACATCCGATCACTTCCCAAAACATAAAGCATGGTCAAATGATTGCTAGAATAATGCAAAATTTACTCAAAAATGCATTTGTAATCCTTATTTAGACCTCAAAAAATCATTTAGAGACCTGCAAACAATCAAAAACTGAAATATATAGCATCTGCAAAACTCTCGAAGTGAAATTACTCAAATCGCCTTCACGATTTCAAAGATATGGCTCCCGGAAGGTAGTCCTAAAAAATTATTCAGACCTTGCAGAGCTGTACAGACCTAAGGAAATATATATTTTCCAAAATTTCTTTTCATAAACTGAAATTAGACCTTGTGCTCTTCGAAACCAGCCATAGCACGTCCAATTTGGAGTCTTCTAGCCCAAGATATAGCCATTCCAAGCGGGACATGCCAAACTAGTGGACTGCTGGAGGGGCTAGAAAAAGTGGAAAAATATGATTTTTGGCGTGCCCAAAAGCACTCTTCCATCAAGAAAATTCTAAAATTCTCTCAATAACATCAGGGAATCGTATATGAAGATGCTTGGGCCTATTTTCACCTTACCAAGTCCATTCTTCATGCATGCTAATTCGCTCCTCGAAAGAGGCCTAAATCAAGATTTTTACATTTATGCAAAACTTAAATGGGAGCTCTTAGCAAGCTTCTAATCCACCCCTAATGTGGATTTTTCTTGGATTTTCTCTTCTCCAGGGTAATTCATACACAATACTTCATGTGTGTATGCACTAATCCATAGGAAGCTTCTTAAATAGTCCCTTTTCTTACTCCCAAAATTGGAGTTCGTCTAAAACTAACACTTGAAATTTTTTCCAACAAGTGCGGGAATGGGTTTTTGAGGAAGTAAAATTCCTCCTTAACTTATTATTTTGATGAATCTAATGATTTTCCTATGAAGTCCATACATCATACTCTCAGTATATATACTTTTTCCCATCCATCCGTAGCGAATACACCTTTTTTTTCCCTCGTCCAAAATGGGAATTTCTTAGATTTAGGTGCTGAATTTTTTCTTAAACTGT
The DNA here is from genome assembly GCA_020310875.1 of Ceratopteris richardii. Taxonomy (NCBI): domain Eukaryota; kingdom Viridiplantae; phylum Streptophyta; class Polypodiopsida; order Polypodiales; family Pteridaceae; genus Ceratopteris; species Ceratopteris richardii. Next base: position 197,541,995 of record CM035414.1, on the reverse strand, counting down.
GATAGAAGGGGGTCTTGTGGAGCTTCAAACTCCCATCATACTGAGGTATATTTTGGATTTATGGAATTCAATATACTAGACTATAGGTATGCATGGTTTTTACTACCACTCTTTAAAAAAATACCTCTTCTTTTTCACTTCCCAAAATGGCTACAAGTAAAAAATAACACCTAAAACTTATGCAAAATCATGCAGGAGGGCTATTCTATAATAGCCAAAGCCTATTATTTCTTGTACTTTGGAGAAAATCATGACTTAAGGTGAGAGTATATATCTCATACTCTCCATAAATATGATTTTTGTTGAAAGACTTACCCCCTAGCCTTTCCTTATCCTTACCCAAAAATAAAGATTCTTACAGAAATTCAAAAATGATCAAACCTGGAACTTGAAGCCATAAATTCTTCTTGCTAGAATCATGCACAATGCCATAGAGGTCCTAATCTTCCATAGAGAAGAGCATCATCTTCTACTGCTTCTTGATGCCTTAATAATTGTGCTTCCCCTTTTGCATCTGTTTGTGGAAGAAATCACTGAAAGCTTTATTTCTTTACTTCACAAATGTGAGGAGTTATGTTCCTGCTTCAGCAATTCTTTCTTTTTGTGAGAGCATCTCTACTCTGAGAAAATGCATGTCTTGAAGCTCCATCCTAAGGAGCTCTCGCAAAGGTTCCCTTCATCCACACTCGAATACATGTATATCTGCTGTGCTGAACTAGATACACTAGGAGAAAGGCGCCTTGGTTAGCTAGATGTCCTCCAATTCCAGCCACTTGGGTTCAATCCCGTTCCCCTGCACATACGAAAGCCACCCAAATCTTTTGCTCTGATACCACTATCATGTACTATAGTTTTTGGTGCTACACTATAGCCTTCACAGACGACACAGAGATGTGCTTTAGATCTTTCCTCCCAATCACCAAGCATCTAATCTCTCCTCTTTCAGTTCTCGTAAGAGACAATAATATCCTAGCTCTTCTACCATATAATATAAACCCAAATTGATGCCAAGTGGCATGAGTGCCACCTCATCCAAGGAGGGGTGAATCCCCAATATGACATGAAACAAACTAATATCAAACCTTTAGATACAATTCTCAAGATAGCTTTGACCAACGTCTCTCCTACAGTTGCTTTTCTTGTTTTTATGAATCTCACAACCACATCATAGTCCATATTGGAAGGAGCTTTATCTATCTAATTTGTCCAAAATTGACTTCCAATGGCCATAGTGCATTGCATCTATGATATCTCCAATCGCATATGCATTAGTGCTTGAACAACAACATAGGGAAATGCATGATAAAGCAATGAAATGTTTATTTGTTGGGTATAGTTCTAAAATCAAATTCTATCAATTGTATCATGGATTGACTTAACACATTTTGGTTAGCCATGATGTTGTTTTTGTGGAAGATGCTATTCAACCATTACTTTCATGTACTAAGGAGACATAAGTTAGCTCCAAACACATGTATGACACTTTGCTGCCTCTTTTTATAGGTGCACATTCTAGTGCTAGTCCTTATGAGGCAACTTCTCATCCTTTACATGTTTCATGTGATGATGTAGTCATTCCATTTCGGATTCAGATTTACATGATGCACTTGTTGATGAGAGAGCTGATATTGAGGTGAAAAAAACTATGCCAAAATGGCTTGTGCAGACTTTTTGTGATAGCAAAATAGATGGTCCTCTATCATATCATACTGGTTGAGGCTTTCAAAGTGCTTCTTTTGTACTAGTTTGATGTGCTATAGTGGCCTCTAAACTTTTTGATGAGAATGAGCTAGTTATGTTTGATGACGCACAAAGTTTGAAAAATTGGATGGCTACTATGCAATCAAAATATGATGCTTATATGAAAAATTCTACTTATTCTTTATGTGTCTTTCATCTTGGCAAGAAGGCCATTGGCACTAAGTGGGTATACAAGCTGAAGCATAAGCATGATGGAACAGTTGACAGGTATAAAGCTAGGCTTGTTGAGAAGGGTTATGCTTAGGAAAGAGGCATAGATTTTGATGACACCTTTACTCGTACATGTCGAATGACTACTGTTCATAGGATCTGTGCAATTGAAGCTCATCATTGTTGGAATGGACATTAGTTGGACATTAAAACTGCTTTTCTGAATGGTGACTTGCATGAAGAAGTGTATGTTTTTGAGCCCCATGGATTTGTGCACAAAGGGCATGAAAACTAGGGGTCTAGAATGAAAAAGGCATTGTATGGTTTGAAACAAGCACCACATGATTTGTATGAAAAGATACATGCCTATTTGATTGTAGGTGGTTTCGAGAACAGTCCAACTGAGAGGACCTCATATGCTAAGCATGCAAATGATGTGCTTCTGGTCATTGTTGTCTATGTTGATGACATGTTGCTCACTATTCCTCATGACAAGCATATTGCTGATTTTAAGGTTGATTTGCATGCCTCATTTGAGATGTCAGATTTGGCGCATTTGCATCATTATTTTGGCATTCAGTTTATGCAAGTTGATGGTAAAATAACTTTGTGTCAAACAAAATATATTGACACATTATTGCGGTGCTTTGGGATTGAAGACTAGAAACCTATAGCCACTCCTATGGAGACAGGTTTACAGCTGAGTCTTCATGATGTTGGAAATCAATTCATTGTTTCATGAATGAGGAGGTTTATGCATTGCCTAGGTGTGAAGCATTGGCAAGCAGTTAAGTGCATCTTTTGCTACTTGAGTGGTACATGACTATTTGGATTGTTTTATCCCAAGGGGGGATCCCTACCACTTGACTTACATGCTTTCTCTGACTCTAACTATTCTGGCTGCTATGACACTCCTGTGTCCACTAGTGGCTCTTACTTCATGCTTAGTAGCTCATGTATATCTTGGTTGAGCAAGAAGCAGCCTAGTGTGGCCACTTCTAGTTGTGAGGCTAAGTACAGGGAAGCTATGAAAGCAATTGCTGAGTGTGTGTGGCTCAGACACCTTATGGCCGATTTGGGTGATGGTTAGTCTTTTGCCGCCACCATCTTCATTGACACTAAGAGTGCATTGGCAGTTGTGAGGAACCCTGTGTTCCATGCTTACAATAAGCACATTGAGGTGCACTATCATTATGTTAGGGGGAGGTTCTCTATTGGAGAGATCACTTTGGCATATGTGCCCACACAAGAGAACACTACATACCTTTTCACAAAGGCTCTACCTAGGGAGAAGTTTGATGCTTTTTGCAAAGCTTTTGGCTTACTTCCTTTTGTGGATCGATTCGACATAGCTTAGCATTTTGTTATACATGAGTTCGAGCTCCTTGTTCACCGTATCACTCCTAGGGGGATTTTTTGATATATTTACGTAGTCATGTGTGTGAACACACTAGGACTGCGGGGGTACTTTTTTTACTTTTATGGAGGTTTTTTCCCTTGCTTGTATACACACCTATTATTTGAATAGGCTACTTATCTTTGTACATTCTCTTTGTAATACAGTCAATATTGTGTGCTCTGCTCCAAGCTTCTTCTTCTTGCTTGTGTTGTTTGCATGCTTCCACAAACCTCAAACTCCAATATTTTTAAAGCATGATTGTAGAATTTGGAGATCGTAATTGCATTTTAATCAAGAAGTCAAGAGAGGTTTATATGTTGATTCTAATTGTTGTAGTATATGAGTTATTATAATTTAATTTATTTTTGTCAAAGTTTTATTTATTTTCGGTCCATGAATCATCACAACATTATAGGGAAGAAGAGTTCTAGGACATTTTTGTCTCAGGTGACTCGTGCACAGATGAAGATGGCTTCACAAATTGGTATGACATTGACGTTTAATACTCCTTTTCATAGCCTCATCAATCCCTTTCTCATATTATTCTATCTACAAGGTAGACCATACCGATGGGTATTGCATCTCCATAGGACAACCATAGAATTCAAAAAAATAATTGTTTTCTTAGAACTCCAATCGATGAGGATTTTGTTCACTCGAGAACAAGAGTTAGCTTCCATTAAAACTCATGGTTGGTATGGATGATTTGATCAAATTTATTTATGTTAAAGTGAAATAGGCACAATCCAACGAAAATTATCATTTGAACTTGATTTAATTGGTGTGCCTTGAAGAGAAATATTGACTCACCATCTTTTTTATGATCTAGATATACTTTATTTTGCAAATGGTACAAAGAGTTCTTGAGCCACATGATCTCCAATGTAGTAAGTGCTAGAAATATGTATTCTACTTCAGTAAATGAAAGTGCAAGTATAGGTGTTTTCTTGGACATCCATGAAGTGACCCTTGAATCTAGCATGAAGAAATAAATAGGTACACTCCTTTTATTATCCTTCAATCGAGTTGTACCGACATCACTAAAACCCTTGGGTTGTAGTCCATATAAATGCCAAAAGTATAGATCTCCGTTGTCTATATGCTTGAGATATCTTAACACTCTCTTGGATACAATCAAGCCAAATGATTAGTTGGTGCACTCTCTAATGGAGATAGTAATCTTACAACATTAATCCAAGTAATATTTTGTGATTTTTGATAGTTTAAATTCCCCGCTACTCATGTATATAATAAAACAAATTCAACTGGTTTTCCACCTACAAATAGATTTTCTTTTGGATCTACAGGTTATGTGAGTGGATCATGTTAACTCATAAAATATACAACACATCTAGAAACTACTTTTTTGTGCTAAATAAACACAATTTTCTACATGGATGACTTCAAAACCTAAATAGTTTCTTTTCTAGAACTTTTTAGGATTGAACCTCTATTTATCACCCTTCCTAGGGGGCATTTCAACTATGCAGGAAGATTAAAAAAGGATTTATCTCATTGGGTAGATGTTTGGTCCAAAGCACCCACTTGAAATCGTCAGACAATGGATCCATACGCAGTGGTTCCCATGTGGCATCGTGGTTAGCAAGTGTTAGTTTTTGCAAGAAAACCACATGCTTATGATATTTCAAAATGAGGAAACGACATTCCAAGCATTGTAGGTTGGCTCCTCATAAGCGGGGCACACAATGTTATTCCTCTTCAAGTGGATCCTAGATTCCATCCCAAATAAGTGAAAATCATCACTATATCTAATATGGGTGGAGCTTATTAACCTTCATTACTTCCTTTATGAATTTATTACGGAGATTGTTTCCTCGATCAATCCTCTGCTAGACTCTTGAGAAGATGTTGGTGGTATCGTCTATGAAGAGGCATTGTATTGATTCAATGCACGATGACACCCACAGATCTATGTTGAAGGAGATCTAAACTTTAATCTACCGTCAAAAATGTACATGGATATAGGTGAAGGCTTGCCTCTAGAATGGGAATTAGTATACAAAGACTTGCCCAATGCACGATTTCACTAGAGGGCATAAGGCAAGAGGATCAAAGACTTTCCATTGAGATAGAAAGCATCAAGGACAAGACTTGGATGACTTAATAGAAGTGAGGTAGAGAAGGAGAAGAAGCCCCAAAGGTTATCTTGGGATATCTTCGTCCCTCAAACAAATGTCCTTTGTAATATGGAAAATGAGATCAATCATTTAGACTACCTCGTGAAATTAAGCTTGTGGAGGTTGAAGAGGAGACCCTAAACAATATCTCCACAAAAAAGGAACAACAATAAACAAGTCACACCACTAGCAAAGAAGATACCTTCAAGAACATAAGTTTGACTATTCGATCTATAATTCCTAATCTGGTTTTGAATTCTCTTGTGATGGAGGTTTCTCAAAATGGAAAAATTCTAGCAAGGTACCCTTGGACAAGCCCCCTCCAAGGATGGCTTATGTGCATGAGCCCTCATCTTCATGAAGACGAGATGAAGATAATAACACGAAAAGCATGTCCTAGTTCCTCACAACAAAAATCTTTGCCTTCATAAATGATCATTGTTTCGTTTAGCATTTGAGGGTTGTTAGAACCCTCAAAAGCAACAATGATTGGTCAATGGCTTTGAGATAAAAGTGTGAACCCATACTTCAATTGTCTCCAACATATTAAAACAAGATAAAGGAACTTCATAAGTTACTTAAAAGTATTTTGGCATCTCATTTGTGGCTCACCACCCAACACCTACATGAGAGTGGTGGCATATCTTTATTCTTTCGGTCGGTCTTGTGCACTTTCTTGGTTGAGACCTTGGAAGAATTCAATCATAAGTGGTTTTCTAATTCTTTTAAGTGTTCCATACAACTCATCATTTCCTTGGTGTATGTTCCTAATTTAGACATTAAAAGTCTAACTACATGGCATTCTTTGGAATCTCTACTCTTTGAGTTCATTCTTTATGGGGAACGAATATGGTGGACATTTCTTCTCATAGATAGTACCAATGGGAGAAAATTATCAAAGGCCTTTAGAAATAAATTTGGGAAAAGTTTTAGTTACACCATGACCTGGTGGACAACAAAGATAGGATGGCTTGTCTTGGTTAAACATCCAATTACGCACTGATTTGCAAAAGGTGATACTTGAAAGAAGCTATATTACATAGAATAGCATTGACAAGTAGGGTCCCCCATCCTTCTATCAATGCGTGTTCTTATTTTTGTGTGATCACTATCATGTGGTTCTACTTTCAAGCAACACTTTAGACATAGCAAAACTCCTTGGTTCATGCCTATCCTTCTACCTTCTCTCTTCCTTCTTTCCAATACATGATCTCCTTGACCTACATCAAGGATTTTAGCACCCATGCTTCTCTGGAAATGTGTTGGAAGTTCACAATCAAGCAAACTCCATATCTCCTTGACAAAGTTGAAAAGGAGATTCTCAACACATGTTGTGTGAGAAGGGAAAATCTTTATCGTATGATTTCATGTCTTGCATATGAATTCATTAAAGGAAGTTCCTATTGAATGCAGGGTCCAAAAAATTAGAAGAAAGCTTAGATACAAAGAGGAAATTCAAAGAAAGAGTCTACTTATTTATTTTTAGAAAAATTAGGGGAAGAAACTATTATTGAATTGTGGGATCAAAAGACCTTGAATATGCTAAGGAATCTTCTCAAAATGTCATCTTCATCAAGATTAATTTTGACAGAAGCGTGTGATCACGTCAAGTAAAACGTTCCCCATTGTGGTCCTAAGTTCATCAAGATGATCTCAATGCTTATGGGAACACATTAACCTACATCAATGTCAATGGTCAACTCTCCTAGGTGATCATACTAAAATGCTCTATTAGAAATTGTTGCCCCATGGATCCTTCTCTACCTTATAATAAAATTGATGGCGTTAGAAAACTGGTTAACCATAAGTCCCATCTTGAGCATATCCATGATTTGCTGCTTCCCCATGGCTAGAACCAAATGATAATGACACTCTTCGCCAATGACATGAAAGTCTTGGTGCATAATGGTATTAGTAGTATATACACATTTTGAAAATTTGTAGACACAATCTATATTGTATTAGGATCTTAAATAAATCATTGGAAGAAAGCTTCCTCAATTTGTTGTTAATCAAGACTCTCACAAGCACCCTAGTCCACAATTCTTCTCATTGAATTTGGATGGGTTTTAATGCTTCCATTTGTCAATGGTGAAATCCGGTTCTCATGAAGCTTGATAATAAGCTTTCTTACCAGAACGCTTGCAAACTTAATGAACTGGAGCATGCCATGGTGATCATCACCTTCATCTTTCATCAATTGTCTATTTTGGATTTTTTGGAACACAAAAGACAAAGACTTAGCAAGGTTTAAAAGAATCTATAGTAATTTGGTATTGATAGGACATTCCAATAGGAGAAGTGTGCCCAAAATAAATTGGACCATTTTTTCTAATGACAAAGATCTTGTTGGGTTGGGAATTATGGAGGCGTGTGTGTATGTACGCATGTGTGTAAATTTATATGTGTGTGTATGCATGCATGTGTGTGTATGTGTGTCTATATGTAAGCATGCATGTGTGTATAGGTGTGTGTATGTAAGCATGCATGTGTGTACATGTATGTGTCTATGTATGCATGTGTAAATGTGTGTGTATGTGTGTGTATGTATGCTCTATTTTCCTATCTCTATCTTCCTTTCTCTCAATATTCTTTATCTCTCACTCTCTCTCTTCTCTCTCTCTCTCTCTCTCTCTCTCTCTCTCTCTCTCTCTCTCTCTCTCTCTCTCTCTCTCTCTCTCTCTCTCTCTCTCTCTCTCTCTCTCTCTCTCTCTCTCTCTCTCTCTCTCTCTCTCTCTCTCTCTCTCTCTCTCTCTCTCTCTCTCTCCCCTCTCTCTATCAATAAAGAATAACTCTCTCTCTCTCTCTCTCTCTCTCTCTCTCTCTCTCTCTCTCTCTCTCTCTCTCTCTCTCTCTCTCTCTCTCTCTCTCTCTCTCTCTCTCTCTCTCTCTCTCTCTCTCTCTCTCTCTCTCTCTCTCTCTCTCTCTCTCTCTCTCTCTCTATCAATAAAGAATAAAAAAATCACTTACAAGTATGTCCCTCTTTTGGATCGTTGTCATCAAAGCCTAATGTATGTCGTCTATTGTCCAATTCCAAACAATCGATGCCAAAGAACTTTTGCAAAATCAAAGAAGAGAAATTATAAAACCTAAGGCATAGAGAAATACAAATGCTAACAGTACGGGAAGCACTTACCAAGATGTGAGATCTAAGCCGAGAGAGTGTGTGTGTAGAGAGAGAGATCTGTGTGTGTCTGTGTGTGTGTGCACAAGACAATGCAGGTCGCAATTCGGTTCCCATGCGCAAATTCGAGAGAAGACCAACAGTACTCAAACACGCACAAAGATGTGAAGTTCTACTCTCGGGTTCACGGTATGTTTAAAACTCGCCGCCGGTAAATGCATTGGTATAGGCGTCGGTATACGCGTCGATAATTCCCAGTAAATTACCGACGCTTATACCGACACCCATACAGACGCATATACCGACACGTATACTGGCGGCTACGGGCCACACTTATGATCCGTTTAAAACGGTCATACCGATGGTCGCTTAACCGTCGGTATCTCTAAGTGATATTTTTTGAAGCCCATACCGACACTAAGTGTGACCGTCGGTATATACAACGTCGGTATGCCACTCATATGTTGTAGTGCATCAAGATGATCTCAATGCTTATGGGAAACACATTAACCTATATCAATGTCAATGGTCGACTCTCCTAGGTGATCATACTAAAATGCTCTATTAGAAAGTGTTGCCCCATGGATCCTTCTCTATCTTATATTAAAATTGATGGTGTTAGAAAACTAGCTAACCATAAGTCCCATCTTGAGCATATCCATGATTTGCTGCTTCCCCATGGCTAGAACCAAATGATAATGACACTCTTTGCCAATGACATGAAAGTCTTGGTGCATAATGGTATTACTAGTATCAGCACATTTTGAAAATGTCTAAACACAATCTATATTGCATTAGGATCTTAGATAAATCATTGGAAGAAAGCTTCCTCAATTTGTTGTTAATCAAGACTCTCACAAGCACCCTAGTCCACAATTCTTCTCATTGAATTCGGATGGGTTTTTATGTTTCCATTGGTCAACGGTGAAATCCGGTTCTCATGAAGCTTGATAATAAGATTTCTTACCAGAACGCTTGCAACTTAATGAAGTGGAGCATGCCATGGTGATCATCACCTTTATCTCTATTTTAGGTTTTTTGGAACACAAAAGACAAAGACTTAGCAAGGTTAAGAAGAATCTATAGTAATTTCCTATTGATAGGACATTGCAATAGGAGAAGTGTGCCCAAAATAAATTGGACCATTTTTTCTAATGAGAAAGATCTTGTTCGGTTGGGAATTATGGAGGTTGGTCTTCTAATGTGGTTCATAATGTCCAATACATAGATAATGCAAATTAGGGAAAGTGATATCTGCAGCAAGCCCACAAATTGATGACCAAAAGGCGGAAGGCCTGTGACTAACTCCTGGTAACAAACATTTAGAACTTCCTTTGCCAAGTTTTGATTCGATCCTTAACAATCCGAGGACTTTGATATCAATTCTTTTACACAAAACATCCTCCAAATTACAGAAGTGATTGTGTCTCTTTCTCTTTCACACCGTAGTAGCTATCTGAATCCCCTTTGCACAAATTACCCTCGGCTTATTGAAATTCAAAGGCAATTCAATTTCTGTAATCGATTTGTCAAGCCCCACCATAGCTCTCTCTCTCTCTCTCTCTCTCTCTCTCTCTCTCTCTCTCTCTCTCTCTCTCTCTCTCTCTCTCTCTCTCTCTCTCTCGGTCTGCATTCCTCAGCCGTAACTAAAGGGTTAAATTGTATATTTTAAGAACGATTGATTTTGACGTGCCAAAATTCAAGTCCCACTATCAAGGGCCAAGAACATTGGCACATTAGCTACACCACCCATTAGCCCTGGTTTTGAACATGGGCATCAAATTTAAACACTCGCATTGTCATTTGTGATCTTGTGCAAAACTCGTTGATGATGATTGATCATATTGACTCCTTCAGCGCCAACGTGTCAAGTCGGGGCAGCGTGTCCGACGTATTGGTAGACGAGCGTGTCAAGTCGCAACTTCCGAGATGCCCATAAACTCGAGGAAGGCGGATCGGTGACTTAGTATCCTCGGCGTCGTCTCCTTGGCATCGTCAAAGTGCGCAATTTCGACTCGATCTGGCGAGACGGAGAGATTGAGTAGCGCACCAAAGAGGTATGGGACTCTTCTCCAATAAGATCAGCAAAGAGGAACTGCAGGTAGGAGATCACATTTACTCGTGGAGGCGGTGCTACATCTACGCCCACCATGGTACATTCCTGGTTTTCCATCCTTGTTCCTGATTTTCGTCTTCTACGATGCTTGCGTTGTCCGTCCATGGCCATGGATGCTTTTGATCGCTGTTATGCATGGCTTCAGGTCCGCTGCTGCATGCTCTTAATCATGCCGCATTTATTGAGTATCAGTAATTGCATTGACCATCTTGCGCTTGTACTTCTACCCATCTTCTACTCACATCCGCCACAAACAACTGAAGATAACTTCTGCAAGTCGTCGTATTTCTGAACTTTCTAAGTAGATATTTTCTCCGAATGAAGATATTTTTTTTTTTAGATAAAAGGAAGTTCGGCAATAGCCTACTCTCCCGGACTTGAATTAAATTAAGAAGCAAAGATACAAATGAAGGGGACTAGTGTCCACGGGACCCCCCAGATCCCACAAAGCAGGGGAAGCTAGCATGAAACCTAGGTCGCGTTACAGAGAAGGTTAATCACCCTCTCATCGCCCTCATGCGGGGCCCATTTGGGTTTGAGCTTGTTGTTGACCAAGAGGAGGACTTGATGGTGCCTGAAGGGGGGGGATTTCTTACTGTTAACGATCCTTTTGCCGAGGAGGAATAGTGATTTCTCAATCGACCACTCCCTGGGGGGGTCGCCGAAGTTGAGGGCACACCTCTCCCGCCAAATTTTCCACAGGACTTCCCCTCTGATGGCGTTCCAGAGTGACGCAGAGCAGCCGATCGCTTCTCCCAGAAGGATTTGCTTCCAGCAAAGCTGTTTTTGCAGTCTGAGTTTCATCTCGACCGTCTGCCAGATTCTGTAGGAGTTGGGGTAGGTGAGGAAGATGTGTGGGACATCTTCGATAGCACGGTGGCAGCGTTTGCACCAAGGAGGGATCCCACAAAGTTTGCTAGCCTTATGGTTTGTCCAAATTCCTCGATGAAGAATTTGCCATAAAAGAACAGACTTCTTAATCTCTATAAGGGGGTGCCAGATGCCCATGAATTTCATGTCCCATCGAAGCCGCGTCCAAGACAAGCACCACTTCTTGTTGAGGCTGGTCTGGAGGTTAGCCGTATCTGTGATGTTCGGGATTTTGAGTAGGCTATTTCCATTGTGCCATTTGAGACCAAGCGGGTTCGGTGTGTCGTGCCCCATGAGAAGGCGAGTCTTGTGACGATCCCATGCGAGGCATCTCCTTTGCAAAGTGTTCCATTCTTCGTAGGAGATGTTGATGCGCGGGTCAATATCCTCGAAGTTAATCCAGCTGTTGGTGTGCTGTTTCCAGAGGTGTTTCCATTTTTTGAATCCTTTGTTCCATAGCTTCTTGGCGTTTTGAATGTTCCACGACTCCACACTCCGGATGCCATGAATCGGAAACCAGATAGAGTCGTTTTGTCTGATTCCGGCCGCCCACTTCCAGTCCTCGCTGATTCTTGTGAAGCTTTTGACTTTGTTCCAGCCCTTCCAAAGGGAGCACACGAGATTGGAGCCTTTCGGGAAGACGGGGATCGGGGAGAAGAGCAGGGTCATGATGTCATGATTCTTCCAGTTCGGGGTCCCCATGAGGGCTAACTCATTCTTGTTTCTGAAGATCAGCTTGGCCCAAGAGGCCTCCCTATTGCACCAGGCCTTAATCATCCATTTGGCCGCCAGTTTGTTAGCCATACACCCAATGTCTAGGATACCAAGCCCCCCGCTATCTCTAGGCGTAGTGCAGATGGCCCATTTGATTTTAGGCACCCCCCTTCTGTTATGATCGCCCGTCCAAAGAAAATTTCTGCAAACACTATTCAGTTTGGACAGGCCTTGCTCATTTGGTCTCCAACAAGAAAGGAAATAGATGGTAGAGGAGAGGAGGAACGTGTTGATAACCATAGCACGTCCAGCAAGATTAATTTGCATGCCTCTCCAGTAGTTGAGCTTGTTTTCGAGTTTGGCCAGCACCCAACTCCATCGCTGCTCCATTGAGACGCCAAACCCCAAGGGGATTCCAAGAAGCCGGAAAATTTGGCCCTGCGGGATGATTTGACAGCCTTGATCAATGAGAAGGCCAGGGTGATGTCCCGTAATGCCCTAAAGGCGGTCTTAGAGTGGTTGATTTTGGATCCAGAGGCATCACAAAAGGTAGCAAGACACGTCCAGAAAGTCTCCAGGCTGGTATTATCATTGTGAACGAACGCGTTCATGTCATCGGCAAACAGTCTCATGATGATTTGACTGTGGTCGTGAGGCAGCCGGAGGCCTTTGATATTGCCAGCCTCCACTTGATGTGCCACAAGTCTGCTCAGTCCCTCAGTGGCAATGGCAAAAAGCAGGGGGGCCAGAGGGCACCCTTGCCTAATAGACCTTTTAAGATGGATCGCCTTCGAGAGCTTGCTGTTAACGTTAATTTGGGTCGTTGCGTTTCTGAGGAGGGTTGCGATCATCTTGGTGAATTTCTGACTACATCCGAGGTCTTGGAGCGACTGCAGAATATAGTCCCATTCAAGTCTGTCGTAGGCTTTGTCAAAGTCGATCTTGAGGAAAACCACATCTTGTTTGGACTCATTTGCAAATTGAATACCTTCCCAAATATCCATAATGTTTTCCAGGATAGACCTGCCTTTGATGAAGCCTTTTTGGTCCTCACTAAGCCAAGATCTCAGGTGGCACGAGAGTCTGTTGGCAATGACTTTGGCGATGATCTTGTATCCTGTTTGGAGCATCGTAATAGGTCGCCAGTTCTCGATTCTGTTCTTTTCCCCCTTCTTGTGTACCAGCTTGATAATTCCATTATTTAGACAAGAAGGAAGAGCACCAAACTTTAGCGCTTCCTGCCAAACCATCCGAAGGGGGGTGGCAACCACCAGCTTGAAGGACTTAAAGAACTCGTTAGTGAGTCCGTCGGGTCCCGGGCTTTTACCGAGGGGGAGGGCATCAATGACCTCAATGATTTCTGATTCAGAGATAGGGGCATGAAGCAGGGAGAGGAGGTTGGGTGGTATTCTCCGGGGGGAAACCCTAGAAATGGCAGCCATGCAGTCCCTTCTATGGGGGGAGAGGGGGTTCGAGGATCCCAGGAGTCTCGTGTAGTGCCCTTCGATGATGCCAAGGTTATCTTCTTCCGAATTGCATACATTGCCATGTGGGTCAAGCAGTAGCGGGATCGCCTCTCTGTTGTGTTTCCTTTTAAGGATGCGGCACATCTCTTTGGTGGGTTTGTCGGCTTTGCCGGCCCACCACTCCTTGAAGAAGATTTGCAAGTTTTTCCTTTGTATTTCTTCCTCGTATCTCAGCACTGCTCTGATTTTTCGGAGACCTTTCTGTGCTTGGTGTTTTCCTTTGTTCACTTCCTCCTCGAGCCGCCAGAGTCTGTGGTAAAGAGCCTCCCTACGAGCCCGCCGCACAGTCTCGAGCATCTTCTTAGTTCTGATCATGATCTTACGAGACCTGTCGACCGCACTTCTCCAGCACTTGGCTGGGGCCAAGCCAGAGGCGAACGCCAACGTCCACGCATCGGCAATCTCTTGATGGACGGAGGGGAGAGAGAAGGTGGAAGCATTGGCATGGAACCACGGCGCCTTGCGGATCTTGTTGAAAAGTGATAATTATCGGGTAGTGATCAGAGAGTAGTGATAATTATCGGGTAGTGATCTTGTTGAAAAGTGATAATTATCGGATTTTCTCACACTTAAACTTAGTGCATTAAGTTCTTTTGTCATTCTTTTTTATACGAATCTACATTGGTGACAACAAAGTACTAAATTTCACTGCAAGAACGGGTGGAGAAGAAGGGATGAGAAGAATTTTAAACAATCTTCTCGTTAGCTCAGTTCCACAGAAATCCTTCCAACATTGTTCAGAATGCAGCCAAAATATGGAGAACATCAATTGTGTTTTGGTCTCATGCCTTGAATGCTTTATTCATGGAAGGCCAATACATAGGTTTAAGTATGGTGCAGATACAAAAACGTTCTTGGCCCAAGCTCGAGGTGGAACATGCACTTTTGCACATGCTGATCCTGTTGAGGATGTGCTTCACCGTGCACTATTCCTTTGGGAGAATGTATTTTTCGGGTATCATCTCTTTTTGTAACAATTGTGAGGATTGCGCAATCTATTGTAAAACAGGACTCCTCTTAACAAGCCAAAGTATGGGAGGTAGGAGTGGGCAAATAGTTACTAGTTTCTTAACTATCCCCTTGTCGTTTTCTTCCCTATATCTTTCAGACTTGCCTACAGCTGTTGGGATTTATTTTGTGAGCAGATATCTAAAGGATCTTGGTATTCGAAAAGATGTTGTCAAAGTTCCCGTGGAGGATCTGGCTATTAATTTGGGTTGGTCAGCTTCACCAATTACCAATGATCAGAATTAGCCTCTTTGACTTGATATTTAATATGGATAGCAAGATTATCATTACAATTTTCCTTGTTATTAGAATGATATGTTGATGATGAAGGCTGTTTTAGCATCTCATATTTTATGGCATCATATTATGAGTCTTTCTCTTATGATCAATTGGATATGACTCAATGTGATGCTATTTTATGATAATTCATGAATTGATGATATCGTCAAGTGCATCTATCTTTGTATAAGGTTGATTTGCTTGGGCTTTCTCCGTCCTAAATGTAGAGACATCTTCTTTTTTCCTAAGCCATATGTGGCTGAAATGTATAATCCTACAAGATAAACTTTCTCATGTATACAACATATATCTCTCGTCTGTGTACCATATGTAATTTTTGTTAAAATTCTTCTTGATTCCTATTTGACATAAGGACTTACTCAAACATATGAAAAACATTAAAAAAAGTATAAAAAACTAAAAAAGTCTTACAAAAATTCAAGAACACAAAACTTTTTTACAGCCAACATGGGAGGAAAGAAGCATAAGAGAGAATGAAGTTGGAAAACTTAACAAAAAGGAAAGGAAAAACAATAGATTTCCAATGCGAAAAGGGAATAATCAAAAGGAGGATTTTCATGCATTACAAAAAGGGATTAAAAGGGAAATGGAGGAATCAAAAGAGAAACTTCACTTACACAAAAGAATCCAAATGTGCATACACAATGGCATGCATGGAATATTGTAAGCATTGATTTGGTATGAGTTGTGTAGATTTGCTATGTAGATCTGTGAAATAATCATGTTAGTCATGAATTATAAAGAAAAAGGAAAAAAATTCTCACAAGCGTCCTCATTTTGACAAATGCTCTAATGAGCGTTTGAATATTTATTCCGGACATGATTCAAAGCACGTGAATTACTAATGATTGTCATGTTGTATAATCATTCAAGCATCTTAACTGCTCCAATCATGTGAATGGGCCCTCCCTTCCTCTAACCTTCTATTTCTTCCATGAATCCATGAGAATATGAGAAAATACGAGAAATTCCTATCGATGTTGTTGTGGATGCGATAGACAATACCTGATTCCATAAATGAATGCATGAGATGAATCCCTAGAACAAACCACGCCACTTTGAATTTTAGATAGCCAAATATCCTTTGTGTAATGGTGACTTATATTTCAAGGATCTAAGTATCCTTCAAATTGAACTCCCTCACGTGTTTCAAAAAAGTTAGAGCTTTCGTGACTCGAGAATATGGATAAATCCCACAAAGAGCTTTATGTAGTAACAAGGAGAATTTGGATGCATATACGCTTTCTTACATCGAACATGTCATTGAGAATATGCACTATACATTTTAAGATTGTTGAATGTTTCCTAAGACCTCATAGATGGCTATGAGGTGGAGCATTGCTCTCTGTTCATAAAGAATCCTACACACAAGTTAAGAAAGAATCCTAAAAAGCATGCACATTGATAGAAATTTGGTCATGATCATTTTATTATTGACTATGCATACAATTCACATGAATTTTCTAATGTAGGTGAATTTCTAATAGAAATCCGTAATGATTCTCATGATGTATTGGATGAGAATGTTTCATCCCACTTTGATTTGATTGAGTCACATAATCTAAAAAAAAGATAGTTCATATAAAAAATGATCTAATTTTATAAGAAATAATCAAACAAAAAAATCATGGCTAAAAATATCAAGATAAATAATGGATTATATAACAATTAATCAAAACATTAATTTATATAACAATTAATCAAAACATGAATTTTTGGTGATTGTTCAAAATCTATTGTCTACCTCGATATTGGGATGCAATCAAATTCGAATCCCAAAATACTTCCAACTTTAAAAACGCTCAAGCCTCTTTGTGCAACATTCATTTGATGGGTTGCAAGCCCAATCTTGTCCAATGGAATACATACATTTGTATTTCACTTCAAACATGCATGAGAATACGGCCTCCTCTAAAGGGTATGCATTAAGTATTCAAAGCTAGATAACCGAAGGAATAAGTGGGCACATATACACACACGCTAAGAATGAGTTTTTCTAGTAAATTTATGTGTAGATTGGTCAAAAAGTAATGATCCATTACATCTTATCCTTATATTCACCTCACTCTTGATCAACCATCTCAAGAAAAACTCCTATTGAAGCATTTTTTCTGTATCCATTTTCAAGCATGCATATGTTTGAGGTGTCACTCTAAGGCCATGCATAGAGAATTTCTCTCATCCCCCTGGAGAATATGCATTTCAAAGCGCAAGCACAATCGATGCTTCCTAACACCTCATGGAGGGCTACCACAATAATCAAAAACTTAATCGCTCTAGGTAGCAATTATTTGATACTAATTTCCTACCTATCCCCTTGTGAGTTTCTTATCTATATATTTCACGCTTGCCTACAGTTGTTGGGGTTTATTATGTGAGCAGATATCTAAAGGATCTTGGTATTCGAAAAGATGTTATCAAAGTTCCAATGGAGGATCTAGCTATTAATTTGGGTTGGCAACCTTCATCAACTACCAATAATCAGAATTAGCCTCTTTAACTTGATATTTAATATGGATATCATGACTAACATTACAATTTTCCTTGTTATTAGAATGATATGTTGTTTTAGCATCTCATCTCTTATGAGATCTTATTACGTTTTTTTTCTCTTACGATCAATTAGACATGACTGAATGTAATGCTGTTTTATGGCAATTCTTGAATTGAAGACATTGTCAAATGCATCTATGTTTGTATAAGGTGGAGTTGCTTGTATTTTCTCCCTCATAAATCTAGACACATCTTCTTTGTCTTAATCCATCGTTAGTGAAATGTATCCTACAAGATAACACTATCTCATGTGAACAACATATATCTCTCCTTTGTGTACCATTTGTATTTTTGTTAAAATTTTTCTTGATTCCTATTAGATATAAGGACTTACTCAAACATATGAAAAGCATTAAAAAAAGAATAAAATACTAAAAGACATCTTAAAACATTCAAAACCATAAAACTTTTCTGCACCAAACATGGGAGGAAAGAAGCCTAAGAGAGAACGAAGGTGTAAAAAAAAAGCCAAAAAAAAAGAATCTTCAAAAGGAGGAAGCTGAATCGATGACGTTGAGATTAAGGATATCCAAGATAGACGCCATGTATTGTTAATTGAGACATCAGCTAATGCAGAAGAAGAAATACACATGTTAACGTTGAGAGTGTAGCTGCAACATACCATAGTGTTGGATTGAGTGCATATCATAGCTTAGAATCCACAGCCCATTTGGAATCCTGCTCATTGCTTGTACTCGACGAAAGAGAAGCAATGCAATGCAATGTGAAGAAATGAACAGACAGGGGTGTTGCGGAAGTTGAATATCAATCGAGGATGCTGACATTGAGGAGATCGTCAACACAAGCACCGACTAATGCAAAAGTAAGAAACAATGGCGGAAATACAGGAAGGTACCATGGTGTCCGTAAATGTGATGTCGTCGGTTATTGGCTCTCTCTCTCTCTCTCTCTCTCTCTCTCTCTCTCTCTCTCTCTCTCTCTCTCTCTCTATCCGCGGTGCTGCCGATTGAAGTTCATAAGGCTGATACATACGCACATCCTCTGTTAGGAAAGTCCATTGGTCTGATGCTCTACCGTAGCTGGACCTTGTCAATGGGGAGGCAATAATGAACATACTTTGCTAGGAATAAGAAAGGCAATCGGTGTCATGCTAGACTTGATACCAACAATCCAATTTGGGCATCCCTCGTTTGTTGCTCGTAGACACTCCGTCTTGAGGGGTTCTACAAAGGTGTGCGCACAGCAGTTTCCAACAGGCTAGGAGTCTTCCCCAGGGCCACTCTTTCCCTCTCTCTCTCTCTCTCTCTCTCTCTCTCTCTCTCTCTCTCTCTCTCTCTCTCTCTCTCTCTCACACACACACACACAGACACGCTCACATCAGTGCCTAAATTTGATGCCCAATCGTGGGCATTACCAAAACTTGAAAGATGCCCTAGGGATAAAAGTGGCCATACTTAAGGATCATACACAAGCATGCTTCCATTCTATGGGATTCAACACTACATTGACTTCCAGAAGAGGATTGCCTAAGCATGCTTCAGTTATGCGAATTCAATTTTCTATAATTTATTTTATAGACAAAATTGAAAATTCCTCGTTTTTTATGGTTGCAATCTTCCAAAAGTAGTTCAATTCGCAACTATGGTCAAAGAACTATAGCAAAGATTCTCACATCATAGAACTAGTCATCCATTCTTATCGTATTACACATGAAACAATCTATAACTTGAATTATAGATCATATCAACATAAATGTGTGAGATTGGTTTCATTTTTCCACAAATAAGAAGGAATTAAACTGATAAATACAAGAAATATTCTTTAAAATTAAGACTTTCTAATTTTAACCATTGAGAAAAACAATATAAAATCTTTCCTTGGTCAATGCGCACGTCATTGGCAATTGAAGAGCATGGGCATTATGCAACCTTCAAAGTTTTTTAATCATTGTGTTGATATGTTTAGGTAGTGATGTGTGTGAATAGACTAGGACTGCCAGGATAGTTTTTTCTTCTCATTAGGAGTGTTTTCCCCCCGATTCTATATACACCGATGTCGAAAAGACTTTATTACTCTTAAAATATTACTAAAATTAAAAGATTAATC
The DNA here is from genome assembly GCA_020310875.1 of Ceratopteris richardii. Classification (NCBI taxonomy): domain Eukaryota; kingdom Viridiplantae; phylum Streptophyta; class Polypodiopsida; order Polypodiales; family Pteridaceae; genus Ceratopteris; species Ceratopteris richardii. Next base: position 197,522,269 of record CM035414.1, on the reverse strand, counting down.
TCTTGGTTAAATTATGGTACTTTTGACTAATGTTTGATTTTAAATTTTGCAGGACAAGAAGTTTGCTAAAGAATAGCAAGATGGGAAGTATTTATCTAGGTGTTTTCTAATATAATTATGTATATAGCTTAAACATCAAGGGTTAGTTAAGGGTTTGTCTATGTTTTGAAAATAAATGCAAGGGTATTTAAGGGTTAAATGTAGGTTTTGATCATGTTTTATAGGGTTCTAACTTAGTTTCAAGGTTAATTAAAGGTTAAATATTAAATCTAGAGGGTTATGGAAGGTTAGAAGATTAATTTAAGGGTTAGCGGGGGTTGATTAACATGGTTTGAAGTTAGTTGAAGGGTAAACCTATCGTTAAGAGATTAATTAAGTAGGTTTTAATATATAAATGAGTTAATAATAGGGTAAAAATAATAAATGGAACCTTAGCAAATTATTTCAAATAAAAAAATATGTTAATTATTAATTGTTATTATTTTCGCTAAGGTTGTGGTAACAACTAAATTTATTGATGAGTGTAATTTAATTTATTCTAAAGGTTTGTATTTATTCTAAAGTAATTAAATAAATAAAAAGAAATTGAAAGGTTGTATTTTCTATGGTCCAGTAAATATTTAATTGAATGGTTTTTTGGTAAAACCAAAAAGAGAATTTTCCATGCCTAAAATTTTGTTGGAGTGTTGTTGAGTCAAAGAGAAGTTAATGTAGGCTGCATGGATCATTATCTAAGGGAAAATGTGGGCTATGGTGGGCTACTCTCATGTATATAAACAGGGAGTACCTACTCACAAGCTCATGTGATTTTTCACGTACTCTATTTCCCTTTGCTCTAGACTATAGTCATTTATGCACACATTTCCATGACTGTTCTCTGGCAGGAGGAGAGAGAAGTCCATCTCTCTTGCTTTTGTCCTTCAAATTATGGAAAGCAAATTTTTTTGCCTTGGAAAATGGTTGACGCAGAGAGATGAGGAAGGTGTTGTTATTTTTATCCTCTGCCCATTTATTTTTCCCTTCCCTTTTTCCTCTTTCTCTTCCATTTTCCCTTCTTCTTGTCCTTCCTTCTTCTTCCTCTTCTTTAATGTTTGTACTTCTCCTTTTCCCTTTCCCTCTCTTTCTCTGTCGGCGGTGCAGCATAGCTACGCGCGCAGCAGAGAGAGAGAGAGAGAGAGAGATTGGAGAGTTGTTTTTTTTCTTTTGATTTTGTATTCTATTTTATTTTTATATTATTCTTTTTTATTTTTTTATTTTCCTCCCTCCCTGCAGCCGACGGCGGTGCCATCCCTCAAAGAGAGAGAGAGAGAGAGAGAGAGATTGGAGAGTTGTTTTTTTTCTTTTGATTTTTTATTCTATTTTATTTTTATATTATTCTTTTTTATTTATTTATTTTCCTCCCTCCCTGCAACTGACGGCGGTGCCGTCCCTCAAAGAGAGAGAGAGAGAGAGAGAGAGAGAGAGAAAGAGTAAGAGTGAGTTTTTTATTTATTTTTTCTTTTCTTTTTTTCTTTAGCTTCTTTTCTTTTTTACTTTAAATTTATGTTTAAGTATATTTATTAAATAACTACTTAAAATGAAAATATGGAGTGTATGTATAAAGGTATATGTTTATGTATTTATATTTGTATATGGATGACTTAATATATGTTTATGTTTCCTATGTATATATTTAAGTATGTATGTCATGTATGTATGCATGTTCATTTATGCATGTGCATGTATGCATGTGATTTATGTTAGTGTATCTAAATTATGTATGCGTGTATATGTATATCTATGCACTCTATGCATATGTGTGTTAATCTAAGTTATGTATGCATGTATATGTATGGTATGCATATGTGTGTTAGTGTAAGTCATTTATGCATGTGTGTATGTCATGTATGTATGCATGTTCATTAATGCATGTATGTGCACGAATGCATGTTCATTTATGTTAAGTGTATGTATATGCATGTGATGCATGTTAGCATATGTAATATGTATGAATATGTATAAGTATATGAAGCAATGTACTTATATGAATGATTTATGTATGCTAAAGTAATTGTATGAATGTAATATTTAATTTCAATTTGTATCTTCAAATAAATGAATGTACTTACTTATATATATATATATATATATATATATATATATATATATATATATATATATATATATATATATATATATGTGTGTGTGTGTGTGTGTGTGTGTGTGTGTGTGTGTGTTTAAGAAAAGTTAATTATCTTATAATTAAGTTTGTATATATATATTAAGATTTAAATGAGTGTTTACTTTTTTATAAAAGCTTACTAATATCTCTCATGTGATTTTTCAGATGATCTACAGCCCTGTTAAAGAACTGAAGATTTGAAGTGTGAAAGAATTTACTTAGCTTAAATCTATTGTTTAGTTTGTATAGGATATCATTTTATGAACAGTATCTTATAGCTTTGTATAGGAAATCAATCATTAATCTATTTGTCAGGGGAGCACTAGACTGTGCTCTCTGACTACAGTAGACAAGATTTCGGAAATACACTTATGATTACAAGAACACCCACGAAGGGGAAATAATACAAGAATACATTGTTGATACAAGACGTCCCACAACCCGGGACCGATAGGTATGGAAAACTGGACTAGAGATGATGCAGGAGATCCCACAACCCGGGATCATAGGTAGGAAACAAGATATCTCGGTTACAAGAATTCCATTCAGGAATATGAACTGAATACAAGAAATAACTAGAAAGGATCTCGTACTACGAGATTACAATACGACAAGAATGGATGTCCAAGGACTAGACTAGAACAAGGAACAAGACAAGAACTAGAACTGGAACTTGAAGAGTACTTACTTGGCAGTCATGACTCCTTGAGCTCCCAAGACTGGTATTGGCAAGACTCATTATGAATGTGGCCAACCCCTCCTTATATAGGTTTTCAAGGGCGGTTCCCAAGGGCGGTTGCGACTTGATGATGTCATCAACTTGAATCTGGACCTCCGGGTGTCAGAATTCAGCAAATAGACAGTCTATCTTGGGGTTTTGGCACATTCCGGGCGCAATGGAAGCATTAGTTTCTCCAAAATCTAAGCCAATCATGAGATATAGAAATTGACATGGAATCTAAGGTTTAGATGGTTTCCTTGTCCATGACATCACCTCCCCCTCAAGCGACGAGTTCCACGACGAGCGGTTATGTGACTCTGAGATCTTCTAAGACTTGAATCTTCATAACTCTTGGTCTTTGTAGAGTTCTTGATATGTGGTACTGGAACAAGATGATGATGGATATCCATGATGAAACTGGAAAGGGTTTGTAGTATATCGAGGTACAGAATCAAGGGTATGATTCTCATGATGAACTGTATTATTCTTTTGATTCTGATGATGGACCTTCTGATCTAGGGTGGTGATTGTGGAAGTTCTAATCCCAACTTGTTTCTTTTTCTTAGGGCATTTGAATACCATATGATCATGCTCTCCACAATAAAAGCATAATCCATTATCCTTTTGATATTGTCTTTCCTTTGTTGTAAGTTGTCTCACCATGATGTGATCCAATTGCATGGGTTCTAGTTGCGTTTCCTCGAGCATATGTTGCTGTGGAATGGAATTAAAGTTGTATTCTTGATCTCTAATAGAAGTCTTCTTCTCTTGCTTTCTCTCGAATAACCAATTATCATATTCAATTGCTTGATTCATGAATTCATTCAAAGTATTTACCTTGGGCATGGTTAGCATGAGGTCCTTAAAATCACAAATTGGTTGATAAAATAATCTTCCTGCCATGTGAGTCACAAATGATTTGTCTGAATTACGATGCATAGGTAGATGCAGGCCTATTTCCTTGATGTAGCTTCCTTAGCTTTGTTTCGGCAACACGTGAACAATTGGTATCTCCAAATGAGGATGTGAACTCTTGAATAAAGGCCTTGAAATCATGCAAAATATCCATGTTCTTCTCAAGGATAGGTGCAAACCATGAAAGAGCAGGACCACATAATAGAGTTCCTATGAGTCCTACTTGAGAAGCATCATCTGGGTACCTATCTGGTTGCATCCTTATGAATAGCTTCACTTGTTGCACAAATCCTCGAAACTTTGATCTCGTCCCATCAAATTTCTCAGGCATGCTCACTTTTGGACTTTTCTTCATGTTAGTTTTCATGGGGGTACTTGAAGAAGATTGCCTAACAATGATCTGCAACTCTTGGATTTGCGTCTGAAGTTCTGTGATTACATCTTGAATACTCTGTTGTTGAATCCTTTGTTGGTTCTCTCGTATCTCTTGGACTTGTTGTTGAATTACTTTAAGTGTAGAAAAAAATTCTTCTCTAATAATCTCCATGGTTCTTGGTCTTGATGAATGTAGTCTTTCCAAAATGTCAGGGGAGCATTAGACTGTGCTCTCTGACTACACTAGACAAGATTTTGGAAATACACTTATGATTACAAGAACACCCACGAAGGGGAAATAATACAAGAATACATTGCTGATACAAGACGTCCCACAACCCGGGACCGATAGGTATGGAAAACTGGACTAGAGATGATGCAAGAGATCCCACAACCCGGGATCGTAGGCAGGAAACAAGATATCTCGGTTACAAGAATTCCATTCAGGAATATGAACTGAATACAAGAAATAACTAGAAAGGATCTCGTACTACGAGATTACAATAGGACAAGAATGGATGTCCAAGAACTAGACTAGAACAAGGAACAAGACAAGAACTAGAACTGGAACTTGAAGAGTACTTACTTGGCGGTCACGACTCCTTGAGCTCCCAAGACTGGTATTGGCAAGACTGATTATGAATGTGGCCAACCCTTCCTTATATAGGTTTTCAAGGGCGGTTCCCAAGGGCGGTTGCGACTTGATGATGTCATCATGATGTCATCAACTTGAATCTGGACCTCCGGGTGTCAGAATTCAGCAAATAGACAGTCGATCTTGGGGTTTTGGCACATTCGGACGCAATGGAAGCATTAGTTTCTCCAAACTCTAAGCCAATCATGAGATATAGAAATTGACATGGAATCTAAGGTTTAGATGGTTTCCTTGTCCATGACACTGTTTACATTTTCAACATTTATGTCTAAAGAGGCTTCCTCAAGTAGTTCCTTTTTACCTTCATCTACCTTTGAAATTTTATTTCGTAGTCCAGTTGAAGAAATTGAAGAGGTAGTTAAAGATGAGATACTAGAAGAAACTTTCCTTATAAGAGAATTTGATCGTAGAATATCTAGAACTTTACCATTAATTTCTACTGTTCCACTTAGTACAGAAAATAGTGAAGATCTTTTTCCATCATCCATATCTAGAAACATTGAAAATTCTCAAAACAATCTAGACATACATGAAAGCATTAAAGATCAAGTATTTAGTGAGAAATTAATCTTACCAACCTATTTAGAGGTAATAGAAAGATATAGAAACGCTTTGTCCTACGGTCCTTATGAGAAATTATACTTGTTCTTAATAGTCACCGTGTGTGCACTGTTAGCGAGCCGATTGAATTGATCCACCAATCGTCACAAATCGCTCCCACATTTGAACGCGACGTGAAACAATAGCACAGCAGGACAGGTAAGAAAAAAAAAATTTCTTTTCTTGCATATGCATTAGCTTGGTTTACGCTACGTGGTTGCGGCAGCTTGAGGTGGTCATCTTGTAGAGGCAGATTTTGCAAAGCTTGTAATTCCCTAGTTGTTGAGGGCTGAGATTATGGTCTGAGTGCCGCCACGGTAGTAAACCTCATATCTTCACCCTTACCATCAAGTTTTTGAAGAAAAACGGTTGCACACACAGCACTTAGATTCTTTATATTAGGCATTTATTGCTCAACAAATGTAACTTGAAAATTTCACATGCACTCTAGCTTCTGCACCAAGTGTCAGGTATATTTTCTAAACTTGCATTTGTTTGTTAATATTTAAATAGGATTTTAGGAGAACTTAAAATATTAGGAATTGTTAGATTTTCAATTCAAAAAGAATTTTTCAATTTTGAAAGTTAGTATTTATCTAGGACTGTTTGATTAGTACAATTTTAGTTCAAAAATTCAAAAAGAAATTTATTTGAAAAGTTAGTATCTAGTTTCATTAAATTATTAAGGATTGTTAGATTAGCATAAGTTTAGGTTCAAAATTCTATAAAGGTCTGTGCACAGCACTTTCGAACAGGCTAGGAGTCTTCCCCCGGGCCACACTTTCCCACTCTTTCTCTCTCTTTCTCTCTCTCTCTCTCTCTCTCTCTCTCTCTCTCTCTCTCTCTCTCTCTCTCTCTCTCTCTCTCTCTCTCTCTCTCTCTCTCTCTCTCTCTCTCTCTCACACACACACACACACACACACACACAAACACACACACGCAGGCACACTCACATCAGTGCCTAAATTTTGATGCCCAGTCGTGGGCATCACCAAAATTTGAAAGATGTGATAGGGATAAAAGTGGGCATCCTTAAGGATCATACACAAGCATGCTTCCATTCTATGGGATTCAACACTACATTGACTTACACAAGATGATTGACTAAGCATGCTTCAGTTATACGAATTCAATGTTCTATAATTTATTTATTTTTTTTAAATTGAAAATTCTTCGTTTTTTAAGGTTGCAATCTTTCAAAAGTAGTTCAATTCGCAACTATGGGGAAAGAACTATAGCAAAGATTCTCACTTCATAGAACTAGTCATCCATTCTTATCATATCACACATGAAAAAATCAATAACTTGAATTATAGATCATATCAATATAAATATGTGGCATTGGCTTCATTTTTCCACAAATAAGAAGCAATTAAACTGATAAATAAAAGAAATATTCTTTAAAATTAAGAGTTATCATTGTGTTGATATGTTTAGGTAGTGATGTATGTGAATACACTAGGACTGCCAGGATACTTTTTTTCTCATTAGGAGTGTTTTTCCCCCATATTGTATCTACGCCGATAGCCCTAGCATGTTATGTTTATGCATTCTAGTGGTAATACATTCAGTATTGTGTGTTGTGCTCCAAGCTTCTTGTTCTTCTTCTGTGTGTTGTTCGCATGCTTATGTAGATAGACCTTGAACTCCAATAACTGGTATTAGAGCAGGTCACAGCTTCATCTAGGATATCCTCAATACTCGTCCCATCATAGTCTCAAAATCACACGAAATTTGGTAAGCATACTCAAAGTGATTAGGGTATCAAAACAACTTTACTGTGTGGTGCCGAAATTGTGATCTGAGCTCGTTTCGGTGTCCGAGAACATTGTCATAGTGCTTATGCAAGCTATTTTGTCTTTTTGTGTCAAAGATATATATAATTTGGGTTCACTAATATAAGCATCTCAAAGTCGACTACAGGTTTAGCAGAACTTAAGAGGGTAGTTTTGTTCAGCTTTTTGAGATATAGTCAATTTTCTAGATCAAGGTATTTTAATGAGTGGCCATGGTTGAAAGTAGTGATGTATTTCTTATGTTGGCTGTTGAGGATAATTTGGATGGTACGAATTACCTATTATGGGCTTATATGATGTGTCATGTATTGGTTGCAAAGGGACTATTGAATATTGTGGAGGATGTTGAAAAATGTCCTATTTCACTTGCAAATATAGGTATTGAAGTTGGTGCAGATAGCATCGAAGATGGTGATATTCTACAAACTCTTGTTTCTGTTGTAGTTTCTACTGCACCTACTATAGTACAAATTCCTTGGGATGGCAACGATGCTGAGGCACATGCATTGATAGAAAAACACGTAAGGATGCTTGGGATACACTTGCCACATTATACGTGGCTAAGAATGAGGCTCGTATTACTTACCTCTGAAAACAGTTTGAGAGTGAGCATATGAATGAAGGTGATTCTATGGACAGTTTTCTAACAAAGATCAAAGACTCAAAGGAACAATTGATTTTTGTTGATGAAGTTATACGAGATAGCTCACTTCTACAGACCATTGTGAATGGCCTTCGTGATTCATATCAAAGTTTTGTTTCTACTCTTTGTTTGATGATGAAAAATAATACAAATGCCTTGACATTTGAGGACTTAGTCTCAGAAGAGATCCATTATGCATATTGTAGATCAAGCTTTCTTGGCTAGTTAGAAGGGCAAAGATAAATGGAGCTCATGTACTAATAAGCAGAAATCTGTAAATGCTACACATTTGAAGATGGAGGACAAAGACGAGAAGAAATCAAAAAAGCAGATATTCTTTTGCAAGTACTATAAGGGAAATGATCATATCACAAAGAACTATCCAAAACTGGCTATAAAAGAGGCAAAGAAAAAAGAGGCTAGTATGGTTGTTGTATCGGCCTCCATACCAAAAATAGAGTCTGCAAATCTTGTGCTGAATGAAAAATGGGCACTTACTACTGTTTGCACATCTGAGTCTGTAGTAGACTCAGATGTTTGGTATTTTGATAGTAGGGCAACCAAACATATTACCTCCTAGCTTAGTTTCTTCACTTCACTTGAGCTTTCCCCTATGGAAAATACTATCACATGCACTAATAAATCCTCTCATGCTCTTATGGGAATCGGTAAGATCATTCTAACTACTGGTGATGGTATTTCTTTCAGTTTTTTGGATGCTTTATTTGTGCCAAGGATCAAGAAAAGTTTGTTATCAGTTCTAGCATTAGGCAAGATTGGTTTGGTTGTGAAATTTGTTGATCATAGATGTATAGTTCATGATCTATTAAATGGAGACGTAATTATTGCTTCTAGTATTGTATGTCATGGGCTATATCAGCTCATAGATTATGAGAAATCTGGGAATGATTCAACATGCAATACATGATTCTTAGGCTATATCAGATGCAAAGCTTTGGCATGCACACTTTGATCATATGAAATTTGCTAGTTTGCTACAACTGTAGAAATCTGAAATGGTTTCCTCTTTGCCCAAACTTGAGGTACCTGATAAACATGTTTGTGCAAGCTATATTTTGGGCAAAATATAGCTTTCATCCTACCCAAAAGATGGTTTACTTTGAGTTACTTAGAATTTTCAGCTTGTACATAGTGATATACGTAGTCCTATGCAGATACCATCTTTTAGAAACACAAAGAGAGAGAGAGAGTCGTTTGATGCCCAAACCCCCCTTTGATGCCCATTTTGGGCATCAAATTCAAGCAGTAACTCACACACATACATGCACACACAAAAGAACAGACAACCTTTGACTTACTATCATATCTTAGAGGTTGTGTGAGAACACCTCTTGGGGTGAGGTGGCACTGATTGCCACATGGCATCACAAGGATGCACTTCTATTTTATTATGGTAGATAGAGAGAGAGTTTTATGAGTCTAGCATAAGAGAGATAATAATGTTAAGGGCTCGGCGATCGGGTGGAAGAAGAATAGCCAAACTCTGTGTGTAGCGTGAGCTCATCATGAGCTTCAACAGCAAAAGATAAGTTTTATACGCCATATTGGTATCAGAGCAACATCAATCACTATGGTTCTCTGTGTGCGCCACATGGAAGAGAGCTTGATGTCTTAGCCAAGACGCCATGACTACACAATCCCCTTTGATCGTTGTTCACAATATATGATCAATGTTTGATTGCTGAGAGGATTGGTGCCCGTCAACTTCTCCCCATGATCTATGGAGAAGAGGAAGATGAGTTATCCACGCTGCCGATTACTCTTCCACGTTGCCGATTACCCTTCATGTAAAGTAATTGTGGCAGATTATATATATGCTGAGCTGCAACAGTTAAGGAACCACATAAGCATGGACAGTGAGAAGTAGATGGGATGACTAGCTTCATATGAAGAGTCCATGAACAAAGAACATCCTTTTCATGAAATGTCCGATGACTTGGCTCCAAATTGATTGGGCATGGAGCTTCATGTTAAACACAGGTATTACAATTTTATTTTTAAAAGGGTCTACATTTGTGAGAAGCTACGAAGGCTTTAGGGGCCACATTTTTGGAGGGAAATCATCTGTATGGAGAGTCTGGAGCATATACTCTCATCTAGACTTAATGATCCTTTCAAATTATGAGAAAGAAAAATTTTTAAGCACCTCCAAAATAGCCTACTCTCATTATCATCACTTAAATTTTAGGGGCTATTTTTTATAAGTAGCCATTTCGGAAGGGGAAATGAAGCGGGATTTTTCATGGATTTATGGAAAAATCCATGCACACATATAGTACAGTGTATGGAATTTCATATTCAATCAAGAAATTCAAAGATTATCTCAGTATGATGGGAGTTTGAAGCTTCACAAAACCCCCTTCCATCATTGTTTGACAAAAAATTTCAGCACTTGAATCTATGAAATTCCCATTTTGGAAGAGGGAAAAAGAGGTGCGATAGCTATGGATGGATGGGAGAAAGTATATATGTTACCGTTAGTGTCCATATGAAAGGCCAAATGGCCACCGGACACTTCTTTGTATATGTTCTTTAATAAAACATATAGTGGCCTGGTCAGTCACAGACTGTAAGTTCGACCGCATTTGTAAAAAACCTAAGAAGTCTGTCTTCGTGCTCCCTGTGTACTGCGTTTTCTGCGTATTCTACAACATCTGTGCGTATTACTGTGTGTGGCGACCAGAGCTCGGTTTTCTACTTTGAGCATATCGTCGTGGAGCTCTCGAGAAGGAGAGTCCAGTGTGGTGCACGCCATCGAATTACTTCACTGGTATCAGAGCAGTTCGAGGCAAAAAGCTTTGTACCTTTTGTGCCAGCGAAGCGAGCACCCCCCCCCCCCAGGCGGCGACTAAGGCGGCGACCAAGGCATAGACCTTGGCATACCTTGTCATCCGAGTCACCGAAGTCACCGTTGGCGCCGTTGGCTGCGCGCGAGGGAGGACCTCAACGATCAAGGAATATAGAGGTTCCCGGTACTTCCCGGGAGGTCACCCATCCCAGTACTGTTCCCCCCAGAGCTCGCTTAACCGCGGCAATCTCTTGCCACTAAGCTACACTCTTGTGGTGTTTGAAGAAGGGGAAAGACTAAGGTTGGCATTACCTTGAACAAGTTTTGGTCCCTCAAAGCTTCATTTTTGCTTTTAAAGCCTATTTCTGAAGCAATTTTGGGGTGTTTTTGGAGCCATTTTGGAGTACTTTCGCACGTAGTTCTCTTCACACAGGTCCAAGAACATCAAGAAGAGTGTTCCTTGTACTTCTCAGACAATAAATATCAACCTTTGGGGCTGTATTTTCAGCCACACTCGTAAAACTACAGGTTTCTCGAGGGGCTTTCAGTTTTGGTGGGAGCAGTCGCTGCAAATTTATGCAGGTTTTTAAAGCCTAAAACATCAGAGTTGACAGACACTTGCAGGTGTTATTGGCTAGTTTTTTTGGGCTGTGTATTCAGCCTTTCAGTGTCATTTTACTGCATATATTGAGCACATACACACCATGTACGCTTCTGTGGATACCGCTTATGTACGTCCATGTGGGCATTGATATAGCGGTTACGTTCTTTGCATAAAGCCTTTTACGTTTGATAAAGAGGGTCGTGGTGAGGTTTTCTTAACTGGGAGACACCCAGATGTCGGGGTCTCTTCGGTGATGCAGGTGGAAGACTTACCCAGCCTCGCCATAAGAGATGTATGATAGTTGTTCATAGGTGCTCGATAAGCCTAGTTGGCTTCTATTGGGTAACTGATTATATGCAGTGGAGTCAGTGATTCACTATGCAGGTAGACATGTTAGTACTTGCAGTTTTATGATACTTTGACACTGGTCATATGCTAATTTTGCAGAGGATACTCTGGCAAAATTTTTCCAGATTTCTGGTTTAGTCAACTATATAGTGGTCGATTTACTCCTTGATACACTTATTTGTTGGTGTTTGGACTCTTCTAGCTCCATTATCATTCTATTCAGTTCTCTACGATCATGGCATCAGAGGTCTCAGGCACATCCGGTGGATCAGGGTCTAGTGCTAGCGTTCCGAGGAGGAGCTATAACTTGCAGGGCAAAGACCATTTTGAGATCCGAAAATTTGATGGCACAAACTTTGCTCTATGGAAGAATCAGATTAAAGATGTGCTGATTCAAAGAAGGCAATGGAAGCCAGTAAATGGGATTTCAAAGAAGCCTGCTGACATGGATGAAGATGATTGGGATGAGTTAGATGAAATGGCCAGGTCTACCATTCGCTTGCACCTAGCAGATAATGTTTACTTTACAGTATTAGACTGTGAAAGTGCCGAGGAGCTTTGGAAGAAGTTATGCAATACATATGAAAAAGAGACGGCATCAAATAAAGTATATCTGATGAGAAAATTATACGACCTTCGTATGAAGGACACAGATAGTGTTGCTGCTCATCTAAATGAGTTTGATGCCATATTCTCCCAGTTACAGGCTCAGAAAATGGATATGGACAATGAAATGAAAGCAGTATTGTTGTTATGCACCCTGCCATCATCATGGGATACATTTTGCACAGCTATTAGCAATAGTGCACCAGGTGGTAAACTCGTCTATGATGACATATGTGGAGCACTCTTGAGTGAGGAGATTCGTAGAAAATCTATGGTTGGCACTCAGAGTGGAGATGCATATAATGTTCGTGATTCTTACCAAGGAAAGAATCAACAACGTGGCAGGAGCAAGAACAAGGAAAAGAATGGTCAACGGAATAAGAACAGAAGTAAATCAAGGAAGAGGGATATTGAATGCCATTATTGTCATAAGAAAGGACACATGAAGAAAGACTGTTATGCATTAAAGAATGCTAAAGGTAAAGGACAGAATGTTGATGGGCATGTTAAACAGTTACCTGCACCATCTACTTCGACTGTGAAGATTGAAGAAATTAATGCTATTTCTGATGATGCTGATGTGTTGACACTTGATAGTACTGTGCCATCTGAGGCACTTATGGCTGATTCTCTTTCCCACACCTGGCTGCTAGATTCTGGTGCTTCTTTCCATGTGACACCACATAGAGAATGGTTCTCTAATTATGCAGCAAAGTCTCTTGGTACCGTGAGACTTGGTGACTCTTACCAGTGTGATGTTGTGGGGATTGGAGATGTGGTTGTGCAGTTCATTGACGGTTCAAAATTTACTATGCATAATGTACGCCATGTACCTCAGTTATCACGCAGTTTGATGTCAGTTGGTTAACTTGATGACCTTGGTTACAAGGTGGTCTTCTATGCTCAGTCCTTTCGTATATCAAAGGGCAATATGGTTATTGCAAAAGGAAGGAAAGTTGGCTCACTTTACCCTTTATTTGTATCACAGAAAGAACACTTGTTAGCTGTTACTGAACAGCCTATGGCTTGTATTTGGCATGGTCGTTTGGGCCATATATCTCGTAGTGGAATGGAAAATCTTTCTCGTTCTGGCTACTTACCTGTGTTATCTTTCTCTGATTTTTCATTTTGTGAGCATTGTCAATATGGAAAGCAAACCAGAAATGTGCATAAAACGCACATTGACTCTTCAATTCAGCCTTTAGATCTTGTTCATACAGATGTGTGTGGTCCTATGCCCACTAGGTCCTTAGGTGGTTCTCTTTACTTTGTTACTTTCATAGATGATGCTACTAGAAAAGTCTGGGTATATCCTATCAAATCGAAGGATGATGTATTCCCTACTTTCAGAAAATGGCTTGCTTCAGTTGAGACTGAAAAAGGAACTAAGCTTAAGGCTTTACGTTCAGATAATGGGGGTGAGTATACCTCACATGAATTCAGCCTTTTCTGTCAGTGTAGAGGGATTCGTAGAGAGTTTACAGCTCCTTATACCCCAGTACAGAATGGTGTAGCTGAGAGGATGAATAGAACTATTCAAGATAGAGTAGTCTCTATGTTGCATCATGCAAACCTCTCACAAGGTTTTTGGGCAGAAGCAGTATTGACTGCAGTTCATGTGATTAACCTTTCACCTAGTACTGCCAAAGGTCTGAAAGTGGCACAAGAGTTATGGACAGGGAAACCACCATATTATGATCATCTTCGAGTTTTTGGGTGTGAAGCATATGTTCATATACCCAAGAATCTTAGACAGAAGTTGGACCATAAGTCAAAGAAATGCATTTTTCTTGGATATGGTCGAGAAGGACAATTTGGATATCGCTTATGGGATCCTGAAACACGGTCAGTGATCAGAAGTAGTGATGTCATTTTTAATGAGTCTAAGATGCATAAACAGCCGATTAAGGAGGTTGAAGTGAGAAGAGTGGTGTTTGAGGATACTAGTCCTCCGGTTAGCATGCATAAAAATGCTGCACATAGGGATGTTCAAGAGAATGTCCATTCAGATCAGTCTGCACATGTTCCTGTTCAGCAACCATTGAGACGTTCTGCACGTGTCTCATATCCACCTGATAGATATGTTCCAGGTTTAGATTTTGTTATGCTAACAGATGCCGGTGAGCCCTCTTGCTACAAAGAGGCTATGCAGACAGAGGATCATGTCAAGTGGGAGCGTGCCATGAAGAGTGAGTTGGATTCTATTCACAAGAATGGTACTTGGGACTTAGTACTTTTGCCAAAGGGAAGGAAAGCTTTACCATGTAAATGGGTATATAAGCTGAAATTCACATTAGATGGTGCTTCTCCAAAATATAAAGCACGACTTGTTGCAAAGGGTTTTAAGCAACAACATGGTGTTGATTTTGAGGAAATCTTCTCCCCAGTGGTCAAGATGACTACTTTGCGCATGTTGCTTGGATTCGTTGCAATGGAGGACTTAGAGCTAGTCCAAATGGATGTGAAAACAGCTTTCTTGCATGGAGATCTTACAGATGAGATCTATATGGAACAACCAGAGGGTTATGTAGTTCCTGGCAAGGAAAGTCTAGTTTGTAAGCTCAAGAAGAGCTTGTATGGACTTAAACAGTCTCCTAGACAATGGTACCAAAAGTTTGATGCTTTTATGAAGTCCCAAGGCTATTCTCGGAGCAATGAGGATCATTGTCTCTACACAAAGAGATGTTCTGATGGCAGCTTGATATGCTTGATACTTTACGTCGATGATATGTTGATTGCTGGGAAGTCCTCTTATGATTTGTCAATTCTCAAAAAGAAGTTGAGTCAGACATTTGATATGAAGGATTTGGGGGATGCCAAACATATTCTTGGCATGCGCATTACTCGTGATAGGAGTAAAAGATGCATATACTTGTCTCAAAGTGAGTACATATCCAAAGTACTTCATCGATTCAATATGCAGGGTGGAAAGGCATTGAGTACACCTTTACCCACATATGTGAAATTGAGCAAGGATGACTGCCCCAAATCAGATGAGGAAAAGGAATTCATGACCAAAATTCCCTATCAGTCTGCTGTTGGTAGTCTCATGTATGCTATGGTAGCTACGAGACCAGACATTGCATTTGCAGTGGGAGTTGTGAGCAGATATATGTCTAATCCTGGCAAGAAACATTGGGAAGCGGTCAAAATGATTTTGAGATATCTGAGTGGCACTAAGGACAAGTGTCTATGCTTAGGTATAGGGAAAGCATCCATTATTGGTTACACAGATTCTGACTATGCTGGTTGTGTAGACAATCGTAAGTCTACATCAGGGTACATTTTTCATTTTGCTGGAGGTGCTATCTCTTGGAGATCTCGTCTTCAAGAATGTACAGTTGTTTCCACCACAGAAGCAGAGTATGTTGCAGCAAGTGAGGCATGTAAGGAAGCATTGTGGCTTTCTCGTCTTGCTTGTGATATGGGTTTGCCTCAGCATGTACCTCACTTGCTCAGTGATAGTCAGAGTGCCATTGCTTTGGCTAAGAATCCGGTCTATCATGCAAAGACCAAGCACATTCAGGTGAGGTATCACTTCATTAGAGATTGCTTAGCCACTGAGAGCATTATTCTTGAGAAGGTTCACACTCGAGATAATGCTGCAGATGCTTTGACTAAAGCTCTACCACAGGATAGCTTTCGACACTGTTGTCACTTGATGGGGGTTACTTGATTCTTGATCTTACACAGTCACTTGTATACTGTGTAACATGCCCATCAGGTGGGAGGTATAGTTTGTATACTTACACTCAGGTATTCTTTATCATTCTTTCTTTTTTCTCCCATAGTTACTCTGGCCATATTGGCCTTTAGTGGGAGATTGTTACCGTTAGTGTCCATGTGAAAGGCCAAATGGCCACCGGACACTTCTTTGTATATGTTCTTTAATAAAACATATAGTGGCCTGGTCAGTCACAGACTGTAAGTTCGACCGCATTTGTAAAAAACCTAAGAAGTCTGTCTTCGTGCTCCCTGTGTACTGCGTTTTTTGCGTATTCTACAACATCTGTGCGTATTACTGTGTGTGGCGACCAGAGCTCGGTTTTCTACTTTGAGCATATCGTCGTGGAGCTCTCGAGAAGGAGAGTCCAGTGTGGTGCACGCCATCGAATTACTTCAATATATATTGAGAGTATGGTGTATGGACTTCATAGAAAAATCATTCGATTCACAAAATTAATAAATTAAGGAGGAATTTTACTTCCTCAAAAACCACCCCTTCCCGCACTTTTTGGAAAAAAATTTAGATGTTAAATTTTGCCAAACTCCACTTTTGGGAGTAAGAATAAAGGTCATTTAAGAGGATTCCCATCGATTATTGTATACAATCATGAAGTATGGTGTATATATTACCATGAAGAACTAGAAAATCCAAGAGAAATCCACACCTAGAGTGGATTGGGAGCTTGCTAAAAACTCCCATTTACGTTTAACCAAGGGTTTCACCCAAAGGTTCAAGGCATGTTCCAAGGGTAATTCAAGGGCTAGAACAAAGCAAACATTTATCATATTCTAAAAACTATGAACTTCCAATATGAATCAATTAAAAGTCAATATTCAGACGTATCCAAACAAAAATGTGTGCAACATGCACGTATGCATTTGTTACTCAAAGGCTTATTCTTTGTATCAAGCTTATATCATCTTATAGAATCATTGAAAAAATCATCTAAAAAAAAAAACTTACTAGAGTTAGTGTGTTACTCAAATGGGTTTGTGAAACCTTATTTTATTTCATGTTGCCATCGCAAACACTTATAAAATGTGGACATCACATTATGAACGACTTGTCATTCTACATTTTTGAATCCAATAAAACCACATAATCATATCATCCTCAACACTATTTTCAGCTACCCTACTCATCAAGCATCCTTTCTTACTTCATGATTAATCCATTATAATTAGCGCTAACAAAATTGGTGGGTGGGACATATCAGGTAGTATACGGTGTGTGGAGATGTTGAGGTTATGACTAGAGATGAGTTGATGCTGCAAAAATCTTTCTCTACACCTCCAATATAACATCAAGGATGTTTTAGCTTCCCAATGATGCATCTAGAGCCACCAAATCCTTTGGAGCATCATTCTCAATCGTTTGCGTCAAAGCAGATAACTTGAATGTGCAAATAATGTCAAGAATCTTGATCTATTTTGGGCGTAGAAGGTCTCACTATTATGCTTAAAGCTCACAACCTCATATGAATTGACCTGATAGATTTTTCACACATCCAAGTGAGGCCTGAAGCTAACTAAGCAAGTTTTTTCATGAAACAATCGGCATAATACAAGGAGAAATAAATTTAGCAATCAGAAGGTGTACAGACACAATCATTTTCTATGCATCATAACTCGAGCTCTACTAAATCAAACTTGATGAAAATTGACATTTGAATACTAGAAACATTATTCTAATTATCCCAAGTTAAAGTACATGAAAATGAATGAGTATACCAAGAGAAATTGATTCTATATATTCATTGTAATGGTAAAGTACTTGCATCAGATAGTAGACAAAGATGTACTCAATGATATGTATCAAAATGTAAGTGCTACTGAAGATATGATACAAGGGAAGTGCATTGGACTATGCATAGATGATATGAGCTCAAGGTATGCTCAAGTTTTCAGCTCAATGCCTCTATGAATGGCACTCTTGTCTACGACTAAAATTTATGTGAGGTGATGAATAGATGTGTAGCCCTTAATCATTAGCATAGCTCTTTGGCTTGCTAATTGTATCAAGAGCTCCCCCTCAAGCCTAGGATGCTTGAATCTTCAACCCTTCATGGTTTCCTACAATCCAATCATTGATTTGAATCTATTATATTTTTCATCCATAGCCTTTGCCATCATATTTGCACATTGTTGATGAGTTGATATGGATGAGAGTTGTATCTCCTTATTCATAATCTTCTCTCTCACATAATGATAGCGAAATCCTATATGTTTAGTCTTGGCATGATAGATTGTGTTAGCAACAAGATGTAACGAGATAATATTATATCCAAATATAGGCAGAGTTGAAGCATTCAACCCTAAATCAAAATATAGAGTTCTAATCATGATAGCTTCTTGTGTACCGTTTGCAAGTCCTTTATACTCAGCTTCTACTGATGAGAGAGCAATTGTGCATTTCCTCTTGGAAGACCACGAAATCAATTTTTTTCCTTCAAAAGTAAGGTATCCAAATGTGCCTCTCCTATCATCTTTAGAGCCTGCCCAATTTGCATCAGAGAAAAGTTTCACATCATTATCAGATGTATATGGATAATATAAACCTTCATTGATTGTGCACTTCAAGTACTTTAAGATTCTTGTGTCTCTAGCCATAACTAGTTTAGAAATTCCTAAATTGTGGCTTCTATATTCAATATTTTTTAATTACATTCCTACATGTGTAATGACTACTATTTATAGATTTTTGTTTATTTACATTACAAATATTTTACACATTTAAGATATTCTTCCATTCAAAACTTAAAGAGAAAAACAATATCATGCTTATAAATTAAGTAGGTTATCATATGAACATGAACATCATAGAAATATGTTTTGGGTGAATTCCGAAATAATATTGACACTCATCCAAAAACGAAAACTTATCATCAGTTCATTCTCTTGAGTGAGCCTTGATCCTCACATAGAATGAACCATAGATCCATCATTTAACATGGATGAGAATGATTCATTTATAAGATTTCCAATGATATTGAATCAAATGATGATTATCAAGATATAAGAATAATATCAAATAAAAAAGTGGTCAAGTGAGAAGTCCCATATTTCCTTAGACAAAGAATCAAAACCATAAGAGTACATTGTCCTTTACATATGACCAATATAAAAACTGGCAATTTTCAATGTGTATTTCAATAGTACCATTGATTTAAATTTCTACATATACTTGGGTATGGAAAAAATGGAAAACATAAATTGTCAAATACAAATATAAAAGAACATGAGTATCTGGTTGCTTCTATTAGTATACTGGCCATTATGAATGTCCAAAATTGCGTCCTCTTCAGTACACACGTTCGTGATGAAAAACATAAAGAAAGATAAAAAATATCGAATGTATATGAAATTTTACGCATGCATTTGTATGCATATGTTTGTAAAACATGAACTAACAAAACCATAATAATTGTAATAATAATATGAACATAATGCTCATAACCCAAATAGCATTATCACCATAGACTTGTGCATGCTTCTACAACATGAATTTACATAATCATAGTGATACACACATGTGCATGCATAGACATATACAATATAGATCTTCATAATCATAATTATAACAATAAAGTTATAGCCATAATCCCCATAAACCACAAGATCATCACAACCACAAAATTGTGCATAAGATAAAAAATATGAACCTACATAATCAGAATCATGCAAGGCTCTGCATGTATAGATATACACAACATGAAACTATAAAGGCATAACCATAGATTCTTTGAAATGTAACAAAATCACGAAAAACATAACCATGAAATGTGTGTGAATTTACAAAAAAAAACATCCAAACCATTGAAGAAAACATCAAATTTCTAATCATAACTATATATAATCTACTTATAAAAGACAACGTGTCATGTATAAAATGATAAATAATACATTGCATGCATATGATGCCAAAAAGAGTCCTTTTCATCAATAAAAAGATCACACATGTAATAGGGAAGTATGTCCATAGTGGTTGGTTGTGATGCTCAACATGTCAATGATGTTGTCGATGCATGATCAACACCATGTAATCCATCACATCATGATGAAGGTAAACATCATCCTCCATGTCATGCATGCCTAGATAATCTAGTGAATTTATGGCCATGTTTTCCTCTACTCTCCCTAAAACTAGATCCATGGTTGTCCTATGGAGATGCAATACCCATTGATATGGTCTACCTTGTAGATGGAATAATATAAGAAAGGGATTGATGAGGCTATGAAAAGGAGTATTAAGTACCGATGTCATAAAAACTTGTGAAGCCATCATGGGGATTGATGAGACTATGAAAAGGAGTATTAAGTATCGATGTCATAAAAACTTGTGAAGCCATCTTCATATGTGCACGAGTCACCTGAGACAAAAATGTCCTAGAGCTCTTCTTCCTTATAACGTTGTGATGATTCATGGACCAAAAATAAATAAAACTAAACAAAAAATAAATTAAATTATAATAACTCATATACTACAACAATTAGAATCAACATATAAAGCTCTCTTGACTTCTTGATTGGAATGCAATTCCAATCTCCAAATTCTACAATCATGCTTTAAAAATATTCGAGTTTGAGGTTTGCAGAAGCATGTGAACATCACAAGGAAGAAGAAGAAGCTTGGAGCACAACACACAATATTAAATGTGTTACCAAGAGAATGTACAAAGATAAGTAGCCTATTAGGATAATAGGTGTGTATACAAGTCGGGGGAAAAAAACCTCCTAATGAGGGAAAAAAGTGTGCCTGCAGTCCTAGTGTGTTCACACACATCACTAGCTAAATATATCAAAAAATCCCCTTGGGAGTGATACGGTGAACAGGGAGCTAGCACCCATGCATAAGGAAGTGCCAAGCTGTTTGGAATCAATCCACAGAAGGAAGTAAGCTGAAAGCTTTGCAAAAAGCTTCAAACTTCTCCTTAGGTAGAGCCTTTGTGAAAAGGTATGTAGTGTTCTCTTGTGTGGGCACATATGCCAAAGTGAGCCCTCTAGTAGAGAACCTCTTCCCAACATAATGATAGTGCACCTCAATGTGCTTAGTGCCAGCATGGAACACAGGGTTCCTTGCAACTGCCAATGCACTCTGAGTGTTAGTGAAGATGGTGGTGGCAGAAGACTAACCAACACCCAAATCAACCGTAAAGTTTCTTCGCCACACACACTCAACAATTGCTTTGAAAGCTGCCCTATACTCAGCCTCACAACTAGAAGTGGCCACACTAGTTGCTTCTTTCTCAACCAAGATATACATGAGCTATCATACATGAAGCAAGAGCCACAAGTGGACACACGAGTGTCATAACAACCAGCCTAGTTAGAGTCACAGAGAGCATGTAAGTCAAGTGGTAGTGATCCCCCCTTGGGATAAAACAATCCAAGTAGTCGGGTACGACTCAAGTAGCAAAAGATGCACTTAACTGCTTGCCAATGCTTCACACCTAGGCAATGCATAAACCTACTCATCTATGAGACAAAAAATTGAATATCTGGCTTAGTAATGCATAAGTAAATCAAGCATCCAACATCCTATGAATAGAGAACAACATCAAATGCATCTCCAACATCATGAAGATTCAATTGTAAACCTATCTCCATAGGATTGGTTATAAGTTTGTATTCTTCAAGGCCAAAACACTACAATAATGTGTCAATATATTTTGTTTGACACAAAGCTATTATGCCATCAGCTTGCATAAACAAAATGCCAAATAATGATGCAAATGCCCCAAATCTGACATCTCAAACAAGGCATGCAAGTCAGCCTTAAAATCAGCAATATGCTTGTCATGAGGACCAGTGAGCAACATGTCATCAACATAGATAACACTGATGAGAAGCACATCATGTGCATGCTTAACATATAAGGTGCTCTCAAATGGACTTGTCTCAGAACCCCAAATAACCATAAAATAAGAAAAGAAGTGTCATTCATGAAGCACAATACGTATGTCTTCATAGAGCCCTCAAGATCCATGACTAATAGCACAAATGATTTCAGAAAATGTTGCCATATTTATTGGTGGATGAAAACTATATAGTTTTCATCTTCTCAATCCGCGTGATGAAAAACAATGCACGGCAGAATAGCAAAAGTGACGAGCTAATTATATCACACGATAGATGTAGAGAGAGATTTTACTTCACTCAATGCAAGCGCCCTCCTCATGTTCGATTCCATCCTTGTTCGCGATCACAAAAGCAAATAGAAATTGGATTCTGTAAGAATGAAAGAGTGCAGACCCGTGATGAAATAGGAGTTATGTACTCGAGAAAGCATGTGTATGGTGTTGGATCAGCAGCGAAGCAATTTGTGAGCATAAAGCTTTTGCACATCCATCTACTAACATGATCGACATCTACTTGGTTTCTTTCACAGCATCGTTCCACGGAATGACTCTTGGTAGACGCCTCCGCAGTCAATAGCTCTGATACCAGTTGTTCTTGGGAGCTCGAAGAGCTATGGTGCAATAACACCTACTGCTAATGTGGACGATGATATCGTATCTGGAATGGCTGACACAAATGAAGCAAAAAGTAGCTTGAGATAGCACGAATGATGATAAGTAACAAGTGGTAGAGAAATTTAAGAGAGAAGATAAAGTAGAGGGATAAGTTCTCTCAAACTTCATATGCACAAATAAGAAAAGTAGAAGTGTGCCTTCTCATTAACGGACCCGATGTGTCTTTCTTACACAAAATGAAAAGAGGCTTTCAGCCAATCAGAGATAGATAAGCCCTTTTCTTGGATTACCCTCTTGATAAGAGGTGTTCAGATGATCAAAAAGCTAGCTGATCCAAATAATCCTAGTCGAAGGATTCCTCCTTATAATGCAAATCTTCTATGTGCTTTAAAATATAAAAACACAATTGCACTATGTTCTCTAGTTACAAGTACTCCTCATGGTGTTCTAAATCATTCAGCACACTACCAAGGCATGTGAAGCATGGAACATATTAAGAAATAATTATGAAACTCGTAATCACACATAGATTCAAGGCTTGGAGAATGAGCTAGATGCAGAAAGGTTTGCTTATGGGGATACTTCAAATACTTTTATCACTCATATAAAGAATCTACGAGATCAATTTTGGAAGAATTTGCAACTTCCCTATGCAGCTTTGAAGCTATGGTGTCCTCACATGCAACTACACAAAACCTCTGCTCAATGAAGTGATGGAATGTCTAAGAATACACAAAGCACCTTGTGCATGAATAAAGTAGACTTAGAGGCATTGCCAATGAAATTTATTTCACTTAAATTAATTAGTCTGACTAGGAGATCCAATACCTTCAAGATAGACTAAATTTTCTCTTCACTAGGTGTACATAGATAGACACGTGTTCAATGTTAACCTTGTGCTCTTAGAATATGTAGAGAATTGACCCGAGACTTTTACACAAATTTAGGTACTTTAATAATGATTCTAAAAGACAAAAGATTACACAAATTGAGTGAGATATGACAAATAAACAATGCTCAACACTTAGAGCAATTGAGGGTGGTCACACAAAATTCTATGTTAGTTATGGCTACACAAAACCTTATTCAAACTCACCCAAGCAAGCAACCAAGGGGCAAGCTTAGTATCGTGGCCTAATAAATTGCTTCCAAACTAACGAGGAGCACACACATGTGGAGGATCTCTCAAACTTGAAGCTGAGTGTGTGGAGATATAGAGATGGAAAGATTCCCTATAAGTTAGGAATTACTTTTTCTAGGTTATAAGCAATTACTCACACCTAGTGTGATTCAAATTCTGGTTGTTGAGGGAAGGATTCAAATTCAAAATTGATTCCTAATTTCTCGTGCATGAATGATATCTTCATGGAGCTCCAAGTGGCATTCATCTCATTGTCCAAATTAGTCTAAGGTTGAAGCTTGTATTTCAACTCTCCCCCTCAAGCTTCAATCTTGAATTCTTCATCCTAGTTCAAACAATTCAATGCCATTTTTGAGGTTTGCTAGCCTCATTGACTCCAAAGCTTCGGTGAACATTACAACACATTGGTTGTTGGTACTTTTATGTTGCACTTGAAATTATTTAGCCACAAATATTTCTTTGATGTAATGATAGTGTACCTCTGCGTCTTTGCTTCTAGCATGGAACATAGGATTCGTAGATAGGTACACACTACTCATATTGTTACACATGATTGGAAATTGATCAACTTGCACCTTTAACTCAAAAATTAGCTTCTTGAGCCACATAATCTCACAAGTCATTTGAGCTAATGCCCTATATTCAGCTTGAGTGAATCAAAGGGAAATTGTGGGTTGCTTATTTACCATCCAAGAGATGACTTCCTTGTCAAGCATCACTCCATATCCATTTGTCCTTTGTCTACCGTCTTTGGATCCAACCCAATCAACATATCTAAGTACTCTCTTTGCTGCAAGTAAATGTGGAACTCTAGGTGTGTGCAATAGTTGAGAAAGCACACCAACTATATAGCCTAGATTTGTTCTACTAATACTGGCATAGTTTAATGATCCAACAATAGACCTATATATAAGTGCATCTTGCACTTGATTACCTTTCATTGAAGTCACTTTTATATTCACCTTCATAGGATTTCTCAATGGTTTACATCCTGTAAGTCCAAACTTCTTCAAAACATCCAAAATGTACATCCTCTACAAAAGACATGCCAGATTCTTTTTATATTACTTTAATACCTAGAAAGTACCTTAGATATCCAAGACCTAAGATCCTAAAATCTATGTCCTTGATACCTTATTCATAATTTCATGTAATGATTAGGTCATCTACAAATAGAGGCAAGTAGATAGATAGATCACCGTCGTTCTTGTAAAACAATGATGGATATGCTTTGCTTTGATTGTATCTACAATTGATTATATACTCTGCACGTATTTGATTCAAAGCCCTTTGGGATTCCTTGAGACCCTATAATTCTTTATTGAACCTGCAAACATAGCCATCCTTGACTTTATCTTCAAAACTTAATGGTTGGTCCATGTATACAACTTCTTGTAGTTCTCCATTGAAAAATGCATTCTTCACATCAAGTGGGTACATCTTCCAATTCTTGCTTTTTGCGATTGCAATTATGCCTTTGATGGTAGCCATCTTAGCCACAAAGAGAAACATCTCCTCATATTCCAATCCATAATTATGAGCTAATACTTTGGCTACAAGCCTATCCTTATATCTAGCAATACTTCCATATGAATGTTTTCTACTTTATAAACCCTCTTGTTTCCAATTACCTTCATATCGTTCTTCCTTGGTACAAGAGTCCATGTTATTTTCTTCAAAAGGCTTGATCTCCTCCTACATAGCTTCTTTCTACTCTTTGATATTTGTTAGCTTCTTCAAAACATGTTGGTTCTTCAATAGCCTTGCTCATATAAGCCTAATGTATAGCCATAAATGAAACATAGATAGCTATTTTGATTGGATACCTTAGCCTATTAGGTTTCCTTATCTCACCATTCCATTGATTTGGATATTTGTTATTGATCTTTGAGTTGTCCCCCTTCTTCTCATGATGGTTTGAGTGGAGCTCTATCCATATTTTTTCATCTTCTTCTATTTGTATGATTTTGTATTTGCATTTGCTTCTTGCATCACTCAATTCACTTCATGTAGGGCTGCTTCTATTGCACAATAGCTAAGAAGTGGACTATTTTGTTCCACTAAGAACCATGCTCTCTCATTCATCCTTTAATGTCTTCTTCTGTTCAACTTCATTATCTTGCATAGATACATTTGAGGCATACCAAGGTAACAACTCATCAAAGCTAAAATCTCTCGATACTTTTAGTTCCTTTTTTGTACGTTTATAACACCTATAACCATTTTGCTCACTTGCATATCCTACAAATACACAAATGGCTTATCTATCATTCAAGTTTGGTCCTTAATTTATTAGAATCAACAGATAGCAAGAACAAATAAAGTCTCTCAAGTGTGAAACATCTGAGTTTCTATTGTACAAAGCTTTATAATGTGTAATAGCATGTACACCTGATGTGGGAGCTTTGTTGATGATGTAAATAGTTGTGGTAGCTATATCAATCCAATAACACTTAGGTATGCTCATCTCCTTCATCATTTCCATAGCTCATTCTCCAATGTACATATTCCTCCTTTTTGCTACACCATTTCTTTTGTGGTGTATAGATGCATGTGATTTTGCTTTTGATACCATTAGTTTCCAAGAAATTTAAAGAAAAAAACGTGAGAAAACTATTCTCCCCCTCCATCTTACCTAATACATTTGATGTACTTGTCATATTCTCTCTCCGCCATATAGAGGTGGTAACCGGGACTATGATTCCAATACTCCTACTCAAGGGGATTTCTTCATTAGGGAAGTATACCCAATGAAATGTACATGTACAGGTATCACTTTAAAAACATTAACACAAAATAGGACAAGGTACAAAGATGATAAAATTCTTGATTTACTAAAATTGAAGAATGGTAACAATAAGTCAACAAACACACTCCAGATAACATTACAATGATATTGCCACTCTAGAGGTTTCTTCTTAACTACACGACACAATGAAAGTGCATAGAGAAATATGCAATCTCTCCAAAAGTATGATAGACTCAACTCTAGAGGATCTCTCCTAGAATACCCAATTGCACCATCATGCGAACTGCTACCCAACTCTAAATCTCTCACTTTGTATACCCACATAGAGAGGCCTTGTTTTACATTGGAGAAAATTGCACCATTATGCATAGAGTAACCATGGAGTAGCGTGATCAGGACACACTTGACAAAACCACAATAACACAAAAGTGCCAAGCAAGTTCTTATATAGACCTTAAGGTCAAGAGAGTGAATTCTATTGAATCCCATCTTTTAATGCACCTTCACTATTTACTACTGCACATGTAATAATCCTAGCAAGAGTGGTGGGACACTGGGCTATTTTTGGATGGGAGGCCAATTTAGTACCGACAACCAATCGATTTTATCTTATCCACCCAGAAGTGTTTTGCTATAGTGTTAGATCTATCAGAAGAGAAATTATGAAGGTGAAGGGCGTCGATTTAGTTAGGATTAATTTAGGCGATGGGAGGGGGACAAAAAATGAGTCTAAGGCAAATTACAAAAGGTTTTAAACAGATTTTGAGAATCTAGACTTTGAGGAATATCGCATGATGAGGAATACTTATCAATGGAAAGAGAATTTGAAGCTGAACAATTTTGTCTAAGGGTGATTTTCCTCAGAATAGGCGAATTCACCTTATGAGGAAAGGGTGCATTAGGCGAAGTAGATTATGGAAAAAAGGGAAGCAAATTCAAACCGATCAATATGAATACGAATTGCCTTTGAGGGGTTCAGTACGAAATGGAAGGACCAATTGATAAGAGGGAGTTTTAGAATGAATTTGAGGTGAGGATGTTGGGGTTGAATGAGAGAATTTGGGTGTGAGAGGCCTCGAGACAAATATGAAGAGGCTAAACACGCGCATTTTTGGGGCTTGGTGTTGATATATTTAGGTAGTGATGTGTGTGAACACACTAGGACTGCCGGGGCATTTTTTTCCCTTTTTAGGAGGTTTTTTTCCCCGCTTTTATATACGCCTATTGCCCTAATGGGGTACTTATCTTTGTACATTCTCTAGTAATACATTCAGTATTGTGTGTTGTGCTCCAAGCTTCTTCTTCTTCCTTGTGTTGTTCGCGTGCTTCCGCACACGTCTAACTCCAACAATTGGTGTCAGAGCAGGTCATCGCTTCATCTAGGGCGCCGTCGACACTCCTCCATTTGCAGTGTTAGCCGAATAAATTATTGGTTTTTGTGCGCTAATAAACTTCCATTTTGCAGGGTGTACGTATGAGTGCAGGTATTTTTCAACAAACAGATGTTGGTCGATAGCAGTCGACTTCAATCAAGGTGGCTTGGAGGCGGGTGTTGGGGAAAGAAAAGAGATGTGGTGGCATGGGATGCTCTCATTAGAGGTTGCTTGAATTCTACGAGATTCCACACCGGGATGGTGTTACATGGACATCAATGATTTAGAGGGTACAACGAAGAGCTTATCTGATCCAGAGATCGGTAATCCCATAAATCAGATTCCTAGATTTTATGAAGGACATTGGCTTGTAAAGAATGGTGGTAAAGGTGCAGTCGTAATTAAGTCAAATAATCAAAGTGTGCTAGCTGATGCAATGAAGGTGAGGAGAAATTCTAACAATACATGTAATTGCATGCATCAGATATTGAATCTGGAACGTAGTAGTTATTTCCCCTCTTTGAAAATGATTTGGGGAGGTTTGGCAAGGCTAAGACGGGCAGCAACTGACCCTCAAATCACTTCTGTTTTAATTGTCAGAAGAAAATTAAAACAAAAATGGGCCACATTCCGTTTTTTTGGTGCAGGAAAAAGGAAGTTTTTTGTTTTTTCCCACACAGATTGTGTGGTGTGTCTTTCTTCGGAAGCAATCAGGAAGGACACGGAGGGGGTTTTTATCGGGGGCCGCATCAAAGAAGCTCTCTCTCTCTCTCTCTCAAATTTCTTCTCCCGTTTTTTGGTTTTCTGTGCGTACAAGTGGTAGGGGAAGAAGGAGAATGAGGGTGTGGTCTATGTGCAGGTGACGAAGGAGGGCATCAGGTGCGCTCTGTTAGCTGAGGGAAAAAGCAATTTCTTTGGGATCTGTTGGAAAGGGAATCGAGGAAGGAGCTGGACACTTGCGCAGATTTGGGTAAATCAAGGAGATCACATAGAGAGAGGAAGGGACCAGAGGCAGCAATCGCAGCTGGGGAAAATGGGTAATATTGGATGCGAAGGCCACGCAGGGCTCTGTTCTTGCTGGAGATTTGGAAGAAAATGAACGGGAGAAACAAACTTTCCCCAAAGTAGTTGGTGGTTGGGAGAAGTGAGTTGTCAAAGTCGAAAGGGGAGCCAACGTTCTTTTAACTGATTCTGTCATTTTTCTCTTGGATAATATGTATGTAGATAGGCATTATGCTAGATTCTATGTCTTGGAGACCATTGCAAGAGTGCCATACTTCGCATTTGTTTCTATACTTCATATGTATGAAAGCTTTGGCTGGTGACGTCGTGCAGATTACTTGAAAGTTCACTTTGTAGAGAGCTGGAATGAGCTTCATCATGTGCTTGTTTCGGAGGCCCAATTGTGGTGGTAATGCATAGAAATATTATGCATCCGTGCGGTTGAATATTCGAAGGACAGGATATGTAAAAAAAAAGGAGATGAGATCATTGGAAGTGTTGTGACAGTAAAAATTGCGAAGAACAAGAAGGTGAGTAGAGCACTGTTGATCAGGGGATTTTATCTTCAGGAAGGCGGCAGCTTTTTTTTTTTGGGACGACAGAGGGAGATCGCAGCTTCTGAAGGGCATTCAAGGGGTTTTGTGGGGAAGATCGCATACAGGAGGTTTCTCTTCGTTTTCCTTTTTTAGGGAGATCCCATAGAGACGAGAAGGGCAGATTTGTTCGATGCTGAGGAATGCATGGCCTAAAGAGGAGAAAAGCGGTGGACTCTCGGGGGCGGCTGGTACAAAGGGAGAAAACCCGAAAGGCAGAAGAAACGAAGAGGTCTGTGAAGTGCTGATATTCAAGAAATGGAAGAAGGCGCGACAGGCATACGTTCTAAGAGGGAATCAGACGCTTTGAGTGGAATGTAGTCTTGAAGATCGTGGGAGGATGGACTGAGGCTGGGAAAAAGAAAAGAAATCATGCTGCTCTGATCTGAGGAATTCACGCCTTTGATGCTATCAACAAGGAATGTTGTGTTCTGCGAAATCGAGTGATTGCATACGGACCACAAATTGAGGTAGAACGAATTATTGATTTATGTCCGCATCTGCTGATAGTTATGTTTTCAACATTTCTCTGCACACGTTACATCGACCCATTATATGGATGTTGATTATTGAGTTCCTGAATATTTCCTTTATGCGCACCTAGAGCTCTCTGATTTTAACGTATTCTGTGATGATTGTGAACGTTCTCTGCAAATTCTGTGTTGATTACGGTTCATGGTGAAGATGATTATGTCAATGTTCTCTGGAAACTTTGTGTATGTTGATTATCCCATATAATCTACGAAGAGCAATTGCTGCGTCATCTGAGATGGACGTGCTTGAATTTTGATTAAGCCTATGTTAAATATTTGTTGTGAAACAAGTATAATGATACATACTAAAAATGAGCTCGAGAGTTACTTTCTCTCAGTGTTTCCTCGTATTTCCCATAGCTCACTATGGCCTTTAGACAACATTACCATAACATTTGAGTTTGAAAAGTGTATCCGACCATAGACATGGATTACAGAGGATTTTTTGCAACATGGCTGCCATGCACAACTCCTTGATAAGACCCTCACCATGAAGAACATTTA
Source organism: Ceratopteris richardii (assembly GCA_020310875.1). Classification (NCBI taxonomy): domain Eukaryota; kingdom Viridiplantae; phylum Streptophyta; class Polypodiopsida; order Polypodiales; family Pteridaceae; genus Ceratopteris; species Ceratopteris richardii. Next base: position 197,491,942 of record CM035414.1, on the reverse strand, counting down.
GGAGCTTATACACTCAACAAGGCTCAGTTACCTTTAAGATGGAATATCTTGGATATCAGGTTGTTGGCTGTGGAGTCTAGCTTTGTTAGCATTGCATTTGGACTACTGACATACTCCGATGGATCGAACATGTTTTCCTCAAAAGTCAAAATGTGGTAAATCTTTTGAGATGGATGCATGATGGAGTAGCAGGGTAAAAGCAGAACTGAGGTTTTCAGACCAGCTCAAGAAAAGTTAATACTACAACCAATTGCTGAAAGACTCCCTTATAAGATTCTGATATTAATGATGATGGGGCGGCTAAAGGTGATTAGAGTTCTTTATGGGAGGACATTGTTGTAGTGAAAATGAAGGTACTATCATATATTTTGTTCAGATGTGTTGGTTGATGACAACAATCTACAATATATCTGTATGCAGTTGTTTGAAAATGTCAATTACAAAGTAAAGATAGAACGTCTTCAATGTTATCCTGATTCATAGGCAAGTCATATCAAGAGTGACGAGGCATAATGTTGCACATCATTTTGTTGTATTGTATTGAGTCTATACATAATCGTGCATCTCTGGTTGGTTTAGTAACTGAGGGTCGTCCTCAACTATCACAGATATTCATCTGAACTATGATATTGTTTGTGATTCTTTCTGAAACACTAAGAATGATAAGAGTCTTCTTTAATGAATGCTCCATATTTGTCTTGAAGTCTTGCACCTATACTATGCTATAGTTTGGCAACCATGCATGTTGCAAGTATGCAAGTGGCGTGTTCTGGAAGCTTGAGTTGTTGATTATCTTTGTGGAGACATCTTGAGTAGTTGATTATCTTTCTGGAGACATGTGCATGTATACACACCTTCTAATGATTGGGCATGTGTATGAGAGGCATTGTTAGTAAGGAAGTGCTTGAGATTGTGCAAGTGCTAATGTGTATGTGAGAAAGAATGGACATTTGTAACTCAGAGAGTTAGGAATGTACATATGATTGATCCATGTTTTGGATAAAAACAAGATCTCAAAAGTGGAACAGTAAGGGCTATTGGACTAGGTCAACTCTAAAAAACCTAGGCAAATAGGCTAAGAGGATACATTTGTGACCCCTTCATATCGACTCCATTTTGGCGATCCTGCTAGGGATCGTCAAGTGGTGTAACTAGCACATTTAGTGGTTTCGAGACGAAAAGAACCTGTTGAGAAATAAAAAATCCGAGTAAATCCAATTATATATGAGCACTTCCCCTTGGATTTAAGGAGCAATCATTTTGGTGCGTTTGCCGGGAATTGGCTTAGCATATCTCATAGAGATTGCTACGAGCTCGCTTGGTGCCCCAATTGTGTGGCACAGCCAAGCCCCGGATTGGTTGCTTTGGTCTTGGTAAAGTGATGGCACAAAGAACGCAAGTTGGGGACTTTCAAAAGGTCGGCCCAAGGACGATGACTCCTGAATGGGCTAGAAGTCGAAGCGGGTTTGGACCCTCAATGCAAAGCCGTTCATATGAATGTCGCCGGTGTAGGCGTGAAAGCGACGGTCGGTGGATCAAGCCAACCGCCAGAAAAACAGCGCACGCCGGGTGCTTGGAGCAAGCTCAGGTTTTAGCAAAGAACTCAAAGAGGTTGTCAAACTCATGGAAATTTATCAGTTAAAATTAGAAGATCTATCATATACTTAAGAGCTCTTGAAAAACACTTGCAAATTCTTGTAACTCATAAATCAAACTCAGTCAATTAACCAATCAAACCAAAGTAAATCAAGTCTCACTCAAGATCTATTTAACTCAAAAGTTACATACATTATGATCTATTCCGATCTGAGTTCATTAGTTGAGTTCGAAAGATTCAGCCGTAAACCTCAGTATGCAATACCTTTAGCTTATCTTAAGTGCCATGCAATGTTATGATGCATATAAAGATATGCACATAAAATATTTTTGCACTTTATGAACGATCATATGGCTTATACGGATGACTTATAGCAAATTAAGCAAAATTTTTATGGAAGATTCAAAAGAATTTTAACTTAAGAATTTTATAAATGTTTTTTTTTTTTTTTAAACAACACACGAGGCTTCGTGATACTTCATTCATAAACAGGATTAACTATACATAGATCAAAGCATGGTTCCTTTTTAAATAAGCATATCAATCTATTTCATAAAGCAATCAAAATAAATAGTTCTTTTAATAACCAATTCACTCAATTGATATCTATGATTGAAATACGCAAACCAATACCTAAAGTCATCAATCAATGGCAAGAGTTCCTATCAAACATATACGTTGTATCTTTTAAAACTGTTTACAGATTCAGGCATCAAAACACTTTTTAACATCGTAAAGCAAATCGTGATCTCAATCCTTGTACATTGAAACAGGTACCACAATTTTCTTTGATTTATCACTTTATAAATAACTCAATACACGTCTGCGCAATATGTCTTTGTTTTTCTTTATTTTCTGAAAGTCTATCATTTACTCAGAGTTGGCTAACGCATAGGGAATAGCATGCATCAGAAGACAGCACAAATATCAATAGCAAGAACATATAATTGTCTCGGATGAATCTTTCCGTCCTTTCTGCAGCTACTGATACTCAACTGAAGTGGCATATACGATAACAAATAACCCTTCTTTGTTCAAAAGCAATCGAAATGATCAGGTACATTTTTTCCTTAAATCGTAGAATGACGGCGTGAAAATTTGAGAAACATTTGTCGGTTACTATCCTTGAACATTAGAGAACTGAGCGGCTAAAATAAAGCATCAGATTAACTTGGCGCAATAGAATTCAAGGTGACGAATCGAAGATTTATCAATACTTCCCTCAAAGTCGACTCACACCATCGTACAGCTTCTTATCAGCATACAGTAGTTATATTAAAGTTATATTCAGATATGATTAATCATCAGCAAAACACAACAATCAAAAATTGATTACCCGATCAAATTAAAACATTATTTGGGCCTTTCTGTAGTCGGATGCAGCAGATATTGACCTTCTTGTTCCAACAATGGCGTGTAAAGATGAACAAAAAAAATAGAATTGCCAAGGACGTGCCAAGACTCCTTTCTCAGCAGTTCAGGTTCATCAGAAAATTGTCGCCTCCAGACTCACATTATTTGGATTCAATACAATACTTTAGTTGCGTACACTCGACGTATCCTCTTTGGACATCAATCCTCCATCACTTGGCGACAGCTGTGAGTTTTTCAATTTGAGGTTGCAACAACATCTGAGAATTAACTCCTCTGAGTAACTTTCAGCGGTCCATTCTTCCATTCTTCTAATAGTTCTCCCTTGCTCGAAGTGACATGTTCAACACTGTTACAGAACCATTGACTTTTGATATCTACGCTTGACATAATACATCACTTCAACATGGAAATTTTGTTCTAACATGTTGATTGGCTGTCCGCGAAGTTTATTGTCTATTTTGATGTCACTTTCTTCAGCAGAACCTAGTTTCTCTAATTGATGCCCATAGAAAAGCACTCACTTGCTGATCAACAGCGCTCACGTCTCTCAGTGCTGTCCCAATCGTCAGATCATGCGCGCACCTTTCCTCTAAGCTTCACTACTCCTCAGTTATCACAGAACATCGTATGCAAATCTTCAACTCTCGAGCACCTTGAACCCTCCTCTTTGTGCGTGTGCTCAGCAGATGGTTGCACAAATCAATACATAAAAACATGCGCACAGATATAGTCTGGAAATATGGAGGTAACATCAAAAGCGTCAGCTCTCATATATGGTCTGAATCATTCTCCTGACCTCGTTCATGATTAGCCAGATGCAGATCTTAGCCAGACAAAGCGTGCAATATGGCCTCCGAACAGAGTTTGCGCAGCAGATTCAATGTCTTCCCTTCTTAATTGCTTCGCCACTCCCTTCTAACCTGTAAGAACAACTTTGCAATTCTCTATGAGTTCAGAGCAACTTTGTTAATGATGAAGTACACCTTCATCGTCTGCTAAACTTCCTTCTGCCGCCCGTCGAACATAAACGATCCCAGATAAGCTATGTCTCATTTTTCCATCGAAGCTTTTAATCCCTTCGGGTAACTCATGCCTGGTATTCGCAGCTTCTCCTCTAACTCAATATCAATTCGACCTCCTCCAACAGATGCGTCTTGACTTTGTGACTGCCTGTGCCTTCTTTTCTGCCTCCTTTGCCCACTCTCCTCCATGCAAAACTATCGTGATCTTGCCTTTTTCATGCATGCAAAACTATTTTCTTCCATCCACCTGTTGGAGTTCTCTCAGATTTTGACCTTTAGACCACGTAGAACAACTTTAGACCTTCAAAGCTCTTTGTTATAAAGCTTTTACTCAAAAACAAAGAATGAAAACCAATCGTCCCTCCAAACAATTTTTCTCCCTTGGCTATCCTCTTGAATCCATGTTTTGGGTCCTCCACATATGCTCCATGTTGATTTAACCTGACCTGCAAACCTTTCTCCACAATCTGACCAACACTCATTAAGTTTTTGGTAATAGTTGGTACATAAAGTACCCTACTCAATAGGTTCTGGTTACCATCACAAGTTTTTACATTTCCAATCTTTACTACAGAATGCTTAGTATCATCACCTGTCTGTACTTGATGTTTGCCCTTGGGTTCTTCAAGATCAGAGAGTAGTGCCACATTGCCAGCTATATCATTAGAACACCCTGAATCAATATAAAACAGATGATCATCATTGATACCTGACTTGGAAGTCATATTCATGATCAATAGGGAGTCATCTTGCTCCTCTGTGTAGTTGTTGTAGTCTTTCCTATTTCTGAATCCTCCTTGGTAGTTACCATTATGGTTGTTGTTGTAATTGTTGTTGTAGTTATTGTTGTAGCCATTGTAGCCTTGGTGTTGGTTGAACCTTCCTCAGTCTTGAGAGTATCCACCTCTTTGATAGCCTCTTCCTCTCTGATTTTTGTAGTTTCTGTAGCACTCATCTGTGGTGTGATTAGACAATCCACAAATATTGCATGGTGATGAATTGTAGGGTCTCCCCCTACCTTTCTTACCTCCTCTGCCCCTGCCTCTTGAAGATCTACCTCTCCCTGCATAGTTGGCTTGGGAGGTAGAACCTTCATCTTCTTTCTTTTTACTTTTACCTTTGTCTTTAACCTTTTTATCAGTATATAGGGCAGAAGGAGTGTTACCTTTAGATGTATCTCCAACCTTTGTGAACTTTGCTTCATGTTTGAATAGTTGGCCCATCAGAGTTGTGAGATCTGGGGTATGCATATCCATGTAGAGATCCATTGCAGTGGTGAAGCTTTCCCACTTATCATCTGCCTTTAGTCCATTGGTTACTTGCCTTACTATTTGTTCCTCTTCAATCTCCTCTCCTATGCTTGCTAATTGGTCTGCCACATCCTTGATCTTGGTCACAAATTCTGAGACTGATTGCTTTGGTTGCTTCCTAAGGGTTGTGAATTCAATCCACAATTGATTCTTCATGGCCCTTGTATTAGATGAAAAATATGATGACAAGGTTTCCCAAGTTTCTTGGGAAGTCTTACAATTCCTGATGTGAGGTAAAAGGAAATCAGATATAGAGTTAAGAAGATAAGACCTTGCCAATGCATCTTTTGCACACCATGTATTAAGCCTTTCTTGTTCTTCCTTGGTGGGTAGACCCCTTGCTTTGAATGAGGGCAATTCCTCATCTCCTGAGATGAATCCAAATAGACTTCTTCCTTGTAGATAGGTTTTCATCCTCAGAGACCAAGCTTGATAATTGTTCCTGTCCAATTTATCAATTAATGAAGGAAAACCATCTCCCATGTTACCTTGTTAGCTCTGATACCACTGTTAGGAAAGATGGATGGATCCTCCAGAAGATTAAGTAGGTACTGCTAATCTTGCTTTGCACCAGCCCTCAGTGACTCCAGATATGATTAGTAGACTCCCTTAGCTTCCAAATGATACCAAGAAATGCTATATGTACTTTGGAAAAGGTTTGAGTAATGACTTGATCAAAACAGATGAGTTTGTGAATCACAAAGCTAGCAAACTTTCTATTTTGGTGTTGATACATGCTCAGTCTTTCACTCAGTATGACCAGTACTCTCACAATTGGCGAAATTCCTTCTAGAGGTATTTTATTAGCTTAGTAAGCTACCATTTGCAAGTGGAATCATTCAAAATGATAAACTATACTAGGAGAAATAACTTTAGCAAATTTATGGACACCCTCGACTTTTTAGGAAGTATGCAGACAAATACCAGTGAGCACTTCGACGGTGATTTCTCAAGATTGGCTGAACCAAGTTGCTTCAAACTTTGTATGCTTGTAGTATGCTTTGAGCTGGATCCAACAAGCTTTGAATCACTTGATTTGGTGCAGTAGGCACTGAGATATGCTTCTTTGAAGTTGACAGACTTGGAGGTAGAAACTCAGAGTACACAGAAGTGATAGATGTAAATGTATGTACTAATTCACATTGGTTTACAAACTCATTGGCATGCCAAGCATTGCCTAATGAGGTAGAGATGTGTGAGCTATGGTGAAGCTCTCTTACACACTCAATGATAGCAGGAATGAAGCTCGGGAGAACTCTGTCTAACCCGCGACCTTTTTTTATCATCTTTTATCCATGATGACTAAGAATTTGAATTCAAATTCAAATCCTTGACTCCCTTCAATCAAGCATCTAAAAGTATGGAGATATTCTCTCAATCACTAGTTCTACTTTTCCACGAATCAATCAAGTAGGTGTATACAAAAGATTCCAAGTCATTTAGACTTTTACATGGGTAAAATGGTAATAAACCTTAAGCATAAGTTCCTATGGGTCTTCACTCATGTAGAGTCTTCAAGTCAAATATCCAAGCCAAATGTGAAGGCTTGCAAATTACACCAACAAATTGTTGCCTACATGCTTTCTCATAGGCCATACAATTCCTATAACTATGACCTAGTTAGTCGCACCAGAAGGATCTTACAGTTCTCTTTGGTCTTTGATATAAAGCCCTAGGATCAACTCTTCTATGATCGGGTAAAGGATTTTGGTCAATAGAAGACATACATCTACTTTGAACTCGTACATGATATTTATCTTTGCATTCACATGTAGCACTTTCGTGTATTTGATTGTTTAACCTTTTAATGTTCTCTTTTAAACTTGCAATTTCATGATCAATAGTTTTGAATGAAGAAATTTCTTTTACATGCTTTGCTAATGTTTCCATATTTTCATTTAAATTTGATAGTTCATAATGAAGAATTCCTTCTAAATTCCTAAACTCGTGATCAAATTGAGTATCTATTGATTTAAGAGTTGCATTAAAATCAGATACTACTGTAGTTAACATTGAAAGAAACGAGTTTAAGGACTCAAATTTAGAATTAAACTTTAAATCTATAGAGGAAACTAATCATGATTCCATATCATGCAGAAGGTTTTCTACATTAGATTTCATTTTTGTTTAACTATGTGCAAGCTAGGAAAACTCAAATATAAATACCTGGAATTTGTTTCCCGTCAGATGTACCTGAGTCGCAATGCCGTTTGTTCACGTCAGGTTCACCAATTATGTAGGCGCGAAAGCGACGGTCGGTGGATCAAGCCATCTGCCGGAAAAATGGCGCACGCCGGGTGCTTGGAGCAAGCTCAGGTTTTAGCAAAGAACTCAAAGAGGTTGTCAAACTCATGAAAAATTCATCAGTTAAAATTAGAAGATCTATCATAGACTTAAGAGCTCTTGAAAAACACTTGCAAATTCTTGTAACTCATAAATCAAACTCGGTCAATTAACCAATCAAACCAAAGTAAATCAACTCTCACTCAAGATCTATTTAACTCAAAAGTTACATACATTATGATCTATTCCGATCTGAGTTCATTAGTTGAGTTCGAAAGATTCAGCCCTAAACCTCAGTATGCAATACCTTTAGCTTATCTTAAGTTCCATGCAATGTTATGATGCATATAAAGATATGCACATAAAATATTTTTGCACTTTATGAACGATCACATGGCTTATACGGATGACTTATAGCAAATTAAGCAAAATGTTTATGGAAGATTCAAAAGAATCTTAACTTAAAAATTTTATAAATGTTTTTTTTTTTTTTTTTTAAAACAACACACGAGGCTCCGTGATACTTCATTCATAAACAGGATTAACTATACATAGATCAAAGCATGGTTCCTTTTTAAATAAGCATATCAATCTATTTCATAAAGCAATCAAAATAAATAGTTCTTTTAATAACCAATTCACTCAATTGATATCTATGATTGAAATACGCAAACCAATACCTAAAGTCATTAATCAATGGCAAGAGTTCCTATCAAACATATACGTTGTATCTTTTAAAACTGTTTACAGATTCAGGCATCAAAACACTTTTTAACATCGTAAAGCAAATCGTGATCTCAATCCTAGTACATTGAAACAGGTACCAGAATTTTATTTGATTTATCACTTTATAAATAACTCAATACACGTGTGCGCAATATGTCTTTTTTTTTCTTTATTTTCTGAAAGTCTATCATTTACTCAGAGTTGGCTAATGCATAGGGAATAGCATGCATCAGAAGACAGCGCAAATATCAATAGCAAGAACATATAATTGTCTCGGATGAATCTTTCCGTCCTTTCTGCAGCTAGTGATACTCAACTGAAGTGGCATACACGATAACAAATAACCCTTCTTTGTTCAAAAGCAATCGAAATGATCAGGTACATTTTTTCCTTAAATCGTAGAATGACGGCATGAAAATTTGAGAAACATTTGTTGGTTACTATCCTTGAACATTAGAGAACTGAGCGGCTAAAATAAAGCATCAGATTAACTTGGCGCAATAGAATTCAAGGTGAGCAATCGAACATTTATAACTACTTCCCTCAAAGTCGCGTCAGACCATCGTACAGCTTCTTATCAGCATACAGTAGTTATATTAAAGTTATATTCAGATATGATTAATCATCAGCAAAACACAACAATCAAAAATTGATTACCCGGTCGACGGTGGAGAGCAGAAAAGAGAGCAGAGGACATCGCTTGCGGTGGGAGAGCAGAGGACATCGCTTGCGCTGAGAGAGGAGACGGTGGAGCTGTCAGAGTTGTCGACGTGCGAGACCGTTGGAGTGCTTCAAGTGGGAGGAGAGGAAGTCCAACCTTCTGTCTATCGCGACTGAGGGAGTGTCGATCAGCGACTGATTGGGGCCTCTTGTCGATCGCGAGGGACTGTCGACGAGCGACTGACTGGGTCCATCGGCGACTGACAGGGCCAACTATCCATCACGATTGAGGGGGTCGAGTGACGACCGACTGAGGGCTCGGGCATGAATTTTTCATTGGGTCCGGTTCGTTTACTTCGCGACTGGCCGGTCTCGATCGTTGCACCTATGCCTGTCTTCTTCTCCCAGACGAGGCTCTCTCGGATCTTGGAATCTCCGATCGGGCTCGCTTGTGAATTATTTTTTTTCTGGAATTAAGCTAAGGTTTTGAGGGAGTCGGCCACGAAGCATGAGGTCTGATTCGCGTCTCATTAAAGCTTTTGTTTTAAAATTCTAAAGGGGAGAGCAGTTTTGTGATTGGGCTTGTTCCTCCCACATGAGTGCGAGGCATAGTGTTACCGTTAGTGTCCATGTGAAAGGCCAAATGGCCACCGGACACTTCTTTGTATATGTTCTTTAATAAAACATATAGTGGCCTGGTCAGTCACAGACTGTAAGTTCGACCGCATTTGTAAAATCGAAGAAGTCTGTCTTCGTGCTCCCCGTGTACTACGTTTTCTGCGTATTCTACAACTTCTGTGCGTAGTACTGTGTGCGGCGACCGGAGCTCGGTTTCTACTTTGAACATATCGTCGTGGAGCTCTCGAGAAGGAGAGTCCAGTGTGGTGCACGCCATCGAATTACTTCACTGGTATCAGAGCAATTCGAGGCAAAAAGCTTTGTACCTTTTGTGCGAGCGTAGCGAGCACCCCCCAAAAAGCTTTGTACCTTTTGTGCGAGCGTAGCGAGCCCCCCCCCCCAGGTTTTCTCCAAGGCCAAGGCATAGACCTTGGCATACCTTGTCATCCGAGTCACCGAAGTCACCGTTGGCGCCGTTGGCTGCGCGCGAGGGAGGACCTCAACGATCAAGGAATATAGAGGTTCCCGGTACTTCCCGGGAGGTCACCCATCCCAGTACTGTTCCCCCCAGAGCTCGCTTAACCGCGGCAATCTCTTGCCACTAAGCTACACTCTTGTGGTGTTTGAAGAAGGGGAAAGACTAAGGTTGGCATTACCTTGAACAAATTTTGGTCCCTCAAAGCTTCATTTTTGCTTTTAAAGCCTATTTCTGAAGCAATTTTGGGGTGTTTTTGGAGCCATTTTGGAGTACTTTCGCACGTAGTTCTCTTCACACAGGTCCAAGAACATCAAGAAGAGTGTTCCTTGTACTTCTCAGACAATAAATATCAACCTTTGGGGCTGTATTTTCAGCCACACTCGTAAAACTACAGGTTTCTCGAGGGGTTTTCAGTTTTGGTGGGAGCAGTCGCTGAAAATTTATGCAGGTTTTTAAAGCCTAAAACATCAGAGTTGACAGACACTTGCAGGTGTTATTGGCTAGTTTTTTGGGCTGTGTATTCAGCCTTTCACTGTCATTTTACTGCATATATTGAGCACATACACACCATGTACACTTCTGTGGATACCGCTTATGTACGTCCATGTGGGCATTGATATAGCGGTTACGTTCTTTGCATAAAGCCTTTTACGTTTGATAAAGAGGGTCGTGGTGAGGTTTTCTTAACTGGGAGACACCCAGATGTCGGGGTCTCTTCGGTGATGCAGGTGGAAGACTTACCCAGCCTCGCCATAGGAGATGTATGATAGTTGTTCATAGGTGCTCGATAAGCCTAGTTGGCTTCTATTGGGTAACTGATTATATGCAGTGGAGTCAGTGATTCACTATGCAGGTAGACATGTTAGTACTTGCAGTTTTATGATACTTTGACACTGGTCATATGCTAATTTTGCAGAGGATACTCTGGCAAAAATTTTCCAGATTTCTGGTTTAGTCAACTATATAGTGGTCGATTTACTCCTTGATACACTTATTTGTTGGTGTTTGGACTCTTCTAGCTCCATTATCATTCTATTCAGTTCTCTACGATCATGGCATCAGAGGTCTCAGGCACATCCGGTGGATCAGGGTCTAGTGCTAGCGTTCCGAGGAGGAGCTATAACTTGCAGGGCAAAGACCATTTTGAGATCCGAAAATTTGATGGCACAAACTTTGCTCTATGGAAGAATCAGATTAAAGATGTGCTGATTCAAAGAAGGCAATGGAAGCCAGTAAATGGGATTTCAAAGAAGCCTGCTGACATGGATGAAGATGATTGGGATGAGTTAGATGAAATGGCCAGGTCTACCATTCGCTTGCACCTAGCAGATAATGTTTACTTTACAGTATTAGACTGTGAAAGTGCAGAGGAGCTTTGGAAGAAGTTATGCAATACATATGAAAAAGAGACGGCATCAAATAAAGTATATCTGATGAGAAAATTATACGACCTTCGTATGAAGGACACAGATAGTGTTGCTGCTCATCTAAATGAGTTTGATGCCATATTCTCCCAGTTACAGGCTCAGAAAATGGATATGGACAATGAAATGAAAGCAGTATTGCTGTTATGCACCCTGCCATCATCATGGGATACATTTTTCACAGCTATTAGCAATAGTGCACCAGGTGGTAAACTCGTCTATGATGACATATGTGGAGCACTCTTGAGTGAGGAGATTCGTAGAAAATCTATGGTTGGCACTCAGAGTGGAGATGCATATAATGTTCGTGATTCTTACCAAGGAAAGAATCAACAACGTGGCAGGAGCAAGAACAAGGAAAAGAATGGTCAACGGAATAAGAGCAGAAGTAAATCAAGGAAGAGGGATATTGAATGCCATTATTGTCATAAGAAAGGACACATGAAGAAAGACTGTTATGCATTAAAGAATGCTAAAGGTAAAGGACAGAATGTTGATGGGCATGTTAAACAGTTACCTGCACCATCTACTTCGACTGTGAAGATTGAAGAAATTAATGCTATTTCTGATGATGGTGATGTGTTGACGCTTGATAGTACTGTGCCATCTGAGGCACTTATGGCTGATTCTCTTTCCCACACCTGGCTGCTAGATTCTGGTGCTTCTTTCCATGTGACACCACATAGAGAATGGTTCTCTAATTATGCAGCAAAGTCTCTTGGTACCGTGAGACTTGGTGACTCTTACCAGTGTGATGTTGTGGGGATTGGAGATGTGGTTGTGCAGTTCATTGACGGTTCAAAATTTACTATGCATAATGTACGCCATGTACCTCAGTTATCACGCAGTTTGATGTCAGTTGGTCAACTTGATGACCTTGGTTACAAGGTGGTCTTCTATGCTCAGTCCTTTCGTATATCAAAGGGCAATATGGTTATTGCAAGAGGAAGGAAAGTTGGCTCACTTTACCCTTTATTTGTATCAGAGAAAGAACACTTGTTAGCTGTTACTGAACAGCCTATGGCTTGTATTTGGCATGGTCGTTTGGGCCATATATCTCGTAGTGGAATGGAAAATCTTTCTCGTTCTGGCTACTTACCTGTGTTATCTTTCTCTGCTTTTTCATTTTGTGAGCATTGTCAATATGGAAAGCAAACCAGAAATGTGCATAAAACGCACATTGACTCTTCAATTCAGCCTTTAGATCTTGTTCATACAGATGTGTGTGGTCCTATGCCCACTAGGTCCTTAGGTGGTTCTCTTTACTTTGTTACTTTCATAGATGATGCTACTAGAAAAGTCTGGGTATATCCTATCAAATCGAAGGATGATGTATTCCCTACTTTCAGAAAATGGCTTGCTTCAGTTGAGACTGAAAAAGGAACTAAGCTTAAGGCTTTACGTTCAGATAATGGGGGTGAGTATACCTCACATGAATTCAGCCTTTTCTGTCAGTGTAGAGGGATTCGTAGAGAGTTTACAGCTCCTTATACCCCAGTACAGAATGGTGTAGCTGAGAGGATGAATAGAACTATTCAAGATAGAGTAGTCTCTATGTTGCATCATGCAAACCTCTCACAAGGTTTTTGGGCAGAAGCAGTATTGACTGCAGTTCATGTGATTAACCTTTCACCTAGTACTGCCAAAGGTCTGAAAGTGGCACAAGAGTTATGGACAGGGAAACCACCATATTATGATCATCTTCGAGTTTTTGGGTGTGAAGCATATGTTCATATACCCAAGAATCTTAGACAGAAGTTGGACCATAAGTCAAAGAAATGCATTTTTCTTGGATATGGTCGAGAAGGACAATTTGGATATCGCTTATGGGATCCTGAAACACGGTCAGTGATCAGAAGTAGTGATGTCATTTTTAATGAGTCTAAGATGCATAAACAGCCGATTAAGGAGGTTGAAGTGAGAAGAGTGGTGTTTGAGGATACTAGTCCTCCAGTTAGCATGCATAAAAATGCTGCACATAGGGATGTTCAAGAGAATGTCCATTCAGATCAGTCTGCACATGTTCCTGTTCAGCAACCATTGAGACGTTCTGCACGTGTCTCATATCCACCTGATAGATATGTTCCAGGTTTAGATTTTGTTATGCTAACAGATGCCGGTGAGCCCTCTTGCTACAAAGAGGCTATGCAGACAGAGGATCATGTCAAGTGGGAGCGTGCCATGAAGAGTGAGTTGGATTCTATTCACAAGAATGGTACTTGGGACTTAGTACCTTTGCCAAAGGGAAGGAAAGCTTTACCATGTAAATGGGTATATAAGCTGAAATTCACATCAGATAGTGCTTCTCCAAAATATAAAGCACGACTTGTTGCAAAGGGTTTTAAGCAACAACATGGTGTTGATTTTGAGGAAATCTTCTCCCCAGTGGTCAAGATGACTACTTTGCGCATGTTGCTTGGATTCGTTGCAATGGAGGACTTAGAGCTAGTCCAAATGGATGTGAAAACAGCTTTCTTGCATGGAGATCTTACAGATGAGATCTATATGGAACAACCAGAGGGTTATGTAGTTCCTGGCAAGGAAAGTCTAGTTTGTAAGCTCAAGAAGAGCTTGTATGGACTTAAACAGTCTCCTAGACAATGGTACCAAAAGTTTGATGCTTTTATGAAGTCCCAAGGCTATTCTCGGAGCAATGAGGATCATTGTCTCTACACAAAGAGATGTTCTGATGGCAGCTTGATATGCTTGATACTTTACGTCGATGATATGTTGATTGCTGGGAAGTCCTCTTATGATTTGTCAATTCTCAAAAAGAAGTTGAGTCAGACATTTGATATGAAGGATTTGGGGGATGCCAAACATATTCTTGGCATGCGCATTACTCGTGATAGGAGTAAAAGATGCATATACTTGTCTCAAAGTGAGTACATATCCAAAGTACTTCATCGATTCAATATGCAGGGTGGAAAGGCATTGAGTACACCTTTACCCACATATGTGAAATTGAGCAAGGATGACTGCCCCAAATCAGATGAGGAAAAGGAATTCATGACCAAAATTCCCTATCAGTCTGCTGTTGGTAGTCTCATGTATGCTATGGTAGCTACGAGACCAGACATTGCATTTGCAGTGGGAGTTGTGAGCAGATATATGTCTAATCCTGGCAAGAAACATTGGGAAGCGGTCAAAATGATTTTGAGATATCTGAGTGGCACTAAGGACAAGTGTCTATGCTTAGGTATAGGGAAAGCATCCATTATTGGTTACACAGATTCTGACTATGCTGGTTGTGTAGACAATCGTAAGTCTACATCAGGGTACATTTTTCATTTTGCTGGAGGTGCTATCTCTTGGAGATCTCGTCTTCAAGAATGTACAGTTGTTTCCACCACAGAAGCAGAGTATGTTGCAGCAAGTGAGGCATGTAAGGAAGCATTGTGGCTTTCTCGTCTTGCTTGTGATATGGGTTTGCCTCAGCATGTACCTCACTTGCTCAGTGATAGTCAGAGTGCCATTGCTTTGGCTAAGAATCCGGTCTATCATGCAAAGACCAAGCACATTCAGGTGAGGTATCACTTCATTAGAGATTGCTTAGCCACTGAGAGCATTATTCTTGAGAAGGTTCACACTCGAGATAATGCTGCAGATGCTTTGACTAAAGCTCTACCACAGGATAGCTTTCGACACTGTTGTCACTTGATGGGGGTTACTTGATTCTTGATCTTACACAGTCACTTGTATACTGTGTAACATGCCCATCAGGTGGGAGGTATAGTTTGTATACTTACACTCAGGTATTCTTTATCATTCTTTCTTTTTTCTCCCATAGTTACTCTGGCCATATTGGCCTTTAGTGGGAGATTGTTACCGTTAGTGTCCATGTGAAAGGCCAAATGGCCACCGGACACTTCTTTGTATATGTTCTTTAATAAAACATATAGTGGCCTGGTCAGTCACAGACTGTAAGTTCGACCGCATTTGTAAAATCGAAGAAGTCTGTCTTCGTGCTCCCCGTGTACTGCGTTTTCTGCGTATTCTACAACTTCTGTGCGTAGTACTGTGTGCGGCGACCGGAGCTCGGTTTCTACTTTGAACATATCGTTGTGGAGCTCTCGAGCAGGAGAGTCCAGTGTGGTGCACGCCATCGAATTACTTCACTGGTATCAGAGCAGTTCGAGGCAAAAAGCTTTGTACCTTTTGTGCGAGCGTAGCGAGCACCCCCCAAAAAGCTTTGTACCTTTTGTGCGAGCGTAGCGAGCCCCCCCCCCCCCAGGTTTTCTCCAAGGCTTTCGACTAAGGCGGCGACCAAGGCATAGACCTTGGCATACCTTGTCATCCGAGTGACCGAAGTCACCGTTGGCTGCGCGCGAGGGAGGACCTCAACGATCAAGGAATATAGAGGTTCCCGGTACTTCCCGGGAGGTCACCCATCCCAGTACTGTTCCCCCCAGAGCTCGCTTAACCGCGGCAATCTCTTGCCACTAAGCTACACTCTTGTGGTGTTTGAAGAAGGGGAAAGACTAAGGTTGGCATTACCTTGAACAAATTTTGGTCCCTCAAAGCTTCATTTTTGCTTTTAAAGCCTATTTCTGAAGCAATTTTGGGGTGTTTTTGGAGCCATTTTGGAGTACTTTCGCACGTAGTTCTCTTCACACAGGTCCAAGAACATCAAGAAGAGTGTTCCTTGTACTTCTCAGACAATAAATATCAACCTTTGGGGCTGTATTTTCAGCCACACTCGTAAAACTACAGGTTTCTCGAGGGGTTTTTAGTTTTGGTGGGAGCAGTCGCTGAAAATTTATGCAGGTTTTTAAAGCCTAAAACATCAGAGTTGACAGACACTTGCAGGTGTTATTGGCTAGTTTTTTGGGCTGTGTATTCAGCCTTTCAGTGTCATTTTACTGCATATATTGAGCACATACACACCATGTACGCTTCTGTGGATACCGCTTATGTACGTCCATGTGGGCATTGATATAGCGGTTACGTTCTTTGCATAAAGACTTTTACATTTGATAAAGAGGGTCGTGGTGAGGTTTTCTTAACTGGGAGACACCCAGATGTCGGGGTCTCTTCGGTGATGCAGGTGGAAGACTTACCTAGCCTCGCCATAGGAGATGTATGATAGTTGTTCATAGGTGCTCGATAAGCCTAGTTGGCTTCTATTGGGTAACTGATTATATGCAGTGGAGTCAGTGATTCACTATGCAGGTAGACATGTTAGTACTTGCAGTTTTATGATACTTTGACACTAGTCATATGCTAATTTTGCAGAGGATACTTTGGCAAAATTTTTCCAGATTTCTGGTTTAGTCAACTATATAGTGGTCGATTTACTCCTTGATACACTTATTTGTTGGTGTTTGGACTCTTCTAGCTCCATTATCATTCTATTCAGTTCTCTACGATCATGGCATCAGAGGTCTCAGGCACATCCGGTGGATCAGGGTCTAGTGCTAGCGTTCCGAGGAGGAGCTATAACTTGCAGGGCAAAGACCATTTTGAGATCCGAAAATTTGATGGCACAAACTTTGCTCTATGGAAGAATCAGATTAAAGATGTGCTGATTCAAAGAAGGCAATGGAAGCCAGTAAATGGGATTTCAAAGAAGCCTGCTGACATGGATGAAGATGATTGGGATGAGTTAGATGAAATGGCCAGGTCTACCATTCGCTTGCACCTAGCAGATAATGTTTACTTTACAGTATTAGACTGTGAAAGTGCAGAGGAGCTTTGGAAGAAGTTATGCAATACATATGAAAAAGAGACGGCATCAAATAAAGTATATCTGATGAGAAAATTATACGACCTTCGTATGAAGGACACAGATAGTGTTGCTGCTCATCTAAATGAGTTTGATGCGATATTCTCCCAGTTACAGGCTCAGAAAATGGATATGGACAATGAAATGAAAGCAGTATTGCTGTTATGCACCCTGCCATCATCATGGGATACATTTTGCACAGCTATTAGCAATAGTGCACCAGGTGGTAAACTCGTCTATGATGACATATGTGGAGCACTCTTGAGTGAGGAGATTCGTAGAAAATCTATGGTTGGCACTCAGAGTGGAGATGCATATAATGTTCGTGATTCTTACCAAGGAAAGAATCAACAACGTGGCAGGAGCAAGAACAAGGAAAAGAATGGTCAACGGAATAAGAGCAGAAGTAAATCAAGGAAGAGGGATATTGAATGCCATTATTGTCATAAGAAAGGACACATGAAGAAAGACTGTTATGCATTAAAGAATGCTAAAGGTAAAGGACAGAATGTTGATGGGCATGTTAAACAGTTACCTGCACCATCTACTTCGACTGTGAAGATTGAAGAAATTAATGCTATTTCTTATGATGCTGATGTGTTGACACTTGATAGTACTGTGCCATCTGAGGCACTTATGGCTGATTCTCTTTCCCACACCTGGCTGCTAGATTCTGGTGCTTCTTTCCATGTGACACCACATAGAGAATGGTTCTCTAATTATGCAGCAAAGTCTCTTGGTACCGTGAGACTTGGTGACTCTTACCAGTGTGATGTTGTGGGGATTGGAGATGTGGTTGTGCAGTTCATTGACGGTTCAAAATTTACTATGCATAATGTACGCCATGTACCTCAATTATCACGCAGTTTGATGTCAGTTGGTCAACTTGATGACCTTGGTTACAAGGTGGTCTTCTATGCTCAGTCCTTTCGTATATCAAAGGGCAATAAGGTTATTGCAAAAGGAAGGAAAGTTGGCTCACTTTACCCTTTATTTGTATCACAGAAAGAACACTTGTTAGCTGTTACTGAACAGCCTATGGCTTGTATTTGGCATGGTCGTTTGGGCCATATATCTCGTAGTGGAATGGAAAATCTTTCTCGTTCTGGCTACTTACCTGTGTTATCTTTCTCTGATTTTTCATTTTGTGAGCATTGTCAATATGGAAAGCAAACCAGAAATGTGCATAAAACGCACATTGACTCTTCAATTCAGCCTTTAGATCTTGTTCATACAGATGTGTGTGGTCCTATGCCCACTAGGTCCTTAGGTGGTTCTCTTTACTTTGTTACTTTCATAGATGATGCTACTAGAAAAGTCTGGGTATATCCTATCAAATCGAAGGATGATGTATTCCCTACTTTCAGAAAATGGCTTGCTTCAGTTGAGACTGAAAAAGGAACTAAGCTTAAGGCTTTACGTTCAGATAATGGGGGTGAGTATACCTCACATGAATTCAGCCTTTTCTGTCAGTGTAGAGGGATTCGTAGAGAGTTTACAGCTCCTTATACCCCAGTACAGAATGGTGTAGCTGAGAGGATGAATAGAACTATTCAAGATAGAGTAGTCTCTATGTTGCATCATGCAAACCTCTCACAAGGTTTTTGGGCAGAAGCAGTATTGACTGCAGTTCATGTGATTAACCTTTCACCTAGTACTGCCAAAGGTCTGAAAGTGGCACAAGAGTTATGGACAGGGAAACCACCATATTATGATCATCTTCGAGTTTTTGGGTGTGAAGCATATGTTCATATACCCAAGAATCTTAGACAGAAGTTGGACCATAAGTCAAAGAAATGCATTTTTCTTGGATATGGTCGAGAAGGACAATTTGGATATCGCTTATGGGATCCTGAAACACGGTCAGTGATCAGAAGTAGTGATGTCATTTTTAATGAGTCTAAGATGCATAAACAGCCGATTAAGGAGGTTGAAGTGAGAAGAGTGGTGTTTGAGGATACTAGTCCTCCGGTTAGCATGCATAAAAATGCTGCACATAGGGATGTTCAAGAGAATGTCCATTCAGATCAGTCTGCACATGTTCCTGTTCAGCAACCATTGAGACGTTCTGCACGTGTCTCATATCCACCTGATAGATATGTTCCAGGTTTAGATTTTGTTATGCTAACAGATGCCGGTGAGCCCTCTTGCTACAAAGAGGCTATGCAGACAGAGGATCATGTCAAGTGGGAGCGTGCCATGAAGAGTGAGTTGGATTCTATTCACAAGAATGGTACTTGGGACTTAGTACCTTTGCCAAAGGGAAGGAAAGCTTTACCATGTAAATGGGTATATAAGCTGAAATTCACATCAGATAGTGCTTCTCCAAAATATAAAGCACGACTTGTTGCAAAGGGTTTTAAGCAACAACATGGTGTTGATTTTGAGGAAATCTTCTCCCCAGTGGTCAAGATGACTACTTTGCGCATGTTGCTTGGATTCGTTGCAATGGAGGACTTAGAGCTAGTCCAAATGGATGTGAAAACAGCTTTCTTGCATGGAGATCTTACAGATGAGATCTATATGGAACAACCAGAGGGTTATGTAGTTCCTGGCAAGGAAAGTCTAGTTTGTAAGCTCAAGAAGAGCTTGTATGGACTTAAACAGTCTCCTAGACAATGGTACCAAAAGTTTGATGCTTTTATGAAGTCCCAAGGCTATTCTCGGAGCAATGAGGATCATTGTCTCTACACAAAGAGATGTTCTGATGGCAGCTTGATATGCTTGATACTTTACGTCGATGATATGTTGATTGCTGGGAAGTCCTCTTATGATTTGTCAATTCTCAAAAAGAAGTTGAGTCAGACATTTGATATGAAGGATTTGGGGGATGCCAAACATATTCTTGGCATGCGCATTACTCGTGATAGGAGTAAAAGATGCATATACTTGTCTCAAAGTGAGTACATATCCAAAGTACTTCATCGATTCAATATGCAGGGTGGAAAGGCATTGAGTACACCTTTACCCACATATGTGAAATTGAGCAAGGATGACTGCCCCAAATCAGATGAGGAAAAGGAATTCATGACCAAAATTCCCTATCAGTCTGCTGTTGGTAGTCTCATGTATGCTATGGTAGCTACGAGACCAGACATTGCATTTGCAGTGGGAGTTGTGAGCAGATATATGTCTAATCCTGGCAAGAAACATTGGGAAGCGGTCAAAATGATTTTGAGATATCTGAGTGGCACTAAGGACAAGTGTCTATGCTTAGGTAGAGGGAAAGCATCCATTATTGGTTACACAGATTCTGACTATGCTGGTTGTGTAGACAATCGTAAGTCTACATCAGGGTACATTTTTCATTTTGCTGGAGGTGCTATCTCTTGGAGATCTCGTCTTCAAGAATGTACAGCTGTTTCCACCACAGAAGCAGAGTATGTTGCAGCAAGTGAGGCATGTAAGGAAGCATTGTGGCTTTCTCGTCTTGCTTGTGATATGGGTTTGCCTCAGCATGTACCTCACTTGCTCAGTGATAGTCAGAGTGCCATTGCTTTGGCTAAGAATCCGGTCTATCATGCAAAGACCAAGCACATTGAGGTGAGGTATCACTTCATTAGAGATTGCTTAGCCACTGAGAGCATTATTCTTGAGAAGGTTCACACTCGAGATAATGCTGCAGATGCTTTGACTAAAGCTCTACCACAGGATAGCTTTCGACACTGTTGTCACTTGATGGGGGTTACTTGATTCTTGATCTTACACAGTCACTTGTATACTGTGTAACATGCCCATCAGGTGGGAGGTATAGTTTGTATACTTACACTCAGGTATTCTTTATCATTCTTTCTTTTTTCTCCCATAGTTACTCTGGCTATATTGGCCTTTAGTGGGAGATTGTTACCGTTAGTGTCCATGTGAAAGGCCAAATGGCCACCGGACACTTCTTTGTATATGTTCTTTAATAAAACATATAGTGGCCTGGTTAGTCACAGACAGTAAGTTCGACCGCATTTGTAAAATCGAAGAAGTATGTCTTCGTGCTCCCCGTGTACTGCGTTTTCTGCGTATTCTACAACTTCTGTGCGTAGTACTGTGTGCGGCGACCGGAGCTCGGTTTCTACTTTGAACATATCGTCGTGGAGCTCTCGAGAAGGAGAGTCCAGTGTGGTGCACGCCATCGAATTACTTCATTGGTATCAGAGCAGTTCGAGGCAAAAAGCTTTGTACCTTTTGTGCGAGCGTAGCGAGCACCCCCCAAAAAGCTTTGTACCTTTTGTGCGAGCGTAGCTAGCCCCCCCCCCCCAGGTTTTCTCCAAGGCTTTCGACTAAGGCGGCGACCAAGGCATAGACCTTGGCATACCTTGTCATCCGAGTCACCGAAGTCACCGTTGGCTGCGCGCGAGGGAGGACCTCAACGATCAAGGAATATAGAGGTTCCCGGTACTTCCTGGGAGGTCACCCATCCCAGTACTTGTCCCCCCAGAGCTCGCTTAACCGCGGCAATCTCTTGCCACTAAGCTACACTCTTGTGGTGTTTGAAGAAGGGGAAAGACTAAGGTTGGCATTACCTTGAACAAATTTTGGTCCCTCAAAGCTTCATTTTTGCTTTTAAAGCCTATTTCTGAAGCAATTTTGGGGTGTTTTTGGAGCCATTTTGGAGTACTTTCGCACGTAGTTCTCTTCACAAAGGTCCAAGAACATCAAGAAGAGTGTTCCTTGTACTTCTCAGACAATAAATATCAACCTTTGGGGCTGTATTTTCAGCCACACTCGTAAAACTACAGGTTTCTCGAGGGGTTTTCAGTTTTGGTGGGAGCAGTCGCTGAAAATTTATGCAGGTTTTTAAAGCCTAAAACATCAGAGTTGACAGACACTTGCAGGTGTTATTGGCTAGTTTTTTGGGCTGTGTATTCAGCCTTTCACTGTCATTTTACTGCATATATTGAGCACATACACACCATGTACGCTTCTGTGGATACCGCTTATGTACGTCCATGTGGGCATTGATATAGCGGTTACGTTCTTTGCATAAAGCCTTTTACGTTTGATAAAGAGGGTCGTGGTGAGGTTTTCTTAACTGGGAGACACCCAGATGTCGGGGTCTCTTCGGTGATGCAGGTGGAAGACTTACCCAGCCTCGCCATAGGAGATGTATGATAGTTGTTCATAGGTGCTCGATAAGCCTAGTTGGCTTCTATTGGGTAACTGATTATATGCAGTGGAGTCAGTGATTCACTATGCAGGTAGACATGTTAGTACTTGCAGTTTTATGATACTTTGACACTGGTCATATGCTAATTTTGCAGAGGATACTCTGGCAAAATTTTTCCAGATTTCTGGTTTAGTCAACTATATAGTGGTCGATTTACTCCTTGATACACTTATTTGTTGGTGTTTGGACTCTTCTAGCTCCATTATCATTCTATTCAGTTCTCTACGATCATGGCATCAGAGGTCTCAGGCACATCCGGTGGATCAGGGTCTAGTGCTAGCGTTCCGAGGAGGAGCTATAACTTGCAGGGCAAAGACCATTTTGAGATCCGAAAATTTGATGGCACAAACTTTGCTCTATGGAAGAATCAGATTAAAGATGTGCTGATTCAAAGAAGGCAATGGAAGCCAGTAAATGGGATTTCAAAGAAGCCTGCTGACATGGATGAAGATGATTGGGATGAGTTAGATGAAATGGCCAGGTCTACCATTCGCTTGCACCTAGCAGATAATGTTTACTTTACAGTATTAGACTGTGAAAGTGCAGAGGAGCTTTGGAAGAAGTTATGCAATACATATGAAAAAGAGACGGCATCAAATAAAGTATATCTGATGAGAAAATTATACGACCTTCGTATGAAGGACACAGATAGTGTTGCTGCTCATCTAAATGAGTTTGATGCCATATTCTCCCAGTTACAGGCTCAGAAAATGGATATGGACAATGAAATGAAAGCAGTATTGCTGTTATGCACCCTGCCATCATCATGGGATACATTTTGCACAGCTATTAGCAATAGTGCACCAGGTGGTAAACTCGTCTATGATGACATATGTGGAGCACTCTTGAGTGAGGAGATTCGTAGAAAATCTATGGTTGGCACTCAGAGTGGAGATGCATATAATGTTCGTGATTCTTACCAAGGAAAGAATCAACAACGTGGCAGGAGCAAGAACAAGGAAAAGAATGGTCAACGGAATAAGAGCAGAAGTAAATCAAGGAAGAGGGATATTGAATGCC
Source organism: Ceratopteris richardii (assembly GCA_020310875.1). NCBI lineage: Eukaryota > Viridiplantae > Streptophyta > Polypodiopsida > Polypodiales > Pteridaceae > Ceratopteris > Ceratopteris richardii. The sequence goes on along the minus strand of CM035414.1, from coordinate 197,468,547 downwards.
ATTATTGTCATAAGAAAGGACACATGAAGAAAGACTGTTATGCATTAAAGAATGCTAAAGGTAAAGGACAGAATGTTGATGGGCATGTTAAACAGTTACCTGCACCATCTACTTCGACTGTGAAGATTGAAGAAATTAATGCTATTTCTGATGATGCTGATGTGTTGACACTTGATAGTACTATGCCATCTGAGGCACTTATGGCTGATTCTCTTTCCCACACCTGGCTGCTAGATTCTGGTGCTTCTTTCCATGTGATACCACATAGAGAATGGTTCTCTAATTATGCAGCAAAGTCTCTTGGTACCGTGAGACTTGGTGACTCTTACCAGTGTGATGTTGTGGGGATTGGAGATGTGGTTGTGCAGTTCATTGACGGTTCAAAATTCACTATGCATAATGTACGCCATGTACCTCAGTTATCACGCAGTTTGATGTCAGTTGGTCAACTTGATGACCTTGGTTACAAGGTGGTCTTCTATGCTCAGTCCTTTCGTATATCAAAGGGCAATATGGTTATTGCAAAAGGAAGGAAAGTTGGCTCACTTTACCCTTTATTTGTATCACAGAAAGAACACTTGTTAGCTGTTACTGAACAGCCTATGGCTTGTATTTGGCATGGTCGTTTGGGCCATATATCTCGTAGTGGAATGGAAAATCTTTCTCGTTCTGGCTACTTACCTGTGTTATCTTTCTCTGATTTTTCATTTTGTGAGCATTGTCATTATGGAAAGCAAACCAGAAATGTGCATAAAACGCACATTGACTCTTCAATTCAGCCTTTAGATCTTGTTCATACAGATGTGTGTGGTCCTATGCCCACTAGGTCCTTAGGTGGTTCTCTTTACTTTGTTACTTTCATAGATGATGCTACTAGAAAAGTCTGGGTATATCCTATCAAATCGAAGGATGATGTATTCCCTACTTTCAGAAAATGGCTTGCTTCAGTTGAGACTGAAAAAGGAACTAAGCTTAAGGCTTTACGTTCAGATAATGGGGGTGAGTATACCTCACATGAATTCAGCCTTTTCTGTCAGTGTAGAGGGATTCGTAGAGAGTTTACAGCTCCTTATACCCCAGTACAGAATGGTGTAGCTGAGAGGATGAATAGAACTATTCAAGATAGAGTAGTCTCTATGTTGCATCATGCAAACCTCTCACAAGGTTTTTGGGCAGAAGCAGTATTGACTGCAGTTCATGTGATTAACCTTTCACCTAGTACTGCCAAAGGTCTGAAAGTGGCACAAGAGTTATGGACAGGGAAACCACCATATTATGATCATCTTCGAGTTTTTGGGTGTGAAGCATATGTTCATATACCCAAGAATCTTAGACAGAAGTTGGACCATAAGTCAAAGAAATGCATTTTTCTTGGATATGGTCGAGAAGGACAATTTGGATATCGCTTATGGGATCCTGAAACACGGTCAGTGATCAGAAGTAGTGATGTCATTTTTAATGAGTCTAAGATGCATAAACAGCCGATTAAGGAGGTTGAAGTGAGAAGAGTGGTGTTTGAGGATACTAGTCCTCCGGTTAGCATGCATAAAAATGCTGCACATAGGGATGTTCAAGAGAATGTCCATTCAGATCAGTCTGCACATGTTCCTGTTCAGCAACCATTGAGACGTTCTGCACGTGTCTCATATCCACCTGATAGATATGTTCCAGGTTTAGATTTTGTTATGCTAACAGATGCCGGTGAGCCCTCTTGCTACAAAGAGGCTATGCAGACAGAGGATCATGTCAAGTGGGAGCGTGCCATGAAGAGTGAGTTGGATTCTATTCACAAGAATGGTACTTGGGACTTAGTACCTTTGCCAAAGGGAAGGAAAGCTTTACCATGTAAATGGGTATATAAGCTGAAATTCACATCAGATAGTGCTTCTCCAAAATATAAAGCACGACTTGTTGCAAAGGGTTTTAAGCAACAACATGGTGTTGATTTTGAGGAAATCTTCTCCCCAGTGGTCAAGATGACTACTTTGCGCATGTTGCTTGGATTCGTTGCAATGGAGGACTTAGAGCTAGTCCAAATGGATGTGAAAACAGCTTTCTTGCATGGAGATCTTACAGATGAGATCTATATGGAACAACCAGAGGGTTATGTAGTTCCTGGCAAGGAAAGTCTAGTTTGTAAGCTCAAGAAGAGCTTGTATGGACTTAAACAGTCTCCTAGACAATGGTACCAAAAGTTTGATGCTTTTATGAAGTCCCAAGGCTATTCTCGGAGCAATGAGGATCATTGTCTCTACACAAAGAGATGTTCTGATGGCAGCTTGATATGCTTGATACTTTACGTCGATGATATGTTGATTGCTGGGAAGTCCTCTTATGATTTGTCAATTCTCAAAAAGAAGTTGAGTCAGACATTTGATATGAAGGATTTGGGGGATGCCAAACATATTCTTGGCATGCGCATTACTCGTGATAGGAGTAAAAGATGCATATACTTGTCTCAAAGTGAGTACATATCCAAAGTACTTCATCGATTCAATATGCAGGGTGGAAAGGCATTGAGTACACCTTTACCCACATATGTGAAATTGAGCAAGGATGACTGCCCCAAATCAGATGAGGAAAAGGAATTCATGACCAAAATTCCCTATCAGTCTGCTGTTGGTAGTCTCATGTATGCTATGGTAGCTACGAGACCAGACATTGCATTTGCAGTGGGAGTTGTGAGCAGATATATGTCTAATCCTGGCAAGAAACATTGGGAAGCGGTCAAAATGATTTTGAGATATCTGAGTGGCACTAAGGACAAGTGTCTATGCTTAGGTAGAGGGAAAGCATCCATTATTGGTTACACAGATTCTGACTATGCTGGTTGTGTAGACAATCGTAAGTCTACATCAGGGTACATTTTTCATTTTGCTGGAGGTGCTATCTCTTGGAGATCTCGTCTTCAAGAATGTACAGCTGTTTCCACCACAGAAGCAGAGTATGTTGCAGCAAGTGAGGCATGTAAGGAAGCATTGTGGCTTTCTCGTCTTGCTTGTGATATGGGTTTGCCTCAGCGTGTACCTCACTTGCTCAGTGATAGTCAGAGTGCCATTGCTTTGGCTAAGAATCCGGTCTATCATGCAAAGACCAAGCACATTGAGGTGAGGTATCACTTCATCAGAGATTGCTTAGCCACTAAGAGCATTATTCTTGAGAAGGTTCACACTCGAGATAATGTTGCAGATGCTTTGACTAAAGCTCTACCACAGGATAGCTTTCGACACTGTTGTCACTTGATGGGGGTTACTTGATTCTTGATCTTACACAGTCACTTGTATACTGTGTAACATGCCCATCAGGTGGGAGGTATAGTTTGTATACTTACACTCAGGTATTCTTTATCATTCTTTCTTTTTTCTCCCATAGTTACTCTGGCCATATTGGCCTTTAGTGGGAGATTGTTACCGTTAGTGTCCATGTGAAAGGCCAAATGGCCACCGGACACTTCTTTGTATATGTTCTTTAATAAAACATATAGTGGCCTGGTCAGTCACAGACTGTAAGTTCGACCGCATTTGTAAAATCGAAGAAGTCTGTCTTCGTGCTCCCCGTGTACTGCGTTTTCTGCGTATTCTACAACTTCTGTGCGTAGTACTGTGTGCGGCGACCGGAGCTCGGTTTCTACTTTGAACATATCGTCGTGGAGCTCTCGAGAAGGAGAGTCCAGTGTGGTGCACGCCATCGAATTACTTCACATAGTAGCTTACAAAAGAAAAAAAAGAAGAGAGAGAAGATTGAAAAAATGAGAGAAAAAAGAGCTCGCGGGCTATTCACGATGGTTGTTAATAGAGTCCTCAAGTAACCCCAAGATCCTCTTCGCTCTATTTTTGCTTTGGAAAACAAAAATCAAATCCAATTTTATTTCTTTCTCGCTTCAGCATAAGGAGGTGGTCTTTTTGTTGTGCTTGGTGGAGGGTCTTTTTGCTTCTATTAGCGATGTATCGTACTGTTTGAAGTAAAGCGGGTTTCCAATTGGCTTTTTAAAATGGCAACCCCCTCTTTTGTGAGAAGTAACATGGCCCCTCCTCTGGGGGAAACCGGTAACCTTGCCAACAGAATCTCTTGCCACTTGCGAGCATGGTTAAGCGAGGACCAAAAAGGTTTCATCAAAGGCAGGTCAATTTTGGAAACCATTATAGATATCTGGGAAGGTCTTGAATTTGCAAATGAGTCTAAACAAGACGTGGTCTTCCTCAAGATCGACTTTGATAAAGCCTACGACAGGCTGGAATGGGACTATATTCTGCAGTCGCTCCAAGATCTTGGATGTAATCAGAAATTCACCAAGATGATCGCGACCCTTCTCGGAAACGCGTCGACCCAAATTAACATTAACGGCAAACTCTCTAAGGTGATCAAACTTAGAAGATCGATCAGACAAGGGTGCCCATTGGCTCCCCTTCTCTTTGCCATTGCCACGGAAGGGCTTAGCAGGCTTGTGGGGCATGAGATGGAAGCTGGTAATATCAAAGGCCTCTACTTGCCTCATGACCACAATCAGATAACCATGAGACCTTTTGCCGATGATATGAACGCGTTTGTTCACAATGATAGTACTAGCCTGGAGACGTTCTGGAGGTGTCTGGCTACTTTTTGTGAAGCCTCTGGATCCACAATCAACCACTCTAAGACTGCCTTTAGAGCTATTGTTGGGTCACAGCCCAACCTTCTCATTGATCATGGCTGTCGAATCATTCCGTAGGGCCAAATTTTTCGGCTTCTTGGGATCCCCTTGGGGTTTGGCGTCTCTATGGAACAGCATTGGAACTGGGTGCTGGCCAAACTTGAAAATAAGCTTAACTATTGGAGAGGTATGCAAATCAATCTTGCTGGTCGTGCTATGGTTATCAACACGTTCCTCCTTTCTGCTACCATTTATTTCCTTTCTTGTTGGAGACCGAAAGGGCAAGATCTGTCCAAACTGGATAGTATTTGTAGAAACTTCCTTTGGACGGGCGACCACAATAGAAGGGGGGTGCCTAAAATCAAATGGTCCATCTGCACCAGCCATAGAGACAGTGGGGGTCTTGGTATCCTGGACATAGGGTGCATGGCTAACAAACTGGCAGCCAAATGGATGATTAAGGCTTGGTGCAACGAGGAGGCCTCGTGGGCCAAGTTGATCTTCAGAAACAAGGACGAGTTGGCTCTCATGGGTTTCCCAAATTGGAAGAATCTCGACATCTTGACCTTGTTGTTTTCCCCGATCCCCGTCTTCCCAAAAGGCTCTAATCTTGTGTGCTCCTTATGGAAGAGTTGGAATAAAGTCAAAAGCTACACAAGAATTAGTGAAGACTGGAAGTGGGCTGCCGGTATCAGACAAAACGACTCTATCTGGTTTCCGATCCATGGCATCCGGAGTGTGGAAACTTGGAACATTCAAAATGCCAAGAAGTTATGGAACAAAGGCTTCAAAAAATGGAAACATCTCTAGAAACAAGACACCAACAGCTGGATCAACTTCGAGGATATTGACCCTTGCATCAACATTTCGTACGAAGAATGGAACACTTTGCAAAGCAGATGTCTCGCCTGGGATCGACACAAAACTCGCCTTCTCATGGGACACGACACATCGAGCTCGATTGGTCTCAAATGGCACAATGGGAATAGCCTTTCAAACATCCCGAACTTCAAAGAATCGATTGAGTATTAGGTTAACCTCAACAAGAAGTGTTGCCTGTCATGGACTCAGCTTCTATGGGACATGAAGTTCATGGCTATCTGGCACCCCCTCATAGAAATAAAAAAGTCTGTCCTCTTATGGAAAATTCTTCATCATGGAATCTGGACCAACCTTAAGGCTAGCAAACTTTGTGGGATTCCTCCATGGTGCAAACGCTGCTACCGGTCTATCGAAGATGTTCCACACATCTTCTTTACCTGCCCCAACTCCAACAGACTCTGGCAGACGGTTAGAAAGAAAATTAGACTTCAGAAACATCTCAGTTGGTAGCAAGCCCTGCTGGGAGAAGCGATCGGCTGCTCGGCAACTCTCTGGAACGCCATCAGAGGGGAGATCCTATGGAAAATCTGGCGGGAAAGATGTGCTTTCAACTTCGGTGACTCCCCCAAGGAGTGGTCAATTGAGAAATCGTTGTTCCTCCTTGGCAAAAGGATTGTTAACTGTAAGAAATCCCCCCCTTCAGGCATCATCAAGTTCTCCTTTTGATCAATAACAAGCTTAAACCCAAGTGGGCCCCTCATGAGGGCGATGAGAGGGTGATTAACCTTCTTTGTAATGCCATCTAAGCTCTATAAAAGCTTCCCCTGCTTTGTGGGATTTGGGGGGTCCCGTGAGCACTAGTCCCCTTCTCTTGTACTTTTCTTTATTTAATTCAAGTCCGAGAGAGTAGGCTAATGCCGAACTTCCTTTATATTAAAAAAAAATTGATTACCCAATCAAATTAAAACATGATTTGGGCCTTTGTGTAGTCGGATGCAGCAGATATTGACCATTCTTGTTCCAACAATGGTGTGTAAAGATGACCAGAAAAAATAGAATTGGCAAGGACGTGCCATGACTCCTTTCTCAGTAGTTCAGGTTCATCAGAAAATTTTCGCCTCCAGACTCATTATTTGGATTCAATACAACACTTTAGTTGCGCACACTCGACGTATCATCTTTGGACATCAATCCTCCATCACTTGGCGACAGCTGTGAGTTTTTCAATTTGAGGTTGCAACAACATCTGAGAATTAACTCCTCTGAGTAACTTTCAGCGGTCCATTCTTCCATTCTTCTAACAGTTCTCCCTTGCTCGAAGTGACATGTTCAACACTGTTACAAAACCGTTAACTTTTGATATCTACGCTTGACATAATACATCACTTCAGCATGGAAATTTTGTTCTAACATGTTGATTGGCTGTCCGCGAAGTTTATTGTTTATTTTGATGTCACTTTCTTCAGCAGAACCTAGTTTCTCTAATTGATGCCCATAGAAAAGCACTCACTTGCTGATCAATAGCGCTCACGTCTCTCAGTGATGTCCCAATCGTCAGATCATGCGCGCACCTTTCCTCTAAGCTTCAGTACTCCTCAGTTATCACAGAGCATCGTATGCAAATCTTCAACTCTCCAACACCTTGAATCCTCGTCTTTGCGCGTGTGCTCAGCAGATGGTTGCACAAATCAATACATAAAAACATGCGCATAGATATAGTGTGGAAATATGGAGGTAACATCAAAAGAGTCAGCTCTCAGATGGTCTGAATCATTCTCCTGACCTCGTTCATGATTAGCCAGATGCAGATCTTAGCCAGACGAAGCGTGTAATATGGCCTCCGAACAGAGTTTGCGCAGCAGATTCAATGTCTTCCCTTCTTAACTGCTTTGCCGCTCCCTTCTGACCTGTAAGAACAACTTTGCAATTCTCTATGAGTTTAGAGCAACTCTGTTAATGATGAAGTACACCTTCATCGTCTGCTAAACTTCCTTCTGCTGCCCGTCGAACATAAACGATCTGAGATAAGCTATGTCTCATTTTTCCATCGAAGCTTTTAATCCCTTCGGGTAACTCATGCCTGGTATTCGAAGCTTCTCCTCTAACTCAATATCAATTCGACCTCCTCCAACAGATGCGTCCTGACTTTGTGACTGCCTGCGCCTTCTTTTCTGCCTCCTTTGCCCACTCTCCTCCATGCAAAACTGCCGTGATCTTGCCTTTTTCATGCATGCAAAACTATTTTCTTCCGTCCACCTGTTGGAGTTCTCTCAGATTTTGACCTTTAGACCACGTAGAACAACTTTAGACCTTCAAATCTCTTTGTTATAAAGCTTTTACTCAAAAACAAAGAATGAAAACCAATCGTCCCTCCAAACAATAGCTCAAGGAATGGTGTATCCATTTAGCTCCAAAGATTCTATCCTTACTGTCAAAATTGAAGTTTTAAATTACTTGGGTATAATCGCCAAGTGCCTTTATTATAAAACCGAAGATCATTTATCCCTTAGGTGGTTAGCATCCTTTATAGCATCTAGTAAACAACCTGCTTCCAAACTATACTCTTCACTGAATTCTGGTTAGGCCTTCATCATGACTAAAAGAAACTATCAACTGTCGATTGATACCACAAGAAAAATTATTTGATCGAGACATAAAAGTAGAGATGAATATCTCTACGACATCGGGTTGGTCGAATCTCGAATTATATTAGGTGTTGGTGTTGCGAGAAAGTCAGGCACATTGCAAAATATTGCCCTCGTGTGTCTAGTCCATTGGACTTTGTTCTTGCATGCACGGATTATGGAGAGAAAAGGTTGTGTGAGCACGTGTGTCGCGCAAAGGATGTTCTTGTTGAGGAGGTCGGGGCAAAAGAGGTTAGTCCGCAGGTTGCGACTTTTTATGTGAAAGCCGAAGATAACGAGAGTTCGTTGGCAAGCATACTACGTCAGTTGGAATGTCTGCAAGAGGAGTGAGATAACGAGAGGATCAAAATAGAGAAATTAGAGGAAACTCAAGTGAAAATTACCGATGTCTTAGGAGCTTGGGAAAAGCAAGTACGAGCATTGGAATGTGAAAACAAGGAGTTGAAAAGGGTGAACAAAAACTTGAGGAAAGACCTTGTGAGGCCTCAGAGTGAAAACTTGAGCTTGGACCTGAAATCCGGCTTGATGGTAGGTGACTGCTTTGGAGTTGCGATCGAAGAGGAGTTCAAGAGAGATGAGGAGAACCTGATAAAGAGACTTGAGCAAATAGAGAAAGAAATGGAAAGAGTGAAAAGTTTGATCGTTAAATATAGTGATCAAGCGGGTAGAGTCGGTGAGGATGTCCACCTGGAGTTAGAAAGGATGCAACGTGCCCAAGCGGAGAGTGATGAGAAAATGAAACGAGTAGAGAAAGAGAATGCAAAGCTGAGTAGCAAGCTTAGTAGGTGGATGAATCGGAAAGACGATGAGATGCGAGGACAACTAGAGGACCCAAAAGTAGGAAAAATGGAGGAAGAGCTGAAAGCGGTGTTGGATAGGTTGGATGCGTTTGGAACGGAGTTAGAAAGAATGAAGAATGAATTGTCGAAGAAGGTAGATGATCTAGATGTAGAAAATATGAATAGGATTTGGGAGGAAAGATCGATTAGAGAGGAAGTTGAGAAGTTGACCGTTCGAGTTGAGAAGAGGGAGGATATTCCCTTTGGATCTGAAAAAAGGGTGTGAGAGGTAGACAAAGAGATGGAGCAAATATGGAATCGGTTCCGAAGCATCGATTGTGACCTGTTCCAATACTAGAGCGATATTGATTACAACAAACAAGGATTAAGAGACTTAGTGGCGAGGCTTGAGGCACTAAGAGGTACAATGGCCAATGGTAGTTTTCCGTGTCATATATCAGGTCAAGTGGAATCTCTACGAGGTAGAGATTGGAGATGAAAAAATAGACGAGGAGATGGATGTCGGTGAGGACACCTTAGGTCTGATTAGGGTTTGCTTTGCGGATTGCGAGTCAGAGATGTGAAGGCGGATGGATCGAGTGTGTTTTACACTTAGGAACTGAAGTGACACTTTTTGAGGTTTCAGGTCGATGAGGTGGTTAGTATGTGCGGGTTTCGAGAGGAAAAGTTGACCATGGCATTAGTAGTCGGATTTTAGCTTGAGTAGCGGAAGAGAGGAGATGTGTCTCATCAGGATGTCCACGGGGAGTTTATATGTGTGTCGTGATCGGGATGGTTGGGAAAAGATCCTTTCTTTTGTCTCCTAATTCTCGAGATGCAGGAATGAAAAAAAAAAGAAAAAAAAATAATATGTTTATGTATGTGTGTGTGTGGCTACGCGCCTATGTGGGCCGATAAGTGGGTGGACCCACTTTGGCCAGGTGGTCAAAGCCACGAACCGACGTCGGTTTTGCATAGGGCTAGCCGTCTATGTGTCGCGCGCTACGTTGGGTTGGTAGATGGGTGGAACAAACTCAATCGGGTGGTCGAGTCCACGAGTCGCATCCAGCTTCGACGTAGGTCGACAAGTGTGAGTAAATATGTGAAAAAAATGGTGAGAAAGAAAAAAATGAATGGGACAAATTCCTCGCTCGAGGGGAGACAGAAGAGAGGCGAGAGAGCATGATATGCTCGGATGGGTATGTGTATGTGTTGTGGGGATCTAGGAATGTGTGGACTCTTGATGAGGCATGTCAAATCAAAGCTTAAGCTCGGCTAGGGTTTTGGCTGCGACGTGTCTGTGGAAAGCTTGGACTCGAGGGATCCAAGTGTGCTAGTTACTTTGTTTGTCTTAGAACTCTTGAGAGGTGCTCATATTGGTTCTTAAGTTGTGCAACTACTTGCGATGTCTTGAAGCATGTCGATGATGAGCGATCTTGTCGAAGTGAGCTTGTGTTAGGCTTGAGGTCTTTGCCATGTGCCCATCATTTTAGGAGAGGTGGTGGTGACATAGCATGGATTTTAGTTGAAAACCAAAGGAAAAAAAAAAACAAAGAGTCGATGAAAAGCAAGTGGGTAGTGGAAACCCTAGGTAGAAGGGGAATGGTTTTTTATTATATATGGTGTGTGGAAAGTGTGTTGAGTATGCATGTGGAATAGAGATTCATGACTAAGGCTTTCGACTAAGGCGGCGACTAAGGCGGCGACCAAGGCATAGACCTTGGCATACCTTGTCATCCGAGTCACCGAAGTCACCGTTGGCTGCGCGCGAGGGAGGACCTCAACGATCAAGGAATATAGAGGTTCCCGGTACTTCCGGGGAGGTCACCCATCCCAGTACTGTTCCCCCCAGAGCTCGCTTAACCGCGGCAATCTCTTGCCACTAAGCTACACTCTTGTGGTGTTTGAAGAAGGGGAAAGACTAAGGTTGGCATTACCTTGAACAAATTTTGGTCCCTCAAAGCTTCATTTTTGCTTTTAAAGCCTATTTCTGAAGCAATTTTGGGGTGTTTTTGGAGCCATTTTGGAGTACTTTTGCACGTAGTTCTCTTCACACAGGTCCAAGAACATCAAGAAGAGTGTTCCTTGTACTTCTCAGACAATAAATATCAACCTTTGGGGCTGTATTTTCAGCCACACTCGTAAAACTACAGGTTTCTCGAGGGGTTTTCAGTTTTGGTGGGAGCAGTCGCTGAAAATTTATGCAGGTTTTTAAAGCCTAAAACATCAGAGTTGACAGACACTTGCAGGTGTTATTGGCTAGTTTTTTGGGCTGTGTATTCAGCCTTTCAGTGTCATTTTACTGCATATATTGAGCACATACACACCATGTACACTTCTGTGGATACCGCTTATGTACGTCCATGTGGGCATTGATATAGCGGTTACGTTCTTTGCATAAAGCCTTTTACGTTTGATAAAGAGGGTCGTGGTGAGGTTTTCTTAACTGGGAGACACCCAGATGTCGGGGTCTCTTCGGTGATGCAGGTGGAAGACTTACCCAGCCTCGCCATAGGAGATGTATGATAGTTGTTCATAGGTGCTCGATAAGCCTAGTTGGCTTCTATTGGGTAACTGATTATATGCAGTGGAGTCAGTGATTCACTATGCAGGTAGACATGTTAGTACTTGCAGTTTTATGATACTTTGACACTGGTCATATGCTAATTTTGCAGAGGATACTCTGGCAAAATTTTTCCAGATTTCTGGTTTAGTCAACTATATAGTGGTCGATTTACTCCTTGATACACTTATTTGTTGGTGTTTGGACTCTTCTAGCTCCATTATCATTCTATTCAGTTCTCTACGATCATGGCATCAGAGGTCTCAGGCACATCCGGTGGATCAGGGTCTAGTGCTAGCGTTCCGAGGAGGAGCTATAACTTGCAGGGCAAAGACCATTTTGAGATCCGAAAATTTGATGGCACAAACTTTGCTCTATGGAAGAATCAGATTAAAGATGTGCTGATTCAAAGAAGGCAATGGAAGCCAGTAAATGGGATTTCAAAGAAGCCTGCTGACATGGATGAAGATGATTGGGATGAGTTAGATGAAATGGCCAGGTCTACCATTCGCTTGCACCTAGCAGATAATGTTTACTTTACAGTATTAGACTGTGAAAGTGCAGAGGAGCTTTGGAAGAAGTTATGCAATACATATGAAAAAGAGACGGCATCAAATAAAGTATATCTGATGAGAAAATTATACGACCTTCGTATGAAGGACACAGATAGTGTTGCTGCTCATCTAAATGAGTTTGATGCCATATTCTCCCAGTTACAGGCTCAGAAAATGGATATGGACAATGAAATGAAAGCAGTATTGTTGTTATGCACCCTGCCATCATCATGGGATACATTTTGCACAGCTATTAGCAATAGTGCACCAGGTGGTAAACTCGTCTATGATGACATATGTGGAGCACTCTTGAGTGAGGAGATTCGTAGAAAATCTATGGTTGGCACTCAGAGTGGAGATGCATATAATGTTTGTGATTCTTACCAAGGAAAGAATCAACAACGTGGCAGGAGCAAGAACAAGGAAAAGAATGGTCAACGGAATAAGAGCAGAAGTAAATCAAGGAAGAGGGATATTGAATGCCATTATTGTCATAAGAAAGGACACATGAAGAAAGACTGTTATGCATTAAAGAATGCTAAAGGTAAAGGACAGAATGTTGATGGGCATGTTAAACAGTTACCTGCACCATCTACTTCGACTGTGAAGATTGAAGAAATTAATGCTATTTCTGATGATGCTGATGTGTTGACACTTGATAGTACTGTGCCATCTGAGGCACTTATGGCTGATTCTCTTTCCCACACCTGGCTGCTAGATTCTGGTGCTTCTTTCCATGTGACACCACATAGAGAATGGTTCTCTAATTATGCAGCAAAGTCTCTTGGTACCGTGAGACTTGGTGACTCTTACCAGTGTGATGTTGTGGGGATTGGAGATGTGGTTGTGCAGTTCATTGACGGTTCAAAATTTACTATGCATAATGTACGCCATGTACCTCAGTTATCACGCAGTTTGATGTCAGTTGGTCAACTTGATGACCTTGGTTACAAGGTGGTCTTCTATGCTCAGTCCTTTCGTATATCAAAGGGCAATATGGTTATTGCAAAAGGAAGGAAAGTTGGCTCACTTTACCCTTTATTTGTATCACAGAAAGAACACTTGTTAGCTGTTACTGAACAGCCTATGGCTTGTATTTGGCATGGTCGTTTGGGCCATATATCTCGTAGTGGAATGGAAAATCTTTCTCGTTCTGGCTACTTACCTGTGTTATCTTTCTCTGATTTTTCATTTTGTGAGCATTGTCAATATGGAAAGCAAACCATAAATGTGCATAAAACGCACATTGACTCTTCAATTCAGCCTTTAGATCTTGTTCATACAGATGTGTGTGGTCCTATGCCCACTAGGTCCTTAGGTGGTTCTCTTTACTTTGTTACTTTCATAGATGATGCTACTAGAAAAGTCTGGGTATATCCTATCAAATCGAAGGATGATGTATTCCCTACTTTCAGAAAATGGCTTGCTTCAGTTGAGACTGAAAAAGGAACTAAGCTTAAGGCTTTACGTTCAGATAATGGGGGTGAGTATCAGTGTGGTTAGCAACGGGATGGCAACGTCGTAGGCAACGCGTTAGCAACGCGTTAGCAACGTGATGAAGTTGCGAACCTAAAGTTGCGATAAAGTTGCCTATAATTCAATTTTTTTTATCAATTTTTTATTATTTTTTTAGATTTTCAATACCCTAACTGTATAAATCCTCTTATAAATGCTTTAATATATGCAAAAACACACATAAGCATTATATATCAACGTTTAAACATTTCATATATAGATCATTTGACGTCGACACCTGACCTGCATTTCAACTTAGAAATTTGATCACAATGTGAATGCACATTAACTTTTAATATAGATCACATTTCAAACTTCATAGGAATACTCAATAAATTCACAAATCACCCTTAAAACTCAAATACTCAAGTGACAAGAATGGAGATGGAACTTGGAAGTGAGCAATGAGCACATGCCACAAAATACAATAATCAATTATAATGCAAAATCTAGGTACATGATTCATCTCAAAGAGTCAAAATAAAAGTCAAGAGTCAAGACAATCATACTATCATCTAAATGTCTGATGTCATAAATACATATCCAATGTCCATAACCACTGATGACTGATCAATGACGCATCAGTCATGAGTCATGACTCATGTGACATGTCCAAATAAATATACAAATATAAGTCAGTTCAAGAGTCAATCATCAGAATCTGACTCAGTATCTGATGAAAACTCATCCTCATCAGGCTCATCCTCATCCTCATCCTCATCCTCATCCTCTCTACCATGTGGAGCGGAACTAGTAGAGGCCCCTGCAAATGCTACGGCTCGTGATCGAGTACGTCTCTGGGAGCGAGTCTGATGTTGTGGCTCGGTCAACTCCTGATATAACATGCTGTAAAGGTCCAACTCCTCTGAAGGTATAGTAGGCATCTCATGGACCTTCTCTATGTCAATGTGGTCAATGTTGACCTGTCGCACATCTGCTGTATGACCTCCGCTCTCCAAAAGGCGCAAGTTGCAGTGGCAATATACTAGCCGCTCCAACTGTGCAGTAGATAAGCGATTCCTCTTCTTTGTGTGGAAGAGGGCCCAAGTGCTCCAATTTCTTTCACATGGACTAGCGCTATAGTCCTGTGAAAGAACGCGGATGGCAACTGATCTCTGCATGTTCCATAAAAAGTATGCATTATTTGCTTGAATTATGAGTTCAAAATTATGAATTAAAATTTAAATGAAACTTAGAAGTTTGTACTTACTACTTACCAACTCAGGTGCAGATAGGCCATATTTCTCCCACCAAGACACAGGTGACAACTGACTAGACCGGAGCATGGCGGTATCTTTCCCAAAACTACCCCCATAGTTCCGGAATAGTAGGAGCTGATCCTCAAGTGTCAAGCGCATATCAATATCATCAGGATATAATCTACCTATGTATGAAGTCCATGCACTGTCAAGCTCATGATCCAACATCTGCCTCTCAGTTCTCCATAATGGGTGTAGAATGTGAGCCATACCATGAATCGGTCGATGGAACCAACCCCATCGATCCCTCCATATAGATCTAATCTCATCAAGCCTATTTATCCAAGAGTCAAGAATCAAGAATCAATGTGAATGCAGGTGACATGTCATTGATGATTGGTAATATAAATAAGAATAATAAAATTTGAATGTAACATTATCAAAATGCATATGGCATACCTGTCTGAAGAAATAGAAGTGCATCGACCAAGGGACTCCCCAACACGGTCCATATACTCGTAAACGAGGCCTATAGTACTCCCCTCCATTTCAACAATGCGTAGCATGGAGTATAGAGGCTGCATCACTCCCACCAAAGCCTCTACCTCTCTCCAAAAACTGTCACTCAAACATGTAATGCGTACTGACTCTGCTTTACTGCATGTATGGCCACTCCATGCAAGCCACTCCTGAGAAACAACTGTCTGCATAAGTGATTGCCTCACTCGAAGCAATCTCTCCATCACAATGCACATATAAGCAAATCTAGTCTTTGCTGGCCTAAGAAGCTCCAAATCACTGTATGATCTGAAAATGGAAAGCAACTTTGGCCTCTTCGTGAACAAGGTGACCACTCTCTGACATGTGGAAAAAATATCATGTATCCAAGGGACCTTCCCAACATCCTCAATCAATAAGTCTATGCTATGAGCTGCACATGGAGTCCATACAATGGATGGGAACTCCTGCTCTAACATCCGCCCCATGGAAACACAATTACTTCCGTTGTCCGTTATGACTTGGACAACATTCTGCACTCCAATCTCCAAGACTGCCTGTCTGATATGTCCAAAAATGTACTCCCCTGTGATGGATAGGCCTGGAGTAGATGCATCAATGGCACGTAGGAACATGGTACCTTTGCAACAATGAACAAGTATATTATATACATTTCTTTTCCTAATGTCTGTCCATCCATCACACATCAAAGTGCAGCCATATTTCTTCCAGGTCTCCGCCATAGGCTCCAATTGCTTTTGCACAATTTCTTTTGTTCTTCTCAGCTCACTTCCTCTTAGCTCTTCATAAGAAGGCCCTTCCCACTCAATCCCAAGCCTACTCACCATTTTCATGGCCTCTTTCCATGCGGGAGTGCGCACCACATTAAAACTTAAACCACATTTAATGAAGAGCCTCATAATACCTTGGGTGGCCTCCTGCTTCCCTTGCTTTTGCAAACTAGCCCGTATGGATGATGCATGTAGGCTGCCACGACCTGTAGCAATGCTCTGACTCTCCCGTGGTCTCTTTTGCTGCTGCCCTGATGCATGTGCTACCTCCTCTGTCTCCAAGTCCTCAACAAGAGGGGCTGAAGGAAACTCCCCTTGAGATGCATGGGATGAATGTCCTGGAGGAATAGAGCTCTGTGCACTACTAAGTGTTTCTGTTGATGCTCTAACCCCTCTTCTCATTTCCCGTGCTGCAACCCATTCCAAAAGCTCTTCTTTCATCTTCTCTGGCATTGGTTTAGAGCAAGGACCAACTCCTATACCTCCAAAACGTGCTAAATGTGCTTTTATTCTATCTGCCCCTCCTGTCCCTTTGTACCCACACAAATTGCAGGTCCATCTCTCACTACCTCCTGTTCCAAACTTTCCTTGGCTCGTGACATATTGCCAACAGCCTTGTTTAGCTCTAGGCATGATGGTTGAAAGTTCTTGACTGCTGTAAACTCTCTCTCTCTCTCTCTCTCTCTCTCTCTCTCTCTCTCTCTCTCTCTCTCTCTCTCTCTCTCTCTCTCTCTCTCTCTCTCTCTCTCTCTCTCTCTCTCTCTCTCTCTCTCTCTCTCTCTCTCTCTCTCTCTCTCTCTCTCTCTCTCTCTCTCTCTCTCTCTCTCTCTCTCTCTCTCTCTCTCTCTCTCTCTCTCTCTCTCTCTCTCTCTCTCTCTCTCTCTCTCTCTCTCTCTCTCTCTCTCTCTCTCTCTCTCTCTCTCTCTCTCTCTCTCTCATCTCTCTCTCTCTCTCTCTTCTCTCTCTCTCTCTCTCTCTCTCTCTCTCTCCTCTCTCTCTCTCTCTCTCTCTCTCTCTCTCTCTCTCTCTCTCTCTCTCTCTCTCTCTCGACTTGTCTCTGCCCGCGCTGTGCTCACTGCTCTGGAAGACTGGTCACTGGAATGAAATGACAAAGGGCCCTCCAGCGGGCCGTTTTCGGCCCGCTGGAAGGGCCCTTTTTTTTTAAATATATACGCAACGCGTTGCGAACGCGTACGCAACGCGGCGTTGCGTTGCGAAGGTTCGCAACGCATTGCGTATGCAACACTGGTGAGTATACCTCACATGAATTCAGCCTTTTCTGTCAGTGTAGAGGGATTCGTAGAGAGTTTACAGCTCCTTATACCCCAGTACAGAATGGTGTAGCTGAGAGGATGAATAGAACTATTCAAGATAGAGTAGTCTCTATGTTGCATCATGCAAACCTCTCACAAGGTTTTTTGGGCAGAAGCAGTATTGACTGCAGTTCATGTGATTAACCTTTCACCTAGTACTGCCAAAGGTCTGAAAGTGGCACAAGAGTTATGGACAGGGAAACCACCATATTATGATCATCTTCGAGTTTTTGGGTGTGAAGCATATGTTCATATACCCAAGAATCTTAGACAGAAGTTGGACCATAAGTCAAAGAAATGCATTTTTCTTGGATATGGTCGAGAAGGACAATTTGGATATCGCTTATGGGATCCTGAAACACGGTCAGTGATCAGAAGTAGTGATGTCATTTTTAATGAGTCTAAGATGCATAAACAGCCGATTAAGGAGGTTGAAGTGAGAAGAGTGGTGTTTGAGGATACTAGTCCTCCGGTTAGCATGCATAAAAATGCTGCACATAGGGATGTTCAAGAGAATGTCCATTCAGATCAGTCTGCACATGTTCCTGTTCAGCAACCATTGAGACGTTCTGCACGTGTCTCATATCCACCTGATAGATATGTTCCAGGTTTAGATTTTGTTATGCTAACAGATGCCGGTGAGCCCTCTTGCTACAAAGAGGCTATGCAGACAGAGGATCATGTCAAGTGGGAGCGTGCCATGAAGAGTGAGTTGGATTCTATTCACAAGAATGGTACTTGGGACTTAGTACCTTTGCCAAAGGGAAGGAAAGCTTTACCATGTAAATGGGTATATAAGCTGAAATTCACATCAGATAGTGCTTCTCCAAAATATAAAGCACGACTTGTTGCAAAGGGTTTTAAGCAACAACATGGTGTTGATTTTGAGGAAATCTTCTCCCCATTGGTCAAGATGACTACTTTGCGCATGTTGCTTGGATTCGTTGCAATGGAGGACTTAGAGCTAGTCCAAATGGATGTGAAAACAGCTTTCTTGCATGGAGATCTTACAGATGAGATCTATATGGAACAACCAGAGGGTTATGTAGTTCCTGGCAAGGAAAGTCTAGTTTGTAAGCTCAAGAAGAGCTTGTATGGACTTAAACAGTCTCCTAGACAATGGTACCAAAAGTTTGATGCTTTTATGAAGTCCCAAGGCTATTCTCGGAGCAATGAGGATCATTGTCTCTACACAAAGAGATGTTCTGATGGCAGCTTGATATGCTTGATACTTTACGTCGATGATATGTTGATTGCTGGGAAGTCCTCTTATGATTTGTCAATTCTCAAAAAGAAGTTGAGTCAGACATTTGATATGAAGGATTTGGGGGATGCCAAACATATTCTTGGCATGCGCATTACTCGTGATAGGAGTAAAAGATGCATATACTTGTCTCAAAGTGAGTACATATCCAAAGTACTTCATCGATTCAATATGCAGGGTGGAAAGGCATTGAGTACACCTTTACCCACATATGTGAAATTGAGCAAGGATGACTGCCCCAAATCAGATGAGGAAAAGGAATTCATGACCAAAATTCCCTATCAGTCTGCTGTTGGTAGTCTCATGTATGCTATGGTAGCTACGAGACCAGACATTGCATTTGTAGTGGGAGTTGTGAGCAGATATATGTCTAATCCTGGCAAGAAACATTGGGAAGCGGTCAAAATGATTTTGAGATATCTGAGTGGCACTAAGGACAAGTGTCTATGCTTAGGTAGAGGGAAAGCATCCATTATTGGTTACACAGATTCTGACTATGCTGGTTGTGTAGACAATCGTAAGTCTACATCAGGGTACATTTTTCATTTTGCTGGAGGTGCTATCTCTTGGAGATCTCGTCTTCAAGAATGTACAGCTGTTTCCACCACAGAAGCAGAGTATGTTGCAGCAAGTGAGGCATGTAAGGAAGCATTGTGGCTTTCTCGTCTTGCTTGTGATATGGGTTTGCCTCAGCATGTACCTCACTTGCTCAGTGATAGTCAGAGTGCCATTGCTTTGGCTAAGAATCCGGTCTATCATGCAAAGACCAAGCACATTGAGGTGAGGTATCACTTCATTAGAGATTGCTTAGCCACTGAGAGCATTATTCTTGAGAAGGTTCACACTCGAGATAATGTTGCAGATGCTTTGACTAAAGCTCTACCACAGGATAGCTTTCGACACTGTTGTCACTTGATGGGGGTTACTTGATTCTTGATCTTACACAGTCACTTGTATACTGTGTAACATGCCCATCAGGTGGGAGGTATAGTTTGTATACTTACACTCAGGTATTCTTTATCGTTCTTTCTTTTTTCTCCCATAGTTACTCTGGCCATATTGGCCTTTAGTGGGAGATTGTTACCGTTAGTGTCCATGTGAAAGGCCAAATGGCCACCGGACACTTCTTTGTATATGTTCTTTAATAAAACATATAGTGGCCTGGTCAGTCACAGACTGTAAGTTCGACCGCATTTGTAAAATCGAAGAAGTCTGTCTTCGTGCTCCCCGTGTACTGCGTTTTCTTCGTATTCTACAACTTCTGTGCGTAGTACTGTGTGCGGCGATCGGAGCTCGGTTTCTACTTTGAACATATCGTCGTGGAGCTCTCGAGAAGGAGAGTCCAGTGTGGTGCACGCCATCGAATTACTTCACTGGTATCAGAGCAGTTCGAGGCAAAAAGCTTTGTACCTTTTGTGCGAGCGTAGCGAGCACCCCCCAAAAAGCTTTGTACCTTTTGTGCGAGCGTAGCGAGCCCCCCCCCCCCCCCCCCATGTTTTCTCCAAGGCTTTCGACTAAGGCGGCGACCAAGGCATAGACCTTGGCATACCTTGTCATCCGAGTCACCGAAGTCACAGTTGGCTGCGCGCGAGGGAGGACCTCAACGATCAAGGAATATAGAGGTTCCCGGTACTTCCCGGGAGGTCACCCATCCCAGTACTGTTCCCCCCAGAGCTCGCTTAACCGCGGCAATCTCTTGCCACTAAGCTACACTCTTGTGGTGTTTGAAGAAGGGGAAAGACTAAGGTTGGCATTACCTTGAACAAATTTTGGTCCCTCAATGCTTCATTTTTGCTTGAGTAGCGGAAGAGAGGAGATGTGTCTCATCAGGATGTCCACGGGGAGTTTATATGTGTGTCGTGATCGGGATGGTTGGGAAAAGATCCTTTCTTTTGTCTCCTAATTCTCGAGATGCAGGAATGAAAAAAAAAAGAAAAAAAAATAATATGTTTATGTATGTGTGTGTGTGGCTACGCGCCTATGTGGGCCGATAAGTGGGTGGACCCACTTTGGCCAGGTGGTCAAAGCCACGAACCGACGTCGGTTTTGCATAGGGCTAGCCGTCTATGTGTCGCGCGCTACGTTGGGTTGGTAGATGGGTGGAACAAACTCAATCGGGTGGTCGAGTCCACGAGTCGCATCCAGCTTCGACGTAGGTCGACAAGTGTGAGTAAATATGTGAAAAAAATGGTGAGAAAGAAAAAAATGAATGGGACAAATTCCTCGCTCGAGGGGAGACAGAAGAGAGGCGAGAGAGCATGATATGCTCGGATGGGTATGTGTATGTGTTGTGGGGATCTAGGAATGTGTGGACTCTTGATGAGGCATGTCAAATCAAAGCTTAAGCTCGGCTAGGGTTTTGGCTGCGACGTGTCTGTGGAAAGCTTGGACTCGAGGGATCCAAGTGTGCTAGTTACTTTGTTTGTCTTAGAACTCTTGAGAGGTGCTCATATTGGTTCTTAAGTTGTGCAACTACTTGCGATGTCTTGAAGCATGTCGATGATGAGCGATCTTGTCGAAGTGAGCTTGTGTTAGGCTTGAGGTCTTTGCCATGTGCCCATCATTTTAGGAGAGGTGGTGGTGACATAGCATGGATTTTAGTTGAAAACCAAAGGAAAAAAAAAAACAAAGAGTCGATGAAAAGCAAGTGGGTAGTGGAAACCCTAGGTAGAAGGGGAATGGTTTTTTATTATATATGGTGTGTGGAAAGTGTGTTGAGTATGCATGTGGAATAGAGATTCATGACTAAGGCTTTCGACTAAGGCGGCGACTAAGGCGGCGACCAAGGCATAGACCTTGGCATACCTTGTCATCCGAGTCACCGAAGTCACCGTTGGCTGCGCGCGAGGGAGGACCCCAACGATCAAGGAATATAGAGGTTCCCGGTACTTCCCGGGAGGTCACCCATCCCAGTACTGTTCCCCCCAGAGCTCGCTTAACCGCGGCAATCTCTTGCCACTAAGCTACACTCTTGTGGTGTTTGAAGAAGGGGAAAGACTAAGGTTGGCATTACCTTGAACAAATTTTGGTCCCTCAAAGCTTCATTTTTGCTTTTAAAGCCTATTTCTGAAGCAATTTTGGGGTGTTTTTGGAGCCATTTTGGAGTACTTTTGCACGTAGTTCTCTTCACACAGGTCCAAGAACATCACGAAGAGTGTTCCTTGTACTTCTCAGACAATAAATATCAACCTTTGGGGCTGTATTTTCAGCCACACTCGTAAAACTACAGGTTTCTCGAGGGGTTTTCAGTTTTGGTGGGAGCAGTCGCTGAAAATTTATGCAGGTTTTTAAAGCCTAAAACATCAGAGTTGACAGACACTTGCAGGTGTTATTGGCTAGTTTTTTGGGCTGTGTATTCAGCCTTTCAGTGTCATTTTACTGCATATATTGAGCACATACACACCATGTACGCTTCTGTGGATACCGCTTATGTACGTCCATGTGGGCATTGATATAGCGGTTACGTTCTTTGCATAAAGCCTTTTACGTTTGATAAAGAGGGTCGTGGTGAGGTTTTCTTAACTGGGAGACACCCAGATGTCGGGGTCTCTTCGGTGATGCAGGTGGAAGACTTACCCAGCCTCGCCATAGGAGATGTATGATAGTTGTTCATAGGTGCTCGATAAGCCTAGTTGGCTTCTATTGGGTAACTGATTATATGCAGTGGAGTCAGTGATTCACTATGCAGGTAGACATGTTAGTACTTGCAGTTTTATGATACTTTGACACTGGTCATATGCTAATTTTGCAGAGGATACTCTGGCAAAATTTTTCCAGATTTCTGGTTTAGTCAACTATATAGTGGTCGATTTACTCCTTGATACACTTATTTGTTGGTGTTTGGACTCTTCTAGCTCCATTATCATTCTATTCAGTTCTCTACTATCATGGCATCAGAGGTCTCAGGCACATCCGGTGGATCAGGGTCTAGTGCTAGCGTTCCGAGGAGGAGCTATAACTTGCAGGGCAAAGACCATTTTGAGATCCGAAAATTTGATGGCACAAACTTTGCTCTATGGAAGAATCAGATTAAAGATGTGCTGATTCAAAGAAGGCAATGGAAGCCAGTAAATGGGATTTCAAAGAAGCCTGCTGACATGGATGAAGATGATTGGGATGAGTTAGATGAAATGGCCAGGTCTACCATTCGCTTGCACCTAGCAGATAATGTTTACTTTACAGTATTAGACTGTGAAAGTGCAGAGGAGCTTTGGAAGAAGTTATGCAATACATATGAAAAAGAGACGGCATCAAATAAAGTATATCTGATGAGAAAATTATACGACCTTCGTATGAAGGACACAGATAGTGTTGCTGCTCATCTAAATGAGTTTGATGCCATATTCTCCCAGTTACAGGCTCAGAAAATGGATATGGACAATGAAATGAAAGCAGTATTGCTGTTATGCACCCTGCCATCATCATGGGATACATTTTGCACAGCTATTAGCAATAGTGCACCAGGTGGTAAACTCGTCTATGATGACATATGTGGAGCACTCTTGAGTGAGGAGATTCGTAGAAAATCTATGGTTGGCACTCAGAGTGGAGATGCATATAATGTTCGTGATTCTTACCAAGGAAAGAATCAACAACGTGGCAGGAGCAAGAACAAGGAAAAGAATGGTCAACGGAATAAGAGCAGAAGTAAATCAAGGAAGAGGGATATTGAATGCCATTATTGTCATAAGAAAGGACACATGAAGAAAGACTGTTATGCATTAAAGAATGCTAAAGGTAAAGGACAGAATGTTGATGGGCATGTTAAACAGTTACCTGCACCATCTACTTCGACTGTGAAGATTGAAGAAATTAATGCTATTTCTGATGATGCTGATGTGTTGACGCTTGATAGTACTGTGCCATCTGAGGCACTTATGGCTGATTCTCTTTCCCACACCTGGTTGCTAGATTCTGGTGCTTCTTTCCATGTGACACCACATAGAGAATGGTTCTCTAATTATGCAGCAAAGTCTCTTGGTACCGTGAGACTTGGTGACTCTTACCAGTGTGATGTTGTGGGGATTGGAGATGTGGTTGTGCAGTTCATTGACGGTTCAAAATTTACTATGCATAATGTACGCCATGTACCTCAGTTATCACGCAGTTTGATGTCAGTTGGTCAACTTGATGACCTTGGTTACAAGGTGGTCTTCTATGCTCAGTCCTTTCGTATATCAAAGGGCAATATGGTTATTGCAAGAGGAAGGAAAGTTGGCTCACTTTACCCTTTATTTGTATCACAGAAAGAACACTTGTTAGCTGTTACTGAACAGCCTATGGCTTGTATTTGGCATGGTCGTTTGGGCCATATATCTCGTAGTGGAATGGAAAATCTTTCTCGTTCTGGCTACTTACCTGTGTTATCTTTCTCTGATTTTTCATTTTGTGAGCATTGTCAATATGGAAAGCAAACCAGAAATGTGCATAAAACGCACATTGACTCTTCAATTCAGCCTTTAGATCTTGTTCATACAGATGTGTGTGGTCCTATGCCCACTAGGTCCTTAGGTGGTTCTCTTTACTTTGTTACTTTCATAGATGATGCTACTAGAAAAGTCTGGGTATATCCTATCAAATCGAAGGATGATGTATTCCCTACTTTCAGAAAATGGCTTGCTTCAGTTGAGACTGAAAAAGGAACTAAGCTTAAGGCTTTACGTTCAGATAATGGGGGTGAGTATACCTCACATGAATTCAGCCTTTTCTGTCAGTGTAGAGGGATTCGTAGAGAGTTTACAGCTCCTTATACCCCAGTACAGAATGGTGTAGCTGAGAGGATGAATAGAACTATTCAAGATAGAGTAGTCTCTATGTTGCATCATGCAAACCTCTCACAAGGTTTTTGGGCAGAAGCAGTATTGACTGCAGTTCATGTGATTCACCTTTCACCTAGTACTGCCAAAGGTCTGAAAGTGGCACAAGAGTTATGGACAGGGAAACCACCATATTATGATCATCTTCGAGTTTTTGGGTGTGAAGCATATGTTCATATACCCAAGAATCTTAGACAGAAGTTGGACCATAAGTCAAAGAAATGCATTTTTCTTGGATATGGTCGAGAAGGACAATTTGGATATCGCTTATGGGATCCTGAAACACGGTCAGTGATCAGAAGTAGTGATGTCATTTTTAATGAGTCTAAGATGCATAAACAGCCGATTAAGGAGGTTGAAGTGAGAAGAGTGGTGTTTGAGGATACTAGTCCTCCGGTTAGCATGCATAAAAATGCTGCACATAGGGATGTTCAAGAGAATGTCCATTCAGATCAGTCTGCACATGTTCCTGTTCAGCAACCATTGAGACGTTCTGCACGTGTCTCATATCCACCTGATAGATATGTTCCAGGTTTAGATTTTGTTATGCTAACAGATGCCAGTGAGCCCTCTTGCTACAAAGAGGCTATGCAGACAGAGGATCATGTCAAGTGGGAGCGTGCCATGAAGAGTGAGTTGGATTCTATTCACAAGAATGGTACTTGGGACTTAGTACCTTTGCCAAAGGGAAGGAAAGCTTTACCATGTAAATGGGTATATAAGCTGAAATTCACATCAGATAGTGCTTCTCCAAAATATAAAGCACGACTTGTTGCAAAGGGTTTTAAGCAACAACATGGTGTTGATTTTGAGGAAATCTTCTCCCCAGTGGTCAAGATGACTACTTTGCGCATGTTGCTTGGATTCGTTGCAATGGAGGACTTAGAGCTAGTCCAAATGGATGTGAAAACAGCTTTCTTGCATGGAGATCTTACAGATGAGATCTATATGGAACAACCAGAGGGTTATGTAGTTCCTGGCAAGGAAAGTCTAGTTTGTAAGCTCAAGAAGAGCTTGTATGGACTTAAACAGTCTCCTAGACAATGGTACCAAAAGTTTGATGCTTTTATGAAGTCCCAAGGCTATTCTCGGAGCAATGAGGATCATTGTCTCTACACAAAGAGATGTTCTGATGGCAGCTTGATATGCTTGATACTTTACGTCGATGATATGTTGATTGCTGGGAAGTCCTCTTATGATTTGTCAATTCTCAAAAAGAAGTTGAGTCAGACATTTGATATGAAGGATTTAGGGGATGCCAAACATATTCTTGGCATGCGCATTACTCGTGATAGGAGTAAAAGATGCATATACTTGTCTCAAAGTGAGTACATATCCAAAGTACTTCATCGATTCAATATGCAGGGTGGAAAGGCATTGAGTACACCTTTACCCACATATGTGAAATTGAGCAAGGATGACTGCCCCAAATCAGATGAGGAAAAGGAATTCATGACCAAAATTCCCTATCAGTCTGCTGTTGGTAGTCTCATGTATGCTATGGTAGCTACGAGACCAGACATTGCATTTGCAGTGGGAGTTGTGAGCAGATATATGTCTAATCCTGGCAAGAAACATTGGGAAGCGGTCAAAATGATTTTGAGATATCTGAGTGGCACTAAGGACAAGTGTCTATGCTTAGGTAGAGGGAAAGCATCCATTATTGGTTACACAGATTCTGACTATGCTGGTTGTGTAGACAATCGTAAGTCTACATCAGGGTACATTTTTCATTTTGCTGGAGGTGCTATCTCTTGGAGATCTCGTCTTCAAGAATGTACAGCTGTTTCCACCACAGAAGCAGAGTATGTTGCAACAAGTGAGGCATGTAAGGAAGCATTGTGGCTTTCTCGTCTTGCTTGTGATATGGGTTTGCCTCAGCATGTACCTCACTTGCTCAGTGATAGTCAGAGTGCCATTGCTTTGGCTAAGAATCCGGTCTATCATGCAAAGACCAAGCACATTGAGGTGAGGTATCACTTCATTAGAGATTGCTTAGCCACTGAGAGCATTATTCTTGAGAAGGTTCACACTCGAGATAATGCTGCAGATGCTTTGACTAAAGCTCTACCACAGGATAGCTTTCGACATTGTTGTCACTTGATGGGGGTTACTTGATTCTTGATCTTACACAGTCACTTGTATACTGTGTAACATGCCCATCAGGTGGGAGGTATAGTTTGTATACTTACACTCAGGTATTCTTTATCATTCTTTCTTTTTTCTCCCATAGTTACTCTGGCCATATTGGCCTTTAGTGGGAGATTGTTACCGTTAGTGTCCATGTGAAAGGCCAAATGGCCACCGGACACTTCTTTGTATATGTTCTTTAATAAAACATATAGTGGCCTGGTCAGTCACAGACTGTAAGTTCGACCGCATTTGTAAAATCGAAGAAGTCTGTCTTCTTTTACAGGTAAACAGTCTAGTGCTGGTCCTAATGAGGCAACTTCTCAGCCTTTGCAGGTTTCATATGATGATGCAAATCATTCCATTTCTGATGCAGAGTTACATGATGCACTTGTTGATGAGAGAGTTGATATTGAGGAGGCAAAAACTATGCCAAAATGGCTGGTGCAGACTTTGCGTGATAGCAAATTAGATGCATCTTTGTCATATCGTACTCGTTCAGGCTCTCATAGTGCCTCCTTTGCATCAGATTTCTATGTTATGGCTACGTCTAGTCTCTGTGATGAGAATGAGCCTGTTTCTTTTGATGAAGCACAGAATTCAGAAAATTGGATGGCTGCTATGCAATATGAATATGATGTTATAATGAAGAATGGTACATGGTCTTTATGTGACTTGCCTCCTGGCAAGAAGGCCATTGGCACTAAGTGGGTATACAAGCTGAAGTGTAAACCTGATGGTACAATTGACAGGTATAAGGCTAGGTTTGTTGCAAAGGGTTATGTGGAGGAAAGAGGCATTGATTTTGATGAGACCTTTGCACCTACATGCCGTATGACTACTGTTCGGAGCATTTGTGCACTTGCAGCCCATCATGGTTGGAATGTACATCAGTTGGACATTAAAATAGCATTTTTGAATGGTGACTTGCATGAAGAAGTGTATGTTTTTCAACCCCATGGCTTTGTGCAGAAAGGGCATGAAAACCAGGTGTGCAGGTTAAAGAAGGCATTATATGGTTTAAAGAAAGCACCACGTGCTTGGTATGAAAAGATACATGCCTATCTGGCTGCACATGGTTTTGAGAACAGTCCAACTGAAAGCACCTTATATGTTAAGCGTGCTAATGATGTGCTTCTGATCATTGTTGTCTATGACGACATGCTGCTCACTGGTCCTATTGAGAAGCATATTGCTGATTTTAAGGCTGATTTGCATGCTTCATTTGAGATGTCTGATTTGGGGCATTTGCATCACTATTTGGGCATTCAGTTTGTGCAAGTTGATGATGGAATGGCTTTGTGTCAAACAAAATATATTAACACACTATTGCACCATTTTGGCCTTGAAGACTGTAAGCCTATTGCCACTCCTATGGAGACAGGTTTACAATTCAGTCTTTATGATGTTGGAGATGCATTTGATGTTGTTCTCTATCAGTAGGCTGTTGGATGCTTGATTTACTTGTGCATTACTCGGCCAGATATTCAGTTTTTTGTCTCACAGATGAGCAAGTTTATGCATTGCCCAAGAGTCAAGCATTGGCAGGCGGTAAAGCGCATCTTTCGCTACTTGAGTGGTACTCGGCTACTTGGCTTGTTTTATCCCAAGGGGGGATCACTACCGCCAGATTTGCATGCCTTTTCTGACTCTGATTGGGTTGGTTAATATGACACTCGTGTGTCCACTAGTGGCTTTTGCTTCATGCTTGGTAGCTCATGTATATCCTGGTTGAGCAAGAAGCAGCCTAGTGTGGTCACTTCCAGTTGTGAGGCTGAGTATAGGGCAGCTTTTGCAGCGGTAGTTGAGTGTGTGTGGCTCAGACACCTTATGGCTCCATGCTCGCACTAAGCACATTGAGGTGCATTATCACTATGTCAAGGAGAGGTTCTCTGCCAGGGAGATCAGCTTGGCATATGTGCCCACGCAGGAGAATATGGCAAACCTTTTCACGAAGGCTCTGCCTAGGGAGAAGTTTGAAGCTTTCCGCAAAGCTTTGGGCTTACTTCCTTTTGTGGAGTGATTTCCACATAGCTTGGCACTTCCTTATACATGACTGCCAGCTCCTTGTTCACCGCATCACTTCCAGGGGGGATTTGTTGATATATTTAGGTAGTGATGTGTGTGAACACACTAGGACCGTCGGGGCACTTTTTTCCCTCTTTAGGAGGTTTTTTCCCCCGGCTTGTATATACGCCTATTGCCCTAATGGGGTACTTATCTTTGTACATTCTCTAGTAATACATTCAGTATTGTGTGTTGTGCTCCAAGCTTCTTCTTCTTCCTTGTGCTGTTCACGTGCTTCCGCAGATGTCTAACTCCAACACTTGAAAGGGTGAGGGACGAATTTTGGGGGCCTAGGAAGGCCGAATTCAGATTGGCTCCAAAGGCACAAATTTTACATGATGATGAAGGGATGAATTTTTTTGAAGGGTGTGCATGTGGCAAATGTGCCTAGATGATGTGTTCCTTGGGACGGATTTAGTAGAAATTGTAGGAGGAATTCTCTACCGAAGGAATTGGCTTCAGAAAATTTTTTAGAATAATTTATTTGCTTAATTTGATACTCTAGACAAATCTGAGCAATTTGGTGTTCATAGCTATTTGGACAATGTAAAAGGTTGGTGATCAATCTCTTATGGCCTTGAAGTTCTTATGTAACGCAAAGCATTCGAGGTGGTGTTGGATAGCATGGAGCTCTCCAATACCATCTGCTTGATATTGGTCCTTCACATCTACACAAGCCCTTGTTTGGCGAATTTCCCCACGAAGATGCAAGATCAATTTTTTGCTTGGATGAATTTTAACTCCTGAAGGTTTGGAAAATTAAGGAATAAGTTATGTTCAAGTGGGGGACAAAATTTTCAAGACGAAACAATGGAGGACGAATTCCATACGAGGATGCTCTACAACTCTCGGGTGAATTTGCCATATTTAAGAGGTAGCATTGGGCAAATTTTGGCAAGCCAAGATGATAGAGGTTGAATTTTGTGAGGCAAGGATGCAGAGGGCGAATTTTGGCAGAGGACGGAAGTGTCGCTCGCTGCTCCTTGTAGTTGTATAATAATTGTATCTTCTCGATAGCCTAAAGCATTGCATTTCAGCAACTAGAGTTCGAATCAGTCCCTTTTCTCTTGCCTACAAATCCTAATAGAATCTAGAAAAGTTTGGTGAAAGAATCTTGATGAATTTGGTCCGCGAATTTGCAACAAAATTGATGAGACAAATTGCAATAGGTTCTAAGATGATTTTTGCCCCAACTCCAAAAGGCTTTGGGAGATTGTCAGTAAGAAAATTAGACTTTGGAAGAATACCAGTTGGGAGCAAGCTCTCCTGGGTGAAGCAATCGGCTGTTTGGCAACTCTCTAGAATGCCATCAGAGGGGAGGTCCTTTGAAAAATCTGGCAAGAAAGATGTGCTTATAACTTCAACGACTCCCCCAAAGAGTGGTTGATCAAGAAATCATTGTTCCTCCTCAGTAAAAGAATCCCGAATTGCAAGAAATCCCCCCTCCCCCCTTTTAGGCATCATAAAGTGCTTATCTTGATTGACAACAAGCTTAAACCCATGTGGGCCCCTCACAAGGGTGATGAGAGGGTGATTTACCTTCTTTGTAATGCCATCTAAACTTTGTAAGATCTACCCTGCTCTATGGGACATGGGGGGTCCCGTGGGCACTAGCCCCATTCACTTGTACTTTTCTTGTCCTCTTATTTAATACAAGTCCGGGAGAGTAGGCTAAGGCCGAACTTCCTTTATATAAAAATAAAAAGATGATTTTTGTCCTAACTTCTCTAGACTGATTTGCAAGATTTAGGGACGATGAATTCTACAGAGGCAAACTTGTCCATGCTCTCCTATCCCAACAACCTGAGATCAAGTTCACTTATTCTAGCTTCAGACGAATATGAGTTTGCACCATTTGCTTATAGCTTCTGATGAATCCATCTAGAAGAATTTGAATTTCCAAAGGAAATTGGAGCAATGCTTTGAATTGGTTTTTGAGGGAATAATATGAATATGGAGCGAAGATGATTGGATCTCTAATTTGCTTTGCATTGTTCCACAAACTCGAAGGCCTATTCCACCTTTGAATAAGGGCAAACCTATGTGAATAAGGTCTCATCTATGCACTCACACGAATTTTATGTACAACCTTCCATTGGAGGAATTATCCTTCACAAACAAGTTCTCCTTCGCTGCCCACTAGGCGAGTTATCATCGACAAGAATTATACCCATTGGACGAATTATTCCACTAGGTCGACCAAACAAATTTTTCTTGGTGAATTACATTGGGGAACAAGAAGCATTTGAATCAAGGTGATAAAGGCGAATTCATGCTCGATTACATTCTCCCACATCAAGGGCTCGCACCATCTCAGTGCAAATTTGACTAGTTCAAAAATGAAGTGAGTAAAACCTTTATAGGCAAAAACAAAAATTGGAAATGAGAACTATGGTATATATAGCGGATGAATTCTCCCTTGCTTATTTAATTAAGATAGAATTAGAATACACTCTAGAAGTCCTATCTACAGGCTTAATTTACTAGTGGTGTAGGAGGAAAATCCACCATCAACCCATCTATGCTAGGTGGTAAGCTGAGTTAGGTAGACTGTATGACCTTCACTAAGTCACTTCTCACCTTTGAGTCCATTTTCATGAGTTGATATACAGTAACCTAGTGGTGAATCCCTTTCAAGATTTCTTCAATGTGTGCCTCTTGCATGCCTTCTTGAGAGCTCGCAAGTTGGTCCTTTAGTGAAGTAGTCACCATGTCATAAGCTTTTTGAAGAGCTACTTGTTCCTTCAAATCAGACTTCTTTTCTTATTCTCTTCTCTTCATTCCATGTTGCTCCTCCATCCGAGTTGCAATCACTTGACTAGCTCTGTTATTTAGAGGTACTATGGATAATAAAACATCATAAGATTGGGTAGTCATACGTTCTATTTGTGGAGAGATTGTTATCATATAGATTGGATTAGGGCAGTTTCTTGGGTAATCTCTTGTATAATTATCTTTAGCATCTAGACAGAGTTAATAGGGAGGGGTGCCCTCCGGTAAAGAGCATCTGTTCTACATATGACCATATGCTCCACCAGAGTAACATATTAGAGGTCTATTATAGCTTGGCCGATTTGGATGATGTTCCTCTGTGTTATGACATTAGAAGTACTAGTGTAAAATAAATCAAGAACTTGAGTGTTACCTCTCTTCTTGGCTCCCTTGAGATAAAAGTAGTCCTGGCCTCATTTCCACAAAACTGGTAGCTTACCCTATTGAGATAATTCATATTGGAGTGTCCAGTATTATCACATACAGTACACCAAACGTGCCTACGTACATCCTATGTGGTCCAAAACTCTTCTACTTTTTGGCAAAGTTGAGCCACTTCACCATCATTGTGGCATGGTGGTGGCAGCATGATCTTCTCCTTATGGTGACTTTTTTGCATTTTTAGTGCTTCCAAATCCTTCCTAATTTGCTTGATAGGGTCTCATGCATAGTTTCTCTAAGTACCTCCCTCCAAATGTAATCTAGCTTCCTCTATGCAAGAAGTGGCTATAACAAAGTTCTTGAGTAGAGCCATAGTAACACAAAAAGACCAAAAAATGGTACAGTTTCTCCAAGGGTAGAGTCATGAGACACCTGATGATGAATCCTAAAAGAATTACTAGAGATGATTTGGAATGAATCTAGACAAGTGCCAAGCAGGTACTTATATAGATGTCAAGGTCAAGAGAGTGGGCTATTTTTGGAGTTGAGGCCCAATTTAGTACTGACAACCAACCAATTTTATCTTATCCATCGAGAAGTCTTTTTTTATCATCTAAGAACTTAGGTGGCTCTTTATGCTTATTTCACGCAAACCAATAGCCCAGAGCATGCATGGGGGACAAAATACTAACAAGTATGCTTGGATGAATTGAAAAGATAAATTTTGAAGGTGAAGGTCAAGGATTAAGTTAGAAATAATTTAGGGGATCCCAAGGAGGGTGAAAGAACTTGGAGAAGGTTGTAGGAGGTAGAAAAGTGAGTTGTGAATCGACCACGTTTGGTCCAGCCAACCAGCACAAAACCAACCCTTGAGCTTATGGAGACTCAAATTGACCTTATACGCATGTGATAAGTGCAATAAAATGCACTATGTACTTCGGAGCATCAAAGATAAAGAGTCCATAGAAAACAGATAGGTTTGCACATTGACCACCTAAAGGACTTACTATCTTTGGATGAGGTAATTAACTTCAAATGCTCATAGCGAACAAGGGGATTACAATTAGAGAAAAGCATTTTGGAGGCATGAAAAAAATAGGGTTGAGAGTCTAGAGTGCACAAGAGTACAAGAAATAAGATCTCATTTTGAGTGCCTCAAAGTTCATGCTGCAAGAGCTTGAGTGTTATCTCGGGTAGAGGTGACTCACCAAAATCCTCCATGGTGTTTGTAGGGTCCATGAGTATGTAGAGAAAAAAACCCTCTTGCTAGATATGTAAAAACAATTTTTGAGATTGCTTGAATTTAAATGCAAAAGGAAGGGTTGTTCTTGGGAATTGAAAAAGTAAGAAAGAGATGAAACATGTGTTAAATATGAGAAAAGAGAACTAGAGTGACAACACAAAGAGATAGTGTAGTGGTAAAACACTTCCCTTGTGTGAGTGAGGTTGTGGGTTCAAATCCTCCCACCTTAGTGAATATAAAACTCCTTATTGCCACTCATAAATGGAAATTGGTTCGCTAGTGGCCAACGACTGCCAATGGTTGCCAAGGGAGCCTTGGGTGCCAAAGATGCCTAACCACGCTTTCACGCCTTTCACACCCTCATGAACCTTCAGCTGCTATCTTGCATGGAACACCGGATTTTGAGCCAAGCATATGCTACTTATGTTGTCATAAAAAATAGGTACTTGCTTAACCTGCAAATCAAGATCAAAAAACAACTTCTTGAGCCACATAAGCTCACATGAGCTTTTGCTAAGCCTCTATACTCAGCTTTGATTGATCAGAGAGCCAGTGCTAGTTGTTTCTTTGACATCCATGAGATGGTCTTCTTCCCTAGCATGATAACATATCCACTAGTGCTCCTCCTATCATCTTTGGAACCTTCCTAATGAAGGAATTCGATGACGATGCACCACAGTGCGCTCTCCTGGATGCGGCCATACATGCAGCCATGACATACATTAATCGATTTGAGAAACGTGTGCCTGCCTGCCCCATGCGATCTGGAAAACAAATACACATCAATGTATCAGAACCGGGAGGCAACACACAAATAGAAGAACATCAGGAGGAACCACTCTCCCCACCCACCTCACCTATCACTACACAAGTCACCTCACCACCCGGCACGACCACGCCCTTTTCTACCACTACCACAGTCGTCATGGGAATTCCTCTCTCTCCCGGCATCCAATTCGGAGGAGTTTCCATGCCCACCTTCACGACACTCTTCACAAATATCACTTCCACCCCACCCACTGTCCCCCTCTTTACAGCCACACACACAATTGACACAATGGAGACATCACCCGCCACAGTATCACCCCCACCCCCCACACAACCTCAATCTCCCATACCCCCTCCACCTACTTCACCACTTGACTCCACAGCATTCACAACTCCCTTCCCCTTCCCCATTCCCCCTGCATCTTCATCTTTAACTGCATCTTTTAATGTAAATAGTATATTCCTGTCATTACATCAATGCGTATATCAACTTCAGCATGAGTATAGGGATCTAGAAGACCGCCGTCATCAGTTGACAACGAATCATCAGCAACTACAAAGACGACTCACAAGGCTAGAAGAAGAAAATGCGGAACTCAACCAATGCTACACCACTCTCGAGCAAGCCCATCAAACCCTCCTGGAGGCACCCCAACCATCAGTAGAACTCGGTGTCAAACAACTCGAAGCCTTACTGGAGGTGTACCAAACAAATAACCTGAGAGTCCGGCGCAATTTGACTCTACTCCGAAAGCATATGGCTACAGCACTTGAAGAAAACAAACATTTGCAGAAACGAAATGAAGAAAACCTGGAAGCGGCCATGGAAGGCTCCCCCCATGAGATCGATCCAAAACAATTCAAAGCGGTTCCCTCAGAAACAATGAAAACCATCTTGGAAAGCTATGCGGATTTATTAGAAACACATGATGATTTGGAAAGGGAACGGGATGAATTACGTAGCCAGCTCAGGGAACAGGAGGCTCCACCCAAGGTAATAGAAACGGCCTCAACTTCAAAGGAAGTAAAGGCATTGACAGAGCAGGTGGCGGAGCTCCAGAAAAAGTTACTAGAATATGAAAGGCGGCCCTCTCCAGTTGTAGAACCCGAGCCGGAGGAATTAGTACCCACTGAGGTGTACGAAACGTATGAGGAACCATATGTTCCTATGCCGATGCCAGGTGGTGCACATACCTCAGAAGGAATGGACACATTAGAAGTTGAAGTACTTGAATGGCTCCAAACACTAGAGAAGACAGCAACAACCCATGAAGATAGAGTGGCCATTCAAATCCAATCCATGGCAAAGTTAGAAGACATCATCATCAAGTCAGAATATTTCCGAAGCATGTCTCATCATAGATGGATCGGCACCAACGATGATCAAAATGTGCTATATTGTGTGCTCCTTGCAGATTACAACGCAGAGATTCAACGCAGATGTGGCAAACCTCCAACTTTTGCCACACAATTTGGGCCAGAGGATATCCCAGAAAATGCGAAGAAAGGCTCCATTCATCAACCCACCTGGAGAATCCGTCTTCTTGAGAACTACCCAGAAATGGTTTGTACCTGGACTAACATGCCCCTTTTTATTAAATACAATCCTTGTTATGTTCCAGTATTCCGTAGGCGCACTTGGCCAGAGTTTACAATTGCTATCAAGAACATCAAAGGTTGCGCAAAGTGGTTAAATTATGTTTATCTAGCACCTCCCCAAGGCCCTCCCACTGTAAATTACATGATTTCTACCATCCGACACTAGAGCACTCGACTACGGAATACCCCCGATGTGATGGCACAAATGTGTATGAAAATCTTTGAACTAATGCTAATCACCTTCAGGACGTTCAAGAACATTAAAGACCCCCACTTCTCAGGTGTCGGATTTCTTACAGAAAACCAAGATCTGGTATACGACATGAGCACCACCCCATCCATAGAGGTAATATATGCTTGGCACGCCAGAATAAAGTACCTCCCAGCTTGTTTTAAACAGACATTCGAGGAG
Organism: Ceratopteris richardii; assembly: GCA_020310875.1. Lineage (NCBI taxonomy): Eukaryota > Viridiplantae > Streptophyta > Polypodiopsida > Polypodiales > Pteridaceae > Ceratopteris > Ceratopteris richardii. The sequence goes on along the minus strand of CM035414.1, from coordinate 197,432,786 downwards.
ATGTTCATAATAGGATTCTGGGAATATCACTCAGAAATATTTGTACCCAGGCCCTCACATCTCCTCCACTTATTCGCTGTGGAGAGAACCATCCATTCAGAACAACTTCGGGTGCTACATCCGGACGTACCAGGACTAGTGAATTGGGATGCATTGTTAACAGATCTAGCACGGGGGCTAAGATTAGAAGAACACCACCTCGCTGCCGATGTCGTCCAATATTATGTCCAACGCACAGCTAGACAAGGGTCTGTCAAAGACGACAGACGCGAGAGAGGGGGGGTGTTGGCAGTAGTCAAGGAACCGAAGGAGTTACAAGACAAGGAAGCATACGAAGGGAGTCGGAGCGAAGGGACAGCACAAGCAGACACAGTGGTCAAAAAAGATCTGGCAAGTAGGCCATCTAAATTTTTCAGACATCAAGGAATTGAGCACACAAGAAGAAGGAGCAAGTAGGGAGCTCCAAGAAATGTATGTCAAAATGTTAGAAGAAATCCCTACCAAAATAGTGATTTTCATCACTAAAAACCATTGTAAATACCATTTCACCTTTTTGTAGCTCCATTTTGTGCAAGCCAAGGAGTCCTTGAGCTTGAGGAGCTTTAGAAGTATCTACCTGTCAATTTTCACATTTTTTAGACTTCGTTTGAACCTCCAAATAGGGTAGAGAACCTAATTTTTAACTAGGCCGGACACTAGGTCTGGACAAGGCCAAAACCTAGTCAAAAACTATAAAAAGAGCTAGAGAGCTCATTTTGGGGGTTAGCTTGTAATAGTTTTGAACTTGTATGAGCTTTTTGAAAGTAATCTAAGAACTCATTGCTTCTCACTCTTGGTCTTGCCGTGTGTGCGCGTGTGTGTGTATGTGTGTGCATGTTTGTATGCTTCTCACTCACACATTTGTGCCTTCACTTGCTTGAGGTCTTCATACCATCCTCACGTCTTCCCAGATTGACATTAAAGGAGGTGCTACTCATCACTGAGCTACAGCTAGTCATGCCAATGGTATTGTACACAAGTGTTAATTTATAGATACATTTACATCATTCATCTCTGTGTTCACTGCTTGTCTACTCCAAAGCTGTCAACTTGTCAAGGGCATATCTCAGTCAATACTCCATAACATTCAGTGATTCAAAGCTTGTTGGATTCAGCTTAAAGTCTAATACTTGCTGTCAAAAATTGAAGACATTCCATTCAGCAGATTCAGAGAAATCATCGTCGAAGTGCTCACTGGTCTGTCTCTGCTACAATCCTAAAAAGTCGGGGGTATACCAAATCTTGCTAAATTGATTTCTCTTAGCATAGTTCATTATTTTACATCATTTCACTTTCAAATGGTATCTTACTAAGCTAATTGAATACCCCTAGAAGGAATTTTATCAATTGTTACTGTGTTGGTCACACTGAGCAAAACATGCAGCAGGTGTCAAGACCAAAATAGAAGGTTTTCTTGAGTTTGTGACCTTCAAAGTTATCTGTTTTGATTCAATCATTACACACATCATTTCCAAAGGACATATACCATTTCTTGGTGTCATTGGAAAGCTAAGGAAGTCTAAAAATCAAATCTGAAGCAAAGGAGGGCTGGTACAAAGTAGGTTTAGCAGTAGCTACTCAATCTCTTGGATCATCCATCCATCTTTCCCAACACATAACCCTTTGCAACAAGCCTCGCCTTATACCTATCAACTGTTCCATCATGTTTACACTTTAGCTTGTATACCCCTTAGTGCCAATGGCCTTCTTGCAGGAGGCAAGTCACATAAAGACCAAGTCACATAAAGACCAGGTACCATTTTTTATGATAGCATCATATTCAGATTGCATTGCAACCATCCAATGTTTTGAATTTTGTGCTTCATCAAACCAAACAGGATCAGTCTCATCATAGAGACTAGAGGCAGCCATAGCATAGCAATCTGATGCAAAGGAGGCATTATGAGAGCCTGAATGAGTACGTTATGACAGAGGTGCATCTAATTTGTTGTCACGCAAAGTCTACACCAACCATTTTGGCATAGTTTTTGCCTCCTCAAAATCAGTTCTCTCATCAACAAGTGCATCATGTAAATCTGCATCAGAAATAGAATGATATGAATCATCACATGAAACCTATAAATGCTGAGAAGTTGCCTCATTAGGACCAACACAAGACTATCCACCTATAAAAAGAGGCAGCAAAGTATCATACATGTCTTTGGAGCTAACAGATGTCTCCTTTGTACATGAAAGTAAAGGCTGAATAGCATCTTCCACAAAAATAACATCACGGCTAACCAAAATGTGTTTAGTATGTGGATGATATGGACAATAGCCTTTGCTTTTAGAACTGTACCCAACAAAAATACATTTTAAAAATTATCACCCAATTTCCTATGATGTTGTTTAGGCACCAGACAACCAAAAACACCCAGATGAGCAACACATGGCTTGTGACCATGCCAAGCCTCATATGGAGTGATAGACTATAGTGCTTTAGTGGGACACCTGTCAAGTACATATGCTACACAGATGACATCTTCAAGACAGAAACTATCTGGTAAAGCCTGACTCTTGACCATACACCTCGCCATCTCCATGATGTGACATGTTTGTTTGTTCAACAACTCCATTCTGTTGAGGTGTATACGGCACTATACATTGATGTTTTATCCCACGTTCAGCCAAAAATGTATTAAAGTCAGAAGACATATATTTCCCCCCTCAATCAGAATGGAGGGTGCCCATTTTACATGCTGACAGATTTTTAGCCAAAACCAAAAATTGTTTGAAGCACATAAACACTTTGGACTTTGTTTTGAGTGGATATACCCATCCATGCCTGCGAATCATGTATTGCACATGCCAAATCATTCATAGAGCTTTCATAGTCTATGAGCTTATACAGCCCACAACATAAAATGCTAGAAGCAATAATCATGTCGCCATTTGATAGATCATGAACTGTACATCTGTCATCAATAAATTTCACAACCAAGCCAATCTTGGTTAATGTTGAAATTGATAATAGATTTTTCTTGATCCCTGGCACAAATAAAGCATCTGACAAGGTGAAAGAACTACCATCAACGGTAGTGAGAATCATCTTACTAACTCCCATGACAGCATAAGAGGAGTTGTTAGCACATGTGACAGTATTCCCTCTAGGGGTAGGCTCAAGTGAAGTAAAGAAACTACGCTGTGAGGTAATATGTTTGATTGCCCCACTATCAGAATACCAAACATTTGAGTCTATTGCAAACATACACTACTCATGAGAAGATGATTCAAAACTATAAACACTAGTAAACACCCATTCTTCATTCTGCACAAGATTAGTAGAGTCTATTTTCAGTGTAGAGGCCTCTGCAACAACCATTCTGGCCTCTTTCTTCCTTGCCTCTTTAGCAGCCAATTTTGGACAGCTCTTAATGACATGATCACATTAGGGGAAAAAATGAACCCTGAATGGGCCTTTTAGATTAAGGGAGGATTAGTGATGGACCAATGACAAGAGGGTGGTGGCCACAGTCTAGTCCCTCAATCACCTAGACTAGGCATAGCCTTCCCTTGTTTCTTTGTGATCAAAGGTGGTATGAATGACTAAAAACCAGGAGTTCCTCTTCAAAAGTGGTTTGATAGGCCTTGATTTTGAAGCATAGCCATTGGATGGACTCAAAGATCCAAAGGCTCATGTTAAAACACAAAAAAAAAGTCGGCATACAATTTTAACCATTGGATCTTCAAAATATCTAACGGTGTAGCTTGAAAGTCATGACAACATGCGCCTTTTTATTTACTTCGTTGGATGGACCTAGAAATGAATGGTTGAGATGTATTGCTTCAAATTTTGGGCCACTTTCAATTGCATCCATTGGATCTTTGGTTCATCTAATGGTTGTGAGGCTTTTTTCTTGTGAGGATCTGTTGAGAGCATAGGGGAGCAACCAACCCACATCACCTTGCATGGAAGCAAGGAGGAGGACCCAAGAAAGACTCTCCCTTCATCCACCCCATTCTCCAACATGTTCAAGCCATTGGCATCAGCCCCGGGCTATGCCACATGCTTGAAAATATGGAGCAATGGGAGTCAAGGATCATGGTCACACATGGCAAATACAAGTAATGCAACACACTACTCAAACACAAAGGAAGGTTCAGCACACACACACACCACACCCTCTCACACTCCAAGACTACACACATAAATGCACAAAGCCTTAGAATAAAAAAGAGTTCTTCCATTCATGAAGATATTACATGAGCACGTCAAATCAAGAGCCCCCCTTCTTTACAAAAATGAGCTCATATTTATAGCCTAAGCTCTATTCCTCATGTGCCTCTTTGAAAAGTCAAAAAGGTGATTCTCTCTCTAACTGCCAATCTTCTAGGATATTCTAAAGATCAAATTTGTAACAACCCAATCTCCAAGAAGGGCATGCGTGGATTTTCTACGTGGGGAATCTTTCTAGAAGGGTCATAAAGATGAGAGACACTATCCTATAGTATGAAGAAATATTAAAAAGTGCTTTAGGGGAGTGTTCATATGAGACACTCAAATATATACAAAAAGGATTATTCTCCTGGTCTAGGGAGGGTTCTCATGCACAAATGAAGATGTGTGCATACCCTACCACCGAACACTCTCCCTCCCCTAGACTTTGTCATCCTCGACAAAGCTAAGACCAGAGGGGCATACATTGCAGCATTGTCCAGGTTTGGGTCTTCAAGTCTTCAGACCTGCAGTTCTTCAAGTCTTCAAATTTGCAAGTCTTCAGTCTTCAGGTCTTCAGTGTTTGAGCGACACGATCCCCCTAAGGGGCAGTCAGCCCAACCATGTACACAGCCGCCTGTGTTGCCAAATATGCAGCACTTCTTCTGAGCAATTCTTTAGAGGACCTGAAAACTGCAAGTCCAAAGACACAATGTGCATACACAATCATTGCAAACAAGACAGAGCAAGAAATGGCACATCACACTTAGGATAGCAGTCCTGGCAACAAAGATGTACCAAGCTGCCCACAGGATGGCTAGGGAAGTGGATGCAGTCCCTAAAATAGATCAGTCACATTCAAGACAGCAAGTTCCCTGATCATCCCTTTTTTTCTATTTCATGAAAACCATGCTTGTTCTTTGTAGCTCAAGTCTAATATCTAGCAGCACACCCTGAGTAAGAGTTAGGTTTACAGGGCACCACCAGCTTCGGCATCCATCAAGCTTCCTGATCGGTGAGTGTGCACCATCACCAACATGTAGAAAGCACTTTTAATATCTTGTTGTGTGTAGATAGGACTTGAGACTTAGTCCCCCAGAAGGACAGTCACAAAAGAAATTCAGAATCAGATCCTGACTGTCATCCCCAACCATATGAGCAGACATAATAATACCAGAGTGAGGACCCACTTGGAGAATCTGAGGAACAACCATCTGTACACAGCAAGGCATCTACATATAATGCAGATCATTCTCTCCAAATGAGGGAAAAGGCAGCAGACAAAATCCCCACTTGGGGCAGTCACACAAAAACCTAAAAACCCTGTGCCAGCCAATATCTGCTGAATATTCATATATAAACAATAAACCAACGAGCTTGAACCATTTGAAAGCCACAGGACTTAGTTTCCTAGAATTTGCAGGTAGAAAACCATCAGTTGACAGTCCTGAAAATGTCATGCAGCCTCCAGTAGTCAGCAAACCTGGTGCTTTAAGCCATCCATAGAGTGATGGGGAACAACCTGGATCCAAGTAACCTGGTGAGGAGCAGACTGCAACATAGTGATTGGAAGACCCATCAATAGGCCCTGAGGCCCAACAGCAACCTCAATCCATTCCCTATATGTGTATGCTTGGCCTGTAGATGATGTGCAGCCACTACAAAGAGCACATTAAAAATGAGAGCCAATAAAATTTCGAAATAAAGAGTGGCTGGTTCACCAGAATAGTGTCCTTGCACTCCAGCCTGTGCTATGTTGCTTGATGCAGTGCAAATATCCAGAGGATTTGCCCTGAGCTACAATGATTCAGTGCCCAAGATTCACATGGGAGTCTCAGGACATGGTCAGCAGCTGCCTTATGTGGAAGCATGGGTTGTACAGACACCACAGCCATCATTAGTTGCAGATGTGAAACCAGCCTGAGCACCATCCTTTACTACAAGAATCTTTAAACAAGGTCCCTAGACCACATCATCCTTCAACTTTAAGTTTAAAAAGACCCAAAGGAATTTCCTTGGATCTAGTATACTGTTAAAAGAACCTGCCAGAAGCATAAAGAAAATAACAACACACATAACCCTGCCTCATGCTTGGCCATTGGGATCCAATAGCTGGACCTATATTCTGATCATATCCACGTATAGGTATGATCCATCATTTTTGTCTAGACCCTCAAAAGCTCAGCAGATTGGTGGAGATGGTGCCAATCCAAAAAACTTTGTTTCTTCATACTTACTGTGCAATGTGGCTGATACATCCCTGAATCTTTAGCTACAACCAGTGAAGCAAAAAAAATCAGTAGCAATAGTAATTTAATAATTGCAACTGAGAACCCAGCCTGGCCAAAAGTTGAAATGCCACTCCAGCACATTTCTCGAGGCATTTCTTCTCCTGGTTCACTCAGTTTTGACAGAATACCCCCATTTAGTGATCATTCCTCCGCCAGATATATAGTTGTCCCCTTAGCCTTCATGACAACGATTTCAGGTGCTCAGAGAAGGCCACAGATGCTAGTATTCTCTGAGTAAGGACTAGCTTGGCCAGCAGAAGAATTTCTTTGCACTCCAGCCCAATCATCAAGGTTCGAAGGAATTATTCCTGTGTCAACTTGAAGTTGAAGCAATATTATCAATTCCATGAGCCACCTCCAGCCAATACCTGTGCTGTTTTGCTCGATCTACAGTGATTGAGAGCTTAATATGCTTATGGGGCCCTCAGAATCATTTTGGCAGCAACACCTGTCGGTGGTAGAGCGCAAGCTGAAGGTTTAATCCAGGTCTGATTTGGTGCAGCTCTCACCCTTGATGCACTCATTACTAGCTTCATCAGGAGCAAAACTAGTATTGAACATGGCTTGTTGTCCCAGCTGAATGGCATCAAACTCTAGCTGAATGATATTAAACTTTGGCCCAATACCCACATGAGGCCACAACAAGCTGTTCAGCACCAGGGGCAGTTGCAGAGCAAGACCTTATATGCATCCTCATCCCTTCACAGTGCTGATGGAGTTTCCTATACTCAACATGCATGTTCTTTTTGTTCACCAACTCCACTATTTTCTCAAGTGTCTTGAGGATCTTCATCATGAAATGCTTAAACACTAATCTTCCATAAAGAACCTGCTTAGAAAAGAATCAACAGGACGCTTTGACTGTCCATTAACAAGACGATGACCATTCTTGAATTCCACTCTGAATTTGAATGGTGGGCCCGATCATAATGATGTTTCTAGATTTAATGTAACTGGATCATTTGGTTCCTAGTCTTGAGACCAACTTTGCTCTGGTTTTGGGTTTTGTTGACAGTCAATCCAAGAAATTGTCCCCAATGGAGATTCATTACCTGCTAGATTCCAAAAGACGCATAGCTATGGTCATCATAAACCAGGGCAGCACACTGAAAAGCCCAGACTCCATAAGGTTGAAAAACCTAGTAATAATAAGTCTGCATCCAAGTAAGTATAAATGTACACCAGTTATGACAGAAATGGCACACTATCAGAACCCACACTGGAACCTTTGACAAAAACAGATAACTTTGGATCTTCTCGAGGAAGACTTGAGGCAAGACATTGCCAAGCAAGGTGCCAGAGAGCCCTCAGAAAGCCAAAGGACCAGAACAAAGATGGCCAACTGATTTTGTTTACTAGAGATGCAGAAAGTGCAAAACCCTATCACAGGACCAAGATACATCCCACGGTTCGCAAGAGCCAAGGACCGAATGCACAAAAAGTAGAACTAGAAGCCCAATCTTTGCAGCAAACAGACTACCCCAAAAACCCAAAGCATGTTTTCTCGCAATTCTTATCTGCACAAATTCCTCCAGCAATCTGAGTAAGAGGATGTCCCTAGAAAGAAGAAGACTGCACCGGCCCAATCAGTTGCATGGTCTCGGTTCACACTGCAGAAGCCTTGCCAACTACACATCGAGCTATGAGTTTAAATGAGTGGATGCCACCAGCATGTGTGAAGCCCAGCAGTGTCTGCCTTTTGTATTCCAACTTGCAGCCTATCTCTTTCTCCATTAAAAGTGGGCATCATCAGCACATAATGCAATGGGATCATCAAGGGGGCCATATTCCTGGTCATTTGTTGATTCTGCACATATTTGTAAAGGTTTGAGTGCTTCAGCCAATATGTGTAATACCGGAAAGCTTCAGCAAGGAGAGCTTCAACTGGTGCATAAAATGGTGAGAGTTCTCTTGCTCAAATGCAAGGAGAGCAAAAACGAGCTCGACCCCAGCATGGTATGAGAAGTGCGGCAACAGTGGAACAATGCCCGAATCCAAGCATTTCAGATATGCCAGCAGATAGTGATTCATTTGCGCTTGAAATAACATCATTCCTAGTCGAGATGCAGACCAGGAATCTTGAATCAACCTGCCCACAGGCTTGCTGCCGTCCTTATGCCTAGAGAATGGAGTAGGGGTGTGAGAATAGATTCCTCATATCCAGGGCAATTGATTTAATCTTGACATTAAGTTCGTCAGCATTGAGCTTCATCAAGAACGTCAAGAACTTCTTTAGCCCGCAAAAAAGAAATGGAGCAGCAAACAGAAATGAATGGGGGAATGCTCAGTTCTACCACATATAATTTCTTGATTTGGACCGAGAGCAAGGGGCAAAGATTTCCATGTGTACGAGCATACCAGTTAGAGGGGATTTAGACCTCGTAATTTTTGGTGACTTTTCATGAATGGTTGGATATGCCATTGAGTTTCCCCCAGCCTTTATCAGGTATCGCCCCCAGCAAGCCCGAATCCACCTGTGGACAACAGCCTAATGCGGCAGAACATGTCCTCGTATGAGATGTCATCTGAAAATGGCTTCAATAGATTTGTCCAATGCTCGTCTGCAGAGGGAATGATCCCATGTAATTCAGAAAGGTGCATCCAGATTTGGTCTTTGCCTGCCCCGCTCCAGAGTGCAGCTCATCCCCAACCTTCTATAGTTTTTGTATGTGCATCACGCCAGCAGAATTGTAGATAGAGAGCTGTAGAGAGGGACTTTTGGCCCTATGGCAACCACCAGATGTGAGACGGGTGTGGCCCCTGTTGGACCGCAAGAAGAAGTCTAGTGGGCATGGAGCTCTACCCCACGGTAGAGGCAAATGAGGAGCAGATCTTCACTCATCATTAGTGGAGGAAAGTGCAGTTCACGATACCCATTTGAAACGAACTCCTCTGATGTGCCAAAAGAGCCTTTCATCCAACCAAGCACTGAACTCAACTTGAGAGCCTCAAAGATGCCGACCCAAGCTCGAGATCCTCCACGAAGTCCACACTTTGTATCAAGGACATAGAAGCATGGTAGCGAAAACACCCAGAAGGTAGAGCACAAACGGCTTGTCATCATGTCGATGATGCAGAGGATCTTGGGGAGCAAAGCTCAACCCCAAATGCACAGGAGGTAGGTGAAGAAAAGGAGGGGAGCCATCGCTCAACCCCTCGTGGAGAAGCCCGCTTGGCAGATCACACAGAGGCGAAGACGCGCGGCAGGGGGAGCTCGCTTGGAGCTCAACCCCATGAAAATTATGCAAGAAGGGGGAGCCCAGGATGCTCAACCCCGAAAATTAGCGAAGAGAGAGAGAACAGGACGGTGTGTCTGCTTCACAATCAAGGGAGGAGAGAGAAAGGGCCAGTTAAGTCCCTCCCACGGAGTCCCACCTACCCTTCATATGTTGTCGACATCCTTATTCTCAAAAAGTGAGAGTCCAATGAATTGACAATTTTGCAACTCATTCAACTAAGTGTCCTATTGGTATCCGTTGTAGATCATCAATCTCTTTTTGGTTTTTTTCAAAAATGAAGAGAGGGAGAGAGAAGAGAGGGAGAGAGGACAACTACCCATCCCTCTTTCCAAGGCATTCACTTGTGTCAGAGAGATGGCAGTGGTGGAAAGTGATGGCCCAATGAATGTGTGGGAGTGTGTGTATATGTGAGAGAGAAACAGAGAGAAGGGGTTGGGGGGTGTTTTTGTGCATCAAACAAATATGAACTAAAACTATCCTACTAAAACAAGGAAATGGGGAGCAATTGGCCCAAAGGAAGGGTGAAAGTGCCATGCAAAAACTCAAATCCTACGCAATTGAGCAAAAAAATTGCAACACAATATTTTACCACATGTTCTTGAGCTCTCCAAGTGATGAAAGGCCGACCATCCCCGGCAATGGAGCCAAAAAGTGTTGTTGAGAGCATAGGGGAGCAACCAACCCACATCACCTTGCATGGAAGCAAGGAGGAGGACCCAAGAAAGACTCTCCCTTCATCCACCCCATTCTCCAACATGTTCAAGCCATTGGCATCAGCCCCGGGCTATGCCACATGCTTGAAAATATGGAGCAATGGGAGTCAAGGATCATGGTCACACATGGAAAATACAAGTAATGCAACACACTACTCAAACACAAAGGAAGGTTCAGCACACACACACACCACACCCTCTCACACTCCAAGACTACACACATAAATGCACAAAGCCTTAGAATAAAAAAGAGTTCTTCCATTCATGAAGATATTACATGAGCACGTCGAATCAAGAGCCCCCCTTCTTTACAAAAATGAGCTCATATTTATAGCCTAAGCTCTATTCCTCATGTGCCTCTTTGAAAAGTCAAAAAGGTGATTCTCTCTCTAACTGCCAATCTTCTAGGATATTCTAAAGATCAAATTTGTAACAACCCAATCTCCAAGAAGGGCATGCGTGGATTTTCTACGTGGGGAATCTTTCTAGAAGGGTCATAAAGATGAGAGACACTATCCTATAGTATGAAGAAATATTAAAAAGTGCTTTAGGGGAGTGTTCATATGAGACACTCAAATATATACAAAAAGGATTATTCTCTTGGTCTAGGGAGGGTTCTCATGCACAAATGAAGATGTGTGCATACCCTACCACCGAACAGGATCCCAAAGTCATTTTGTAGCCATTAGATCATTGGCACATTGAACGTAGAAGAATCAATTCCACCACGGAACTGCGCCATGTTTCTTGTCGTTTTCTACCAGTCCCCAAGCTCCTTGAGCTCATCGAATGCTCTTTCTTTTGTCTTTTAGTGATAGGCAACTGCGCTTTCATCTCAACCGTCCGTCGAAATCTCATCCAATGGAGAGGAATGTCGACGACTGTTCACTTCTTGGGAGAGTTTTTGTCTTCTTTTGACAGGTACACAAAGGTTGATCTTAGCCATTCATTCAATCTCATCCAAGGGACAACAATTCAAATGAATCTATTCGGTCTGAGCACAAATCTTAGAGGAAATTTTTTATTGCAAAAACCACTAGTGGTTTTTTTTATGACCTTGATACCTCTTTTTGTTAACTTTAATCCCTAAAAATTAGGGATCCTTACAAGGCCCATGCAAGGTTCCTTTTTTCCCCTAATGATTTGCTTTACAATATTTGTAAAACAATTTCTACTTTTTTTATTTCTTCTCATCTTTGTCTTCCTTCTTTGAATTTGTAGCATTTGTAGATTTCTTCTTACTAGTAGATGAGCTCCATTTACCTTTGCCCTTCTGAGTAGCCAAAAAATCTTGATCTAAAACATGCATAATGGACCTACTCTACCTAGACTGATCTTCCTATAGCAGAACAGAAACTAACTCTTCAAATGATAGGGCATTCGAATTGCCTTTCATCATCAAATGAAGAGTAGAAGCAAAACTCTGATATGAATCAGGAAGACCATTCAGAACGGTCTGCACAAGTGAGCTATCTTGTATAACTTCATCAGCAAAAATCAATTGTTCCTTCAAATCCTTGATCTTTGTCAAAAAATTGTCCATAGAATCACCTTCATTCATATGCTCACTCTCCAACTCTTTTCAGAGGTAAGCAACACGAGCCTCATTCGTAGCTTGGTACAATGTGGTAAGTGTATCCCAAGCATCCTTAGTTATTCTGCAAGAGCGAATGTGAGGAGTAATGGCACGTTTGACAAACAAGGCTACCAATGCATGTGCCTGAGTATCTCTGTCATCCCAACAAATTTGCTCTACAGTAGGTGCAGTAGAAACCGCAGCACAAAACGGAATCTGAAGATATCAACATCTTCAATTCCATCTACATCAGCTTCAATACCTGCATTTGCACATGTAATAGGATGTTTTTCAACACATTGCACAATGTTCCACAATCTATTTGCAACCAATACATGTTGCATCATATAATCCCACAATGGGTAATTGGTACTGTCCAACTTATCCTCAATAGCCAACATACAGAATACATCACTGCTTTTAGCCATGGCCACTAACTAAAATACCCTGATGTAGAAAAATGATTGTACCTCAAAAACATTGATTAGAACTAGTCTGATAAGTTCCGCTAGACCTATAGCAGATTTTGAGGTGCTTATACTGGCAAACCAAAACCTGTATACAAAAAGATGAAATAGCCTGCACAAGCACTATGATAGTGCATTCAGAGGCTGAAACGAGCTCAGATCACCCTGAGTATGCTCACCAAATTTCGTGTGATTCTGAGACTGTGATTGGAGGGGTGTCCATGACACCCTAGATGAAGCAGTGACATGCTCTAATACCAATTGTTGGAGCTAGACATTTGCAGAAGCACGCGAACAGCACAAGGAAGAATAAGAAGCTTGAAGCACAACACATAATACTAAATATATTACCACTAGAATGTACAAAGATAAGTAACTTGTTAGGGCTACAAGCATATATACAAGCCAGGGTGAAAAAACCTCCTAAAGAGGGAAAAAGTGCCCCCACGGTCCTAGTGTGTTCACACACATCACTACCTAAATATATCAACATAAACCTTGGACTTCACTGGACTTTGAGTAAAGTCTTATGTACACATATATTTTTTTATCACTATTAAGGTTAAAAGGCATGCAATTTTTATCCATTTGAAAAGGGATATTTGAAGAGAGAACATCATGAATTTAAGGAGAGTGAAAATCCACGACCCTCATTTGAAACACAAAGTCAAATGACTACCGAAATGTAGGGAAAATATTAGGTGGATTTTGTGAAACGGTCACCTTCTAAAATTAAGGGAAAAAGTGTACTTATAGAGTGGTAGTTTAGTCGCAAGGTATGATAGTCCTCAAACTCATTTCTTGAGAGTACTTTGTATTCAAATTTAAGAGCTTGGATTCCATAAGCATTTTCATGTACCATATTTTACTTCTCAATACATTTACATCAAGTTTTATCATCATCTCTATTTAGTGTCCATAGTTGTTGTGTACTTCACAAAGTCTGTCAAATTTTCTAAGCTATTGAAGTGGTTCTATGGACTCACTGACTTATTTATTGATTGTATCATGATGTTAGTACTCTTAAGTATTCTACAAAATATTTTTTCCATTGGAGCTATGTGTGCAGAGATATGATCATATATCTATGATTATGTATCTATATCATTTGCTTCTTGAAAATTCAAGATCACACCCTAACTTCTTAAACATCTAGCTCGCATTATACTCACCCTAAAATTATGAAATAAATCTTGTTAGCTCAATTACATTTCTACTTGAAGATATGCAAAAGGATTTTACTTAATTCCTAGTAGGTTGTGAGCTATGAGCGTTTCTCTGAGAGCCTTCTTCCATGAATAGAAGGTTTCCTCTACATGTGCAAATTTGGGAAGTTGTGTTTCTTGTTCCAAATATTTGAGATCAGTGCTCCAAGGTACTATAGACATATTATTGTGTATATTGAAAGCTTACAAATTTTATTAGAGATTCCAAGTGAGAAATTGGGTGATTTGGAGCAAGATTTTGCAAAGATCCTCTCATCTCTGCAGTCTACCATCACTCCTCACAATGTTATCAAAACATTGACATAGTTTATACATTATGGGTGATGGATTTCCTTCTTCAATTGACAAATTTGATCGAAGAAAATATCATCATGGTATCTAAGGATGGAAGCATATTTGCAAGAGAGAAACCTTTATGCATACATCTGTGGAGATGAGTTGATGCCTATACTAAGGACCAAAGGATAACGAATGCAAGAGGAGCAAAAAAGATTGAGCACATGGTGTGCAAAGGATGCTTTGGAAAGCTCACACATTCTAAACTCTATTTTCAATCTCTTACTTCCACACATTAGGAACTTTTAAGAGATCACAAGAGACCTTGAATGCTTTGGAAGTATTTTGTTCAAGCACAAGGGCTAGGAAGAACCAATTATGGATGGACTTCACATCTCTCAAGAAGTATCCCAAGAAAAGTATCATTGACTTTTCCACGAAGATGAAGGATATTGTTGATCAATTTGGAAGCATTGGAGAGGTCATAGATGAGGAAAAAATTTTGAGACAAGTCATCAATGGGATCAAAGCAGATGATAAGTGGGAAGCATTCACCACTGCCATGAACTTTTACATGGATATGGAAGTACTAGATTTCATCACACCCATGGGAAAAATCTTCATTCATGAAGCTAAGCTCATGAAGAATGGTGAGAGAAAGAAAGGTAACCAATTGTTGGCTAATGTTTGGGCTATGAGTTTAGCCTTTCCGTGCCATTTTACTACATATATTGAACACATACACACTACGTTTGCTTTTGTGGATACTGCTTTTGTACGTCCATGTGGTCATTGATATCGTGGTTATGTCTTTTTGCATAAAGCTTTTTACGTTTGATAAAGAGGGCCATGGTGAGGTTTCATTAACTAGGAGATACCTAGATGTGGGGATCTCTTTGGTGATGCAGGTGGAAGACTTACCCAGCCTCACCATAGGATATGTATGCTAGTTGTTCATAGGTGCTCGATAAGCTTAGTTGGCTTCTTTTGGGTAATTGATTATATGCAGTGGAGTTAGTGATTCACTATGGAGGTTTCCATGTTAGTACTTGTAGTTTTATGAGAGTTTGACACTGTTCATATGCTCATTTTGCAGAGGAGACTCTCGAAAAAGTTTTCTAGATTCTTTGCTTCTTCCAATTATACAATGGTCGATTTACTCTTTGATACACTTGATGTGAGAACATTTACTCTCACATAATCCTTTTGGTTGGTCATTATTGTTCATTGATCCATTTTTCTAGGGAGACTATTGATTTTCCCAAAATCTGACACTTGTTTATCCTTTCTTGAGCCTTAATGATGCTTGGACTATTCTAGCTCCATTTTCATTGTATTCAATTCTCCATCATCATGGCATTAGAAATTACAGGCACCCCTGGTGGATCTGGTTACCATCTATCCTTATTTCTCATTGCCTATGTGCAAATACAATTTATGTATATGATCAGTATCTACCCCACATGATTGTATGTTGTGGTACACATTTTGTAAGGCCCCAATTATAAGAAGAATCTAATTTTGCACTACCCAATCGATGGGAATCCAAACTTGCTTATTGGATGAAGGTTGAATTGGACCATCTAAGCTATTGTAAGAAAAGGGATTTGCCAGGGTTCCCAATTGCGGGGTTTGAGATAGCAATGAGAAATCTTGTCTTAGGGGTTCCAAGAGCGCCAATAGCCCCCTTGGTGGGGGTCCAAGGGAAGCTCCACCCTCTTGATGGTAAAGAGAATATTCCATGGAATAATCCCTCTTGAACTCAAAAATCATCCATATTTGTTAGGTCGGTTGAATCAACCTAAGCCACATATGGGGATTATATGGGGGTGTCCGCCCACATTCTACCACCCATGTCCAGTCATCCATGGAATTCCATACCTCTCCATTGGCCTATATATACATGACTTCTACACTACCCAAGAGATTAAATTGAACCAGCATACCTCTACCTTGTAATTCCCTATCTTGAGTTTTCTTGATCACCATTTAAGCTCTACCTTGAAGCACATGGGTGGACAATGTCATCATCTCTATACTTTTGTTAATCTATCTATCTATCTATCTATCTATCTATCTATCTCTCTCTCTCTCTCTCTCTCTCTCTCTCTCTCTCTCTCTCTCTCTCTCTCTCTATATATATATATATATATATATATATATATATATATATATATATATATATATATATATATATATATATATATATATATATATATATATATATGAAATTTTGCCATATTTGGTCTCTTCTATGTTTTTGCTCCTCCATTCTCTTCTGTAACTACTATCTTACATGGCATCAAAGTTCTTAGTATCTATTAGTGGAGAGGATTACTTTTACCTACAAGTATAATTTTTTCATTACCATAGTGTGTGAGTGATGGCTTCATCTTTTGGTGTTGGTGCATCCACTAATGTTATTGTTATACCAATTCACATTTTTCCACTTACATTCACTGAAGGGAATCTTGATGGAACAATTCATGCACTTTGGAAGTTCAAAATTTCCATAATGTTGGACTCTTATGAGTTTTTGGATAATCTCATGTGGTGAATAGGGTCTAATCCAAAGTGGATTTTGATGGAACATACATCAAATCCTTGAGTGAAAATCTAGCCTGATCTACATCTTCTTCGAGCTTGGAAGAGATGAAATGTAGATGCATTATGTGCTATTTGTATGAGTGTAAGTGATTTTGTACTTATTCTAGTCCAACACACCACTAAAGCACATGAGCCTTGGGGCATATTGGCTTGCCAATATGATACCAAGTATCACACTGTGAATCAAAATCTTGGGAATTAATTAGTAAATGAGAAGCACTTTGATTTTGAGAATGTTGAAGATTTCATCATGCAAATAAAACATTTACAAGATCAATTGGTTTTTTTTGGTGTTCTAATAACACTTAAAGAACTATCTCACAACTTTGTTTGAACTCTTCCTGCAAAATATGATGGTGAAGAATAGCCAAGGCTCAAATGATGCAACATTTTTTATGTTCTTTTGATAGTTCAAAGGAGAAGTTCATCAAAAGTTTTTTCTATTGTGAAAAGAATGGTCATGCCATTAAGGATTGTAGGAAGAAGCAAGCTAATGAGAGAAACGGTTCTCTCAAGTCCACATGGAAGAATAGGGAATTCACAAATAACACACAACTTGAACCATGGGTTTCCATAGAGGAGTATGTGCATATGCCCAAACCTGTGTGGATGAACCTTGGATATTGGATAGTGGAGCATCTGAACACATGACCATCACGAAGGATAGATATAATTCTTTAATGCATCTAGATGAACCTATCCATGTAGTGGTAGGAAACGACTCCAAATTTCTAATTGAAAGAATTTGAACCATCTCTTTTGTTGTTGCCACTAGGGTTGAGAGAAAATTGTCTGATGTTTTCTATGTCCGTGCACTAAAAAGAAATTTATTATTTTTCTTTAACATAAAAAAGCATGGTCTTGAAGTACATTTCAAAAAGGATGGTGCAAAAAATTTGGATGGAATAGGTGATACCATAAGAAACGAGTGCACAAAGACAACTTGTATGAGTTAAGCACCCTCATTGCTATAGAAAACAAAGATAAAACCATTATCTCATCAATTGAAGAAATAACTAGCCTTGTGCCTTCCCATAGATCGGTACAGATTGATGATGAGGCAACACCATATAATGACATTCCTCCACCAAAAATCCAGTTGATTGTTGTCATATATCATAATCTGCTACCAAAGAGGGCACAATAGCTCTTTGATGATCATAAACCTCAATTTGATATTCCAAATTCATCTTTATATGGATTGTGTAGATCAAAGAGGATCAAAGAGCAACAAAGAGCCTCACATCATATTTTCAATATGGCTTTCATGGCTGAAATTATGGGATACACTCTATACTAACTTAGGAAGAGAGTAGAGGTAGTGGACTTCCACTCATGAATTGGATTCTAGGAGTGAAAATAGGTTTGCAATATTCAAGACCAACATGTTGCAATAATGTGTCAATGTATTTTGTTTGCCATAATTCTATTCCCCATTGAATTGCATAAATTGAATGCCCAAATAATAATGCAAACGCTTCAAATCTGACATCTCAAAAGAGGTATGCAAATCAGCTTTAAATTCAACAATATCCTTCTCATTAGGACCAGTGAGCATCATATCGACAGCATGTACAACAATGATAAAAAATACAACATTTACATGATTGACATATTAGGTTCTCTTTGTTGTACTTTTCTCAAATCCATGTGCTAGCAAATAGGAATGTATCTTTTCATAGCAAACATGTGGTGTTTGCTTCAATCCATACAATGCCATTTTCAAATGGCATACTTTGTTTTCATGCCTTTTTTGCACAAAACAATGGGAATGAAATACATACACTTCTTCATGTAAACCACCATTTAGAAATTCAGTTTTAACGTCCAATTGATGTACATTCTAACCGTGATAATTCATAAGTTATAGATGCTACAAACTATTTTCATTTAGCATATGGGAGTAAAGGTCTCATCAAAATCAATGCCTTTCTCTTCCACATAACCTTTGGCATCAAGCCTAGCCTTATACCTATCAAGTGTTCCATCAAGATTATGTTTCAGCTTGTATACCCATTTAGTGTTAATGATCTTTTTACCAAGAGGAAAATCACATAAAGAATAAGTACCATTCTTCATAATAGCATTAGATTGATTGCATAGCAGCCATCCAAATTTTTGAATTTTATGTTTCATCAAAGGAAATAGGATCATTCTTGTCACAAAGACTAGGGACAGCCATTCCAAAGTAATCTTATGCAAGAAAAGGCAATATGAGAGCCTAAAAGAGCAAGATATGGCAAAGATGCATCTAACTTGCCATCTCTCAAAGTTTGCAGTAACCATTTAGGCATAGTTTTAGCCTCTCCAATGTCTACTCTCTCGTGAATGAGTGCATCATGTAAATCTCCATCAAAAATAGAATGATTTGCATCACCATTTGTAAAATGTAAAGGCAAACCACCTATAAAAAGAGCTAGTAAAGTGTCATACACATCCTTTGAGCTAATTATTATCTCCTCGGTATATGACAGTAAGGGTTGAATTGCATCTTCCACAAAAATGCAACCATGCCAAGCCTCATATGGAGTGATAGACTGTAGTGCTTTAGTGGGACACCTATTAAGTACATATGTTGCACGCATGACAGCCTCAAGCTAGAAATTATGTGGTAAAACTTGACTCTTGACCATACACCTCGCCATCTCCATGACTAACATGTTCTTCTGTTCAACAACTCCATTCTTTTGAAGTGTATATGACACTGTACATTGATGTTTTATCCCACGTTTAGCTAGAAATACATTAAAGTCTAAAGACATATATCCCCCCCTCAATCCGAGCAAAGGGTGCCCATTTTACATGCTGACAGATTTTTAGCCAAAACCAAAAACTGTTTGAAGCACATGAACACTTCCGACTTTGCTTTCAATGGATATACCCATGCGTGCCTAGAGAAATCATCAATGAAAGTCACGAAGTAAAGATAGTTTCCAAAAGAGGGTGTCTGCATTGGACCACAAACATCACTGTGAACAAGGTGCAATTTCTGAGTAGCTTGAATTGAACCATCTTTTGGAAAGGAGGAACAACGCATTTTGTCCAAAATACAGCCTTCACAAACATGTTTACCAAGTGCCTCAAGTTTGGATAAAGAGGGCACCATATCAGATTTTTGCTACCATAGCAAACTAGCAAGATTCAGATGACCAAAGCGTGCATGCCAAAGCTTTGCATCTAACATAGCCTAAGAATCATGTACTGCACATGCTGAATCATTCATAGATTTTTCTTAGACTATGATCTTATACTGCCCATGGCATAAAATGCTAGAAGCAATAATCATGTCACCATTTGATAGATCATGAATTGTACATCTATCATCAATAAATTTCACAACGAGTTCAATCTTGTCTAATGTAGAAAATGATAATAGACTTTTCTTGATCCCTGGCACAAATAAAGCATCCAACAAAGTGAAAGAACTACCATCAGCAATAGTCAGAATGATCTTACCAACTCCCATAACATGATACGAGGAGTGTTGGTGCATGTGAGTGAAGTGAAGAAACTATGTGGCGAGGTAATATTTTTGGTTGCCCCACTATCAAAATACCATACATCTGAGTCTACTGCAGACAAACACTACTCATGAGAAGATGGGCCAAAAATACAAATAGTAGTTAACACCCATTCTTCATTGTGCACAAGATTATCAGACTTTGATTTTTTTGTAAAGGCCTCTACAACAACCATGAGTTTGGCCTCTTTCTTCTTTGCCTCTTTCGCTTTGTGTAAAGAGAGATGATGGATGCAATCCGAAGATTAGTTGGTGCTGCTACAACCAGCTTCACACCAGCCAACTGAGAATTCTGAGTTGGTTAGTAGGCCTTTTGAGCCTCCTAAATCTTGAAAAAATCACCCAAGTCCTTTGGAACAAGTATCTCAAAAGTTTGAGTCAAGAGAGAATAGTTGCAAAATGACGAGCTGCCAAAATTTGCTATTTTTGTACATACACCTGCCAAAAAAAATGAATAGCGCTCTTAACCTGGTAGGAATTAGAAAAACTCCTTTTGGGCATAGCAAATAGACTAGGTAGGTTGTTAATCCAAGTTAAAACACTTCAATTGATCAACTGAGCAGTGAGAACAAGATTTAACAAAATCTTGAACACTCTCGCCATTTTCGGGGCTCTATAGAGATTCGACTAGTGACTAGAAAAAATCTGATTTCTCACAAAGAGTAATTCCAATGAATGTAATTTTGTCAACACCAATTCAATGCACTTTAAAAATCTGAAAAAGTTTACGTATAGCCCAAGATATGTGCTTCTGAAGTTACTATTTTGAGTGAGTATAACAGAGAATAAAACAGAGAAGAAGTAAATGATGAATGTATAGATTCACATATTATTACAACCACATTGGCAATGAATACTTGCACAATGTGAGTAGAATGATAGAGCTATGGAGTAAGCTCTTCAATCTCTACAAATGAACATGAAATGGGCACGAATCAAACTCTCTAATGGTGACTTCCTTCTTGCTCTTTTTATAGCTACTTTTGGAGGTAGTTTTGAATTTGAATCCAAATAACTTCACCTAAAAGTCATGCTAAGAATTAGGAGATATTCTCTCAGCTAATGGGTTTGTGTTTTTAGGTAGTTAGAGCCACGAATTTCCTTTTTACATCATGGATGACTTAAGTTATTCTTTCTTTCACAATTACAAGAGATAAAATATACTCTTTTATAAGAGGTGTTCATATGTCTACACATATGACTACAAATGAACATAAATCAAATCATATCAGGCATGTAGGCTTGGGTAAAATGCACCAACAACTCCTCGTCAAGCCGAACATGCTTGGCGTCCTTTGCAATAGAAAGCTTTCCATTGTTCCTCTGTTTGATCTTGCCTTATGTGCATGTGTGTGCATGCTAGTGTGCTTCTCACTCACACATTTGTGTCTTCACATGCTCACGGACTTCATACCAGTCCTCACATCTCTGTGGATTGACAAGTAAAGGAGGTGGTGCTTATGCTTGAGCTACACCGAATTTTGGTGTCTTTGTCGGGGAGCATTCATCAAGGACGAGCGTGGTGATGGTAAGATCGTAGATTTGCGATGTTGGAAGGTAAAAAATAGTCATTTTTTGTTCTTTTTCTGATTTTTCTTCTCCATCTTCATCATCGTCATCATCACCATCTTTGTACATCTTCATCTTCATAGATCATTTTTGAGCACATTTTTACCATTTTCACATCATTTCTCATGTGTGGGAGTGCAAGAAAGAGCTAGGAAGTGCTTGGGAGTGCATGCGTTTGTGGTGTTCATGATTTTTTGCACATTTGGGACTCATTGCAAAAATTCAAAATTCTCGAGTTTTCAAAAAATCTAGTGGTATTTGATGATCCATAACACCTAGAGGATAACAAAGATAAAACCATTATCTTAGAAGCAATAATCATGTCACCATTTGATAGATCATGAATTGTACATCTATCATCAATAAATTTCACAACGAGTTCAATCTTGGCTAATGTAGAAAATGATAATAGACTTTTCTTGATCCCTAGCACAAATAAAGCATCCAACAAAGTGAAAGAACTACCATCGGCAATAGTCCGAATGATCTTACCAACTCCCATAACATGATACGAGGAGTGTTGGTGCATGTGAGTGAAGTGAAGAAACTATGTTGCGAGGTAATATTTTTGGTTGCCCCACTATCAAAATACCATACATCTGAGTCTACTGCAGACAAACACTACTCATGAGAAGATGGGCCAAAACTACAAACAGTAGTTAACACCCATTCTTCATTGTGCACAAGATTATCAGACTTTGCTTTTTTTGTAAAGGCCTCTACAACAACCATGAGTTTGGCCTCTTTCTTCTTTGCCTCTTTCGCAGCCAATTTTGTGTAAAGAGAGATGATTGATGCAATCCAAAGATTAGTTGGTGCTGCTACAACCAGCTTCACACCAGCCAACTGAGAATTCTGAGTTGGTTAGTAGACCTTTTGAGCCTCCTAAATCTTGAAAAAATCACCCAAGTCCTTTGGAACAAGTATCTCAAAAGTTAGAGTCCAGAGAGACTAGTTGCAAAATGAGGAGCTGCCAAAATTTGCTATTTTTGTACATACACCTGCCAAAAAAAATGAACAGCGCTCTTAACCTGGTAGGAATTAGAAAAACTCCTTTTGGACATAGAAAATAGACTAGGTAGGTTGTTAATCCAAGTTAAAACACTTCAATTGATCAACTGAGCAGTGAGAACAAGATTTAACAAAATCTAGAACACTCTCGCCATTTTCGGGGCTCTATAGAGATTCGACCAGTGAGTAGAAAAAAACTGATTTCTCACAAAGAGTAATTCCAATTAATGTAATTTTGTCAACATCAATGCTCTTTAAAAATCTGAAAAAGTTTACGTATAGCCAAAGATATGTGCTTCTGAAGTTACTATTTTGAGTGAGTATAACAAAGAATAAAACAGAGAAGAAGTAAATGATGAATGTATAGATTCACATATTATTACAACCACATTGGCAATGAATACTTGCACAATGTGAGTAGAATGATAGAGCTATGGAGTTAGCTCTTCAATCTCTACAAATGAACATGAAATGGGCACGAATCAAACTCTCTAATGGTGACTTCCTTCTTGCTCTTTTTATAGCTACTTTTGGAGGTAGTTTTGAATTTGAATCCAAATAACTTCACCTAAAAGTCATGCTAAGAATTAGGAGATATTCTCTCAGCTAATGGGTTTGTGGTTTTAGGTAGTTAGAGCCACGAATTTCCTTTTTACATCATGGATGACTTAAGCTATTCTTTCTTTCACAATTACAAGAGATAAAATATACTCTTTTATAAGAGGTGTTCATATGTCTACACATATGACTACAAATGAACATAAATCAAATCATATCAGGCATGTAGGCTTGGGTAAAATGCACCAACAACTCCTCCTCAAGCCGAACATGCTTGGCCTCCAAATAAGTCTTCAATTGTACTTGATTTCTTGCAAGCCAATCATTAACTTGAATCTACTCAATTTTGTACCATCAAGAGCTTTAGTCAACATGTTTGCACATTGCATATCTGTAGAGACATAGGATAGCTGACTTCTCCCGTACATAATGGTAGTGGATCTCAATATGCCTAGTTCTATCATGGTATACCGGATTAGCTGCAAGATGTAGTGAGCTTGTGTTGTCACCAAAAATGTGAGGTGTTGAAAAATGAAGTCCAACATCTATATACAAAGATTTTAACCACATGATTTCTTGAGTTTCATTAGCCAAAACTCTATATTTGGCTTCAATAGAAGTTAATGCCACTGTTGGTTGCTTCTTGGATGACCAAGAAATGATTTTTGAACCTGCAAATGATACATATCCGGATGTGCTTCTTCTATCATCTCTAGATCTGGATAAAACAAACCTATATCCACCCTTGTGAGTGTTGCATAGTTCAAAATTCCAACAAAGCTTTGATAGCTTGTGATGTCTTCAATTGTCTCTCCTTCATAAGCACTAAGCTTATGATTTTGCTCCATAGGTGTACCTCCACACTCGGTGTTTTCCACATTGAACTTGATGAGCATGTCATGCACATACTTTGTGTGATGTATATACCTGAACCAGTGTAGACTAACTCCTATCCAAGAAAATACGCGAGTGGTCCAAGATCACTTATTTTGAACTCCTCCTTCATTTGATTCTTTACTTGTTTGATCCCTTCAAGATCATTTCCTGTGATAATAATAACATCAACATACACATGTAGATAGAACTGTCAGGCAAGACTTCATTAGTAGAAATCAATTGTTCCTTCAAATCTTTGATCTTTGTCAGAAAACTATCCATCGAATCTCCTTCATTCATGTGCTCACTCTCCAATTTTTTTTGAAGGTAAGCAACACGTGCCTCATTCCTTGCTTGGTATAAAGTGGTAAGTGTATCCCAAGCATCCATAGTTGTTCTACAAGAGCAAATGTAAGGAATAATGGCATGTTTGATAGATAAGGTGTTGGCACTCAAGGTCAAGCACAAGGCAAAAGAATGCTTCAAAGAAGTGGGAACATAAGAAGAGGGATCACTTAGGGAGATCCAAGAAGCACACATCCAAATTTTAGAAGAAACCCCCATAAAAATAGTGATTTTTATCATTAAAAACAATTGTAAATATCATTTCTCATTTTGCAACTCCATTTTGTTCAAGCCAAGGAGTCCTCAAGCTTGAGGAGTATTAGAAGTAGCTAGCTACCAATTTTCATAATTTTTAGAGTCTGTTTGAGCCCCCAAATAATCCTTGGAACCTAATTTTTAACTAAGCGAGACACTAGGTCTGGACAGGGCCAAAACTAGTCCAAAAACTATAAAGAGAACTAGAGAACTTGTTTTTGAGGTTAGCATTTTTGAGGTGAGCTTCTTAGTAGTCTGGGAGAGATTTGAGCTTTTCTAAGAGAGTTCCTTTGCAATAGAAAGCTTTCCATTGTTCCTCTGTTTGATCTTGCCTTATGTGCATGTGTGTGCATGCTAGTGTGCTTCTCACTCACACATTTGTGTCTTCACATGCTCACGGACTTCATACCAGTCCTCACATCTCTAGGAATTGACAAGTAAAGGAGGTGGTGCTTATGCTTGAGCTACACCAAATTTTGGTGTCTTTGTCGGGGAGCATTCATCAAGGACGAGCGTGGTGACGGTAAGATCGTAGATTTGCGATGTTGGAAGGTAAAAAATAGTCATTTTTTGTTCTTTTTCTGATTTTTCTTCTCCATCTTCATCATCGTCATCATCACCATCTTTGTACATCTTCATCTTCATAGAATTTTTTCATTTTTGAGCACATTTTTACCATTTTCACATCATTTCTCATGTGTGGGAGTGCAAGAAAGAGCTAGGAAGTGCTTCGGAGTGCATGCGTTTGTGGTTTTCATGATTTTTTGCACATTTGGGACTCAGTGCAAAAATTCAAAATTTTCAAGTTTTCAAAAAATCGTGACTTTCTCAAAAAATCATGATTCTTTAGAAAAAATTCAATTTTTTTCCTCGCATAAAAAGTTGTGAGAAAATCATGATTCTTTGAAAGTGAGAAAATTTCTATTCTCTGGAATTGTGCATTTTGAGAAAATCACGATCCTCTGGAATTGTGCATTTTGAGATAATTGTGATCCTTTGGAAGTGTGCATTTTGAGAAAATCGTGATTCTCTAGAATTATAGATTTTGAGAAAATCGCGATTCTCTAGATTTAGTGCAGTTGAGAAAATCACGATTCTCTAGCCTTAGCAAAAATTGAGAAATTTGTGATTCTCTAGACTTGGGAAATTTGAGAAATTTGTGATTCTCTGCTTGGTGATATTGAGAAAATCGCGATTTCCTATACTTAGAAAATTTGAGAAAATCATGATCCTCTTGCTTATAGATTTTGAGAAAGTCGCGATTCTCTTACCTTGTTGGATTCAAGAAATTTGTGATTCTCTGCATTTTGGAGTTTGAGAAAATCACGATTCTCTAGACTTAGAAAATTTGAGAAATTCACGATTCTTTGGATTTGTGGACGATTTCCTAGACTTAGTGATTTTGAGAAAATTGCGATTTCTTGCACTTGGATTTTCAGAAAGTCGTGATTTTCCTGGACTTAAAAGATTTGAGAATTTTGTGATTCTCTACTTAGTAGATTTTGAGAAAGTCTCAATTCTTTGGATTGTAGATTTTGAGAGAATCGTGATTCTTTGGTTGTTGCACTTGTAAAAAACACAACTTTCTGGCTGCCTGATTTGCAAAAAATCATGATTCTCTAAGAGGTTATGTTTGCCTGTTTTAACCCCTAGAAGCTTGACTGGACATAACTTTCTCATATGAAATTCGTTTGTTGTGATTTTGGGTTCATTGGAAAGCTCATTTTGAGTATTACAAGAACATTGACTGGATACGATAAAACTAATATGTGGAGTTATAAATATAGTATCTTGAAGTTGACCCTCAGGTGGAAATAGGAAACCAAGGGGGCTCCAAAGGATTTTGAGCAATACAAAGGGGGAAAAAGAGTCTTTAAAAATACTTGAATCAAAATATCTATCAAATAAATTAGAGTGAAAGTTTGATCTAACCTTGGGACATTTACAGTCCTATTGAGATGCATTCAAGGGTGTCAAAGAAAGGTGCCAGGTGCATTACAAGTTTGGGAATGTGTATCTGGAGCATTCAAGTGTAATCAAGGGAGAGCAACTTGAGGTTGGAATCATAAATAACCCCCTCAATCAATTCTTAGCTAAGGCTAAATACGAGTAGTGATATTAATTAATTAGGGCTATGATAGGTACAACTCAAGTCCAAGAAAACCATAATTTCTCAAGTTCAAGCATAGCCAAGATATTGTTGCAATAAACCCTACGGGAAAAGGACTTAAGTGGATTGATCACATCTCAAAGTGCAAAAAAACTCTAGAACTCCTAACGAAGACATTTGTCAAGTAAGGTTATATTGAAGAATTCTATACAAGAACAAATAATTGATCCAAAAGAACATTTCAACACGATTGTACTTGGGAAAAGTGGGACTGATAGACAAAGCTTATGAACTTGAGGTCGGGTAGATACCTAGGTCGGGATAGATAAAGCATCAGATACTCTGAAGCTAATGTCAATCACATAACAACTTACTGGTTATCCCTATGTGCTAAGTTCGGACACAAGTGATTCAAAAATGTCCTTTAGCATAGAAAGACATGCAGGTAGCTCAGGTACTGCCTATTTACAGACACCAGAAGGTCCCTATAAGACACAATTGGAATATGTTAGGACCAATTGATTAGGTTCTTGCATCTATGAGGATGGTCTGAGGCAGTCTGTTGTCCAACTCAAAAATTCATATCAATCCTTTGGACTTGAACACCCAGTGGTCAAATTCGAAGAGGGTTCATATATTGACAAGCAAGGAACCATGTATGTGCTTACCAGCTTACTTGATATGACAGATGAGTTTGGAAATATCATTCCTGAGAATGAAATAGGAGACCTAGAGCAAGGGGAACTAGGATGAGAAAGTCTCCTAGGGGCAAGTTAGTTTTGACCAGAGTGATCACTCCAGATTGGATCCCTCAAGACAACAAAAGCATAGAACTATTCTTGAATAGAGAAATGGAGGAAGCATTATGGAGATTCAAGCCAGATCAACCTAACCCAATAATCACCTTCTTGAATAGAGAAACGGAGGAAGCCTTATGGAGATTCAAGCCAGATCAACCTAACCCAATAATCACCATCTATAAATTCAAAGACCCTAAGACACAAGGCAAAGTTGTCTATCTAGATAACACATCGAAGAGAATGTTCTTGATAACAGAGCATGACAGGCATGCATACACTTGGAAGAGTGAATTGATTTTCCTGCCTGCAAGGTCTAATGTTTCCCATGGCCTCCAAGGAGTAGGATCATCCCACACTCATGAAACCCAATGAGAATGAACTAGAGAGAGACCTAAAATAAGCTTTGCAAACACTATGGGTAGAGATCGATCAGGATTTGAAAATGAAAGACCTGAAAGAGAGAGACATAGAGCACAAAGGCATCAAAGAGATGAACATGATTTTCCATTGCCTAGACCGCGAGAGCACCCAAGAACCCTTAGACTCTCTTAAGTGGTTAAAGCGATGAAGAACTATTTTGATGGGTCAGAAGATCCTTATGATCATGTGTCCGAGAGTATCAAGTCTGCCTGAACCCAAAAAAGTGTGTGTTCATGGTATAACAAGGTAAGATCTTAGGTCATATTGTTTCTAAGAACGGAATATCAATAGATGAGGACAAGGTCAGAGCTATAGCAGAGTTATCAAGGCCAAGGAATGTTAAAGAGGTACAAGCCCTTATGGGCCATTGTGGATACTACTGCAGGTTTATTCACATGTATGTGATCATAGCTAAACCTCTTTATGCCTTGTTGACAAATTTTGAGTGGAACAACGAGTGTGAAAATTCCTTCAATGAACTAAAGAGACGTTTGTGCACAGCATCAATACTAACCGCTCCTGATTGGAACAAACCATTTCATCTCCATGTGGATGCATCCAATGATGCAATAGGATGTGTGCTAGCACAACCCATAGGTGAAGGAAATCTAGATTTTCCTATATAATATGCTAGCAGACAGCTAAACGTGGTTGAACAAAACTATACAACAACAAAAAGAGAAGGCTTAGGTGTGGTATACGCCGTGAAGAAAGTTTAGACACTATCTATTGGCCAACAAGTTCAAGTTTTTCATTGATCATCAAGATTTATTATATTTGGTCAATAACCTTGCAATACAAGCCGCTTAGTAAGATGGTTCCTCTTACTAATGGAATATGACTTTGAAGTGGTTGTTAGAAAAGGTAGAACCCACCTCAGTGCAGATCATCTTTCTCGCATCACTTCAGGTGAGCCACCACAAGGAGTGTCTGATGAACTACCCGATGCTTATTTGTTCAATTTAGAAGTTGTTCCTAAATGGGCAAATAAGTTGGTACCTTTTCAAACCTTTAGACTCGCAAATAAGAATGTGAAGATGAACAAAGATGAAATTGTAAGATCACAAAAATACAAATATTGGCAAGAAGTATGTACAAACAAGATAGAGAAGGTGTACTAGCTTGTTGTGTCAAGGAGGATGAACATAACAATTGGTTGCAACAAGCTCATGAAGGATTGCTAGGAAATCACTATTCTAAACAATGAACATTGCAGAGTCTGAAATGTTTAGGAGTGTATTGGCCTACTATGGATAGAGAAATACATGAGTGGATTAAGAATTGTCCACTGTGCCAAGAGAGACCTCCAGTGGAGCATGCTACCCTTTATCACGTGTCATTAATTCCATAATGGGAAGCTTGGTGGAATTTATGAAATCGACGACACTACCCAAGGAGGCTAGTCTAGCAAGAAAATGAAGCATGGAGCAAGAGGCTCAGGACTATGTCGTAGTTGGATACAACCTATATCAAAGAGGTAAAGATGGTTACCTAAGATTGTGTGTTCATGAATTAGACTATTTGAAAGTCTTAGAAACTACACACAGTGGTGTTGCAGGTGGACACTTCGGGCCTGATCGAGTAATTAAGACCATTCTATTCTCAAGACTTTGGTGGCCCACTCTTCATATGGATGCACATACCTATGTGAAGATATGTGACACATGCCAACATGCCCAATATCCAATTAGGAGACATGAGATGCCTTTGAGGCCAATGATGGGAGGATGCGCATTCTCGAAGTGGGATATAGACTTTGTAGGACCTATTAACCCCCCAGCTAGAAACTCCCATGCAGAATACATTATTGTAGCCACAGAAGTCAAAGCCACAACAAAGAATGATGTTCAAATGAAGACGAAGTTCTTATTCTAGAATGTGTTCACCAGATAGGGGTTACCAATAGAGTTAGTAATGATAGAGGTACACACTTCTTGAATGAAGTCATTGAAAACCTTCTTCAAGAATTCATGGTGATACATAAGAAGTCTTCTCCCTATCATCCACAAGCTAACGGACAAGACGAGAGCAAAAATAAGATCCTATGTAATGTATTGACAAAATTGGTAGATAATAAACGCTCATATTGGGATAAACAAATTCATCATACAATTTGGGCTTACCAAGTTGCCTACAAAACGGTACTCGATGCCACCCCATTTCAAATGGTCTTTAGACAAAATTTTTTGTTACCATTAGACTTCTTGATCCCGACTCGAAAAGTATCACAAGAACACGACTGGAATGGACATGAGTTGTCCTCTAGGATATTTGATCTAGAACGCTTACGTGAGACTAGGCTACCAGTGATAGCAGGCATCTACGCTGCAAAGAAAAGACAAAAGGCATACTTTGATGCTTACATCAAGAATAAAAGATCGAAAGAGGGAGACCTATTGTTGGTTTATACACTAAAGCAGCATGCTCGTAAATTGAAAAAAAGAGGATATGGACCCGTGATCATTAATAGAATTTCCACTAGTGGTGCGATTCAATTGGCCATGCTAGAAGGTGACATCTTGCCAAACTATATTAGTGGATATAGAGTCCAGTTGTATCAAGACCCTCTTACAAAGGATATGCTAATGAGACTCAACACTACTAAGAAGCAAAAGGCAGAAGAATTAAGGGTTAGAGATGAAGCACATGCAAAGGCTAGAGAGCACATTAGGAAAAATAAGTTAAGGTGACAAGGCCTAGATGTTGATTCCAATGCCCCAAGATATCACATGGCCATGTTCCAAACATTGGGTGTAATTGCTTCTCGAATAATCAATCGACGTCCCTTTCTAACCATAGAGGTAGGACAAGGAAAGAGTGTAAGAACTGTGAGAGCCTTGATTGACTCAGGTGCAGCAGCTAGTGCAGTTCAACTTTCATACTACCAAGACCTGTAATTGAATATTGATCCGACAGAATCTTATCTCATAGGATTGGGATGTGTGGAAACCCCTTGTCTGGGAGAGGTGGAACTTCCCATCTACCTTCAAGATGTCCCAATCACAGTCAAAATGCTAGTGTGTCAAGATGAGGACCTTACAGAACCACTTTTCTTGGGTCAAGATTGGATTTATGACCATGCAGTCAAATTAAACATAAGAAGTGGACTTCTCCAAGTATGGGTACATGTCCAATGCATTACAATAGAATTAGAGAATTTCATGATAATAAATCTAGGTATCACCCATTCTCTTAGTTCTTCTCAGACTAATCTTAGCGAAAAAGATGTTGTATGTGTCCAAAGCTCGATGATGCAGAAGGATGCTACCTCCAACAAAAGAGTCAAAGACCTATTGAAACTTCCTTCTTTTATCGAGTCTCAGCCATTTGTAGTTGTTCAACCATAGAGGCAAGAGAAACAACACAAAAATTGTTGTATCAACTAGACAAACAAATTTCAAGAAGAAAGTAGTTTCACACATGAAGCAGATCTAGGTACAAAAGGGAGAGTAAGCAATCACACTAGTGCAAGCAAATTCATTACGGGAGAAGCAGCAAAGAAAGACAAGACAACAAGTAGCAGAATAACAAAGATATCTATCTCAACGAGCACTCAAAAATGTGGGTACTAAAGCAATCAAGGAAGGTCGACCATGCTAAGGTAAAAATTTGGGTGCCTATGAAATTAGCTAATTCTCAACAAGGGCGATTACACATATGGGTACCCAAGGAACTCTTACATGCATAGACACCTATGACATCCCTCACAAGCAAAGTCTCAACAGAGAAGCCAAGGAGAGGCAATAGTCAGAACGAAGCTCAGAGATCAAAAGAAGTTCAACTCACCTCTTTGGCAATAGTAAGAAGGCAATCATCAAGGCTATGGGTTTGGAAGCCAAAAGCACAGGTAGCATCCACAGAACCAAAGAGCCAACCACGAGGGATACAAAGTTCACAAAACAATCCAAAGATGAAGAATCCAAACATGATCTATACGTAGTTGAGCACTATGCTAAAATGGATGCCTATAAGGAGGAATGATCAGTTGTCATTCAACCATCAACTGATTGCATCATTTTGAGATCCAATGGCTACCTCCAAATAAAGATTGCATCGATATTTGCAAGTAACATAGGAAGCCTGGACATGCGAAAACCGTGTGCTCCTTGCACAACCCTATCTTTTGCACCATTTAGTCATGCATTTCTAGAATATGCATTAATATAGGGCCCCATTACATAGCCGTGCATAGACACATTTGATACTAACATCTTTCCTCTTGTTTTGTGACATTTCTCCTCAAAAAAAAAAAAAAACAAAAAAAAAGAGAAAAAGCGGAGAAAAATATACAAAAAAAAAAAGAAAGGAAAGAAATAGGGACAAGTCCATGTGCTCAAAGAATCTCATCAGTGAATCATCAACAAGGGCATCTTTCAACAACGAGAGACAAGACCATGGTCAATCACCATGATGGGATTACAACATGAAGAGATGAACATCGACCATCCATTCACCAGGGTAATAATCCCCTGCTTTGGCAACACTATAACAATGATAGATTAGGAAACCTCTTCATCAGCATACCCTTGAGCACTTAGCTCAAGACCCAATTTTTTTCACCATAATTCTTACATTGCATTCCCAAGTAAGCATGCATAGGGCCACATTACAAGGCCATGCACAAGGCACATATTTTCTTCAACCCATGCACTTACACACTTACCATCATTCATCATGGGACATGAGTACTTAACATTATAACTATGAAACCCATAGTTGAAAGATCTAGAGGACATCAAGGATGACATCAATACATAAGACGCAGTTCATAGGCAACAATGGCTCAACATCAACATGGAAAACCTCTTTTGGGCAACTAGCCATTCTTGGAAGCCGTGGTCATGCTAGAATCCAAGGAAGCAGTACACACAAAGCGACTCAACCTCGCAAAGGCTAGCAACACCATAATGGAGACCCGGACAATAGACCCCGCTACATTTGGAAGACCAACCGCTCTTGCTGATACATGATGGACACTACCTCTCAAAGTACTATAGGCAATACCCACTCCAACAAGGGTCTGTGAGGGATGATAGACTCGAGAGGGGGGGAGTGTTGGCACTCAAGGTCAAGCACAAGGCAAAGGAATGCTTCAAAGAAGTGGAAACATAAGAAGAGGGAGCACTTAGGGAGATCCAAGAAGCACACATCAAATTTTTAGAAGAAATCCCTATAAAAATAGTGATTTTTATCACTAAAAACCATTGTAAATATCATTTCTCATTTTTGTAACTCCATTTTTTCAAGCCGAGGAGTCCTCGATCTTGAGGAGTATTAGAAGTAGCTACCTATAAATTTTCATAATTTTTAGAGTCCGTTTGAGAGTGTTTCTTATCCAATGTTTCTCTTTATCTTTTTCATTTTTCTTTCTTTCTTTCCTCTAAAAATGAACAACTATTTCATGCTTATTATATAGTGTTTTTTTGTTTAAACGTGATGGTTTACGATGTTAAAATGTTGGCATACAATATAGATTTAGGTTTTGCCCCAAATAAGTCTTGGAAGCTAATTTTTAACTAAGTCAAACACTAGGTCTGGACAGGGCCAAAATAGTCCAAAAACTATAAAAAGAACTAGAGAACTCATTTTTGAGGTTGGCATTTTTGAGGTGAGCTTCTTAGTATTCTGGGAGAGATTTGAGCTTTTGTAAGAGAGTTCCTTTTCAATAGAAAGCTTTCCATCGTTCCTCTCTTTGATCTTGCATTATGTGCATGTGTGTGTATGTGTGTGCATGCTAGTGTGCTTCTCACTCACACATTTGTGTCTTCACATGCTCACAGTCTTCATACCCGTCCTCACGTCTCTTCAGATTGACAAGTTAAGGAGGTGGTGCTTATGCTTGAGCTACACAATGCTATCAATGCATGTGCTTGAGCATCTTTTCCATCCCAACGAATTTTCTCTATAGTAGGTGCGACAAGAACCACAATACGAATAGGAACATGAAGAATATCATCATCTTCAACACTGTTTGCATCACCTTTAGAAACTAATTTTGCAGGTGTAATAGGACATTTTTCAACACCCTACATAATGTTCCATAGTCCTTTTGAAACCAATACATGATGCATCATATAAGCCCATAATGGATAATTGGTACCGTGCAACTATCTCCAATAGCCAACATATGGAATACATCACAGCTTTTAGCCATGGCCACTCACTAAAATACCCTAATGCAAAAAAATGATTGTATCTCAAAAAGTTGAACAAAACTAACCTATCAAGTTTTGCTAAACCTATAGTAGACTTCGAGACATTTATACTAGAGAACCAAAACCTACATATATCTTTGGCACAAAAAGACAAAATTGCCATTCGGAGGCTGAAATGAGCTCATACTGCAATTTTGACATGAAACAAAAAATTTATTTTAAACTCCTAATCACCCTGAATATGGTCACCAAATTTCACGCAATATTGAGACTATGACTAGAGGGGTGTCGACGATGCCCTAAATGAAGCAGTGACATGCTACGATATCAATTGCTAGAGTTTGAGGTCTTTGGAAGCACGTGAACAGCATAAGGAAGAAGAAGAATCTTGGAGCACAACACACAATACTGAATGTATTACCACTAGAATGTACAAAGATATCTAACCCATTAGGGTTATAGGCCTATATTATACAAGCTTGGGGAAAAAAAACCTCCTAAAGAGGGAAAAAAGTGCCCCAACAGTCGTACAGTGTTCACACACATCACTACCTAAATATATCAATAAATCATTAGGAACAAGCATTCATCAAGTTCAAGAAGACATTGACAATAGCACCCATCTTGATATCACTAGATTTTTCATTGCCATTTCACCTATATAATGGATGCTTCCCACATTGCAGTCTTAACAATGCTCATGCAAAATCATGAAAAAGGATGGTTTAACCCTATCTAATATACAAGAAGAGATCTAAATCCTATAGAAAATAATTACATGGTAATAGAATATGAATGCTTAGGCATGAACTTTGGTCTTTAGAAAAATCAACACTAATTATTGTCAAATAACTCATCATTCACATCAATCCCCAAGCACTTATCTACTTGATCAAGAAGCAAAAACTATCCAGGAGACTAGTAAGATGGATTTGGCTTATGAAAGAATTTGATTGCAATGTAGCACAGGCCTCAATAGTAAGGGGCCATTGCAAACTTTCTCAACAAATTCAATAGTGACAAAGTATTGTAGCACATATTGGATAAAGTACCTGATGCTACACTATTCACATAGAACGAGGACAATCAATATATTGTGTAAGGGAAAGGAAAAAGGAAAAAATTATCCTTACAAAGAAAAACTTTGTTAGTGATCAACAACAGAGACCCGGAAAAATGTTTATTAAGACTGTATTTTGGGAGAAATGAAGCATTCATCCTTCCCAAAAGATGGTTCAGTTCGGGCTACTCAAAAATTGAAGCTTGTACATAGTGATGTATGTGGTCCTATGCAAACACCTTCTTTTGGAAACTATCTTTACTTCGTGACTTTGATTGATGATTTCTACAGGCATGCATGGGTATATCCACTAAAAGCAAAATCCAAATCAAACACTTTTTGGTTTTGGCTAAAAATATGTCAGCATGTAAAATGGGCACCCTCCATTCTGATCGAGGGGGGGAATATATGTCTTCTGACTTTAATGCATTTCTAGTTGAACATGGGGTAAAACATTAGTGTACAGTGCCGTATACACCTCAACAGAATGGAGTTTCTAAACAAAAGAACCAGTCACTCATGGAGATGGTGAGGTGTATGGTGAAGAGTCAAGCTTTACCACATAGTTTCTGGCTTGAGGTTGTCATGTGTACAGCATATGTACTTAATCGGTGTCCCACTAAAGCACTGCAGTATATCACTCCATATGAGGCTTGGCATGGTTGCAAGTCATCTGTTGCTCATTTGCATGTTTTTGGTTGTCGGGCATATGCAATAGTACCTGAACAACATCGCAAGAAATTGGACGATAAAGCAGTAAAATGTATTTTTGTTGGGTATAGTTCTGAAAGCAAAGGTTATCATCTGTATGATCCGCAGACTAAACACATTTTGGTTAGCCGTGATGTTGTTTTTGTGTAAGCTATTCAACCTTTACTTTCATGTACAAAGGAGACATATGTTAGCTCCAAAGATGTGTATGATACTTTGTTGCCTCTTTTTACAGGTGGACAGTCTCGTGCTGGTTCTAATGAGGCAACTTCTCAGCCTTTACAGGTTTCTATGATGATGTAGATCATTCTATTTCTGATGCAGATTTACATGATGCACTTGCTGATGAGAGAGCTCATATTGAGGAGGCAAAAACTATGCCAAAATGGTTGGTGCAAACTTTGTGTGATCGCAAATTAATGCACCTCTATCATATTGTACTTTTCAAGCTTTCATAGTGTCTTTTTTGCATCAGATTGCTATGCTATGGATACCTCTAGTCTCTATGATGAGATTGAGCCTGTTTTGTTTGATGAAACACAAAATTCTGAACATTGGATGGTTGCCATGGAATCTGAATATGATGCTATCATGAAAATTGGTACCTGGACTTTATGTGACTTGCCTCCTGGCAAGAAGGTCATTGGCACTAAGTGGGTATACAAGCTGAAGCATAAACTTGATGTGACCATCCGTAGCAATCGCAAAGAGAAGAGGGGCCAAGGGGCATCCTTGCTTGATAGAATGTTTTAATCGAATATCTTGAGAAAGTTTTCCATTGATGTTTATCTATGCATACACATTCCCCATCAGTGTTGAGATCATCTTAATGAACTTATGGCCATAGCACAAGTCGTTCAGAGATTGGAGAATGAAGCCCCACTTAAGTCTTTTACAAGCTTTGCCAAAATCGATCTTAAGGAAGAGGACATCTTGAGTAGAATCTTGAGAAAAAACCACTCTTTATGTTTTACGCAGTTGAAGTCAACGTTCTCTGCGGGAAAGGAATTTTCACGGGTCCAACAACTTTTCGGAATAGTGCACCAAAAGAGAGGGCCTCTTGCCACACCAGACATAATGCAATAGTCACAATGTCCTTGAAAAACTCATTGATTAGTCCATCTAGCCCCGAGCATTTGCCATTAGGAAAAGAATCAATAACTTCAAGAATTTCATCATCCAAAATGGGATCTTCAAGAAGAGGCTTCATATTTTGTGGAATTCTTTTGGATCTTACTCTAGAGATGGTCACCATGCAATGACACCTATGAGGAGAAAGAGGCGTGGAAACCCCCAAAAGGATTGACAAACAATGCACTATTATCTTCATTCATCTTGCACTCAACCCCATCAATATCCATCATGAATGGGATCGCGTCCTTGGATTGCTTCTTTCTGAGGAGGTTGCACATCTCTTTAGTAGTTTTGTCCACCTTTCGTGCCCACCAATCTTTAAAGTATATCTATAGATTCTTTCTTTGAATTTCTTCTTTGTATATAAGCATGCCTTTGATTTTTTGGGGCCTACTTTAGTGATTAGAGTGACCTACGTTTACTTCTTCCTCAAGATGCCTGAGCCTTCGATAAGGAATTTCTCTTCAAGTGCAACAAATGTTTTGAAGATTTTTCTAAGTCCTGACTAAGATGTGTTGTGTCTTCATGACCACTATCCTCCAGCACTTGCTGGCAAGGTGTGAGTAGAAAAGGCCGAGTTCTAGGCCATGGTATTGCTAGACCGAGGGAAATGAGAAGGATGTCGGACTAGCATGAAACCATGGGGCTTTTTTGAGATTGATGACCATCTTGAAGTTAAGCACCATAGGGTAGTGATCAGAGACAACAAGGTCCACACACTAGGAGAGGGAAGGGGGATCCCACTTATTGATGATATTCTACACAACATAGATCTTGTCAAGTCTAACTTTCCTCAAGTCGACTCCTGAATGGAGGTTCTCATCTTTTATCTCCACCAGATTTAGATGGAGCTTAACTTGGTCCCAGACATCCTTCTCATGACCATCAATCACCCACCCTTTATTCCCCCACCATATTAAAGTCCCCACAAAGGACGATGTTCAGGGGTAGCGATTGCAAACTGGCAATTCTGTATGCATCAATATTGGAAGCATACATAGAGACAATGGTGAACTACACATGATCGCCAAAGGAAGCACCAATCCACCAATGGTTCATATCCACTTTGGTATCCACAATTCTAGCGAACCAATTTTCTTTAGTGTCGATAGTTGGGCTGCCATTTCCCCTAGGATGCACGATGAGATGAACTTTGAGTTTAGGCTTCTACTGTGGATCCACTGACCGATGACTCAGCCGCCATTTCCCTTTGGGTGCATGATCAGATGAACTCCAAGTTTAGGCTTCTATTGTGAATCCACTGACCAATAACGGTCGCTTGTGAGGAGTCAAACAACCCTCTAACATTGAAAGAGGCGATTATCATTATCGATTAAGTTCTTTTTGGGGAGGGGCCTTTATCCCTCTTTTTCTTGTTTTTCTCATCATCTTTTTTCTTCAAGGTGGAGGGGTCTTGACATAGGATTTTACCCTTAAGGGGGCTTTTCTATGGTATCTCAGCCGATTCTTTTCCTTTGCCAGAAGCCTTTTTTGGAAACAATTCTGATATCCTTTCAAAAATTGTGGATCCTATGATCGAGATTTTTCACTATCTTCTTTATCTTCATTATTGGTGGTGAATCCATCCTCTTTGTTATTAGTGTATCCTTCTTGGTTCTCTTCCTTGAAAGCAAAATCTTTTGGAGTTTCCAATCATTGTGATTCATTCCCACTAGGAATCCAAGTCACAGAGACCCAAAGTTGATGATATCAAGAAGTAACATATGATGATCGCTATAATATTATTATCTCAATCAGTAATAAAAAAAATCATGTAAATAGCTAATGTTATATGTTCTCATGACAAGAGACACTAGAGTGGTGTGAACCCATATTTTAGTTGGATATTGGAGGGCTCTCACATGAGTGCCATGTGGCACTCATGAGAGAGGCCATATATATGTCTTGAGAGATGAAAATATAGCTAGAAAAGATACATGGGGGCAGATAGTCTTATGCCTTGATCTCCGTTTCTTTGCTTCGTAGTTTCAACTAGCATCGACTTCTTCACCATCATCGAAAAACTATGCCCGAATACTCCGAAAATTGGGGGCGATCATCAGCAAAGGCATTCTCGACATGCTATTCACACCACAAGGACTAACCGCAAGAGCTTGGAACTCCCCTCTCCTTGCTCCCCTCTCTAATATGTCTTTAAGGGAATGGGAGTTCTTCTTATGTATTCTGAATTGTTCATTGTGCATGCCTATGTGTGATTAGAAGAACGCCTATGAGCTTCTCTGTGTGGAGGGAAAAAAATCAATTTTGGAATCTCCATCTTCTTGGAGGAGGTGTTGTACCACTTATATTTTATTGGAAAGGACTAGAAAGGATGAAAAGTGGATCAATTTTTCTTAGTTTTGGTTTTTTGAGCTATTGTCACTTGCTCTTGGCATTATTTTCAGTGAGTGCTAAGAACCCCCTCAAACTAAGCGGATATTTCGAATTTTCATTTGGGCCTAGTGAGGAATGCAAATTAGAGCCTCGACACTTAAAAGATCACTTCAAATTAGCTTCAAAAAGCTTGGATTGTATCATAGAAGTGCTTCTAGTGTTATTTTTTTTTCTTGCTTGCTTTATAAAATTTACTTTCATCTATTCTAAACAATATTGTTACTTAATTGGCGGGAGTTAAGATGGAAGCTAAGGACAAACAACCTTCAAAATATACTTCTCCACCTAGGGAGCAAAACCTAGAGGATTTAGACCATAGAATGGAAAAGGTAGAGCAAAAGCAAGAGGGCAAGCAAGAAGAGGAATATTCCTATACATAGCTTCATGATGAGTTTGTGTCGCACAAACAATTCAACGAGCTCAAGGACCAAACCCGTAGGTTAGAGAATCATTGGTAGCATGACCTATCTAATAGAACAACTTAAGTCTCACATGATCTCACTAGAGACTCAAGTTATTTCTTTCTTAGCTAGGAAGGAAAAAGAGATTCCTACTCTTCATGCTATAGAGATGGCTAGGAAGGACATTTCCCTTTCTAGCAAACACAAAGTATAGAGTTCTAGGGAGACTCCCCTTCTGAAGAACTCAAGCCACCAACCTTTATGGGGGATGACCTTGAGAGGAATAAGATGTGGTCTATACTTTCTTGCAAAAGTGGAATGAGCAACGTCAATTGAAGGGCATCCCACCTAAGATCATGTGCTAGAAACGAGTCCCTCACTTGACCCACATGCATATAAGAGGTGAATGAGTCTCAAAGAGGCAAATTCCATCCCTATGGACTAGACTCAATTTGAAACTCCTTTTTGAAAGAGTTTCTTCCTGAGAATGAGGAAGAGAGGAATTGGGATGAGTGGGATAGAATTACATAGAGAGGTAGACCTTTGTCTATTTACATATCCCACTATAGAAAGATCATACTGAAGTTCCAAGGGGTTAGATGATTTCATACGAAAAGAAAGTAAATAAAATAGGTAAAGTATATATAAAAAAGAACAAATAAGCACTCAAAAACAAGTAAATTTAAAAGCAAGGTAAATATTACTTTAAAACTGAAATTAAGCCAACGAAAAAGAAACTTTCCAGAATATTATAGAACATAAATAAGTTCTAAGGATCCACATAAATACTTTTGATTTGGCATGAATTCACAAAAGGATGTAATCTTTATCTTTTAAATGAATTTATTATTTCAGTGAACGATAGAATTG
Source organism: Ceratopteris richardii (assembly GCA_020310875.1). NCBI lineage: Eukaryota > Viridiplantae > Streptophyta > Polypodiopsida > Polypodiales > Pteridaceae > Ceratopteris > Ceratopteris richardii. The sequence goes on along the minus strand of CM035414.1, from coordinate 197,392,007 downwards.
AATCTTCATCTTGTTTTCGTCATTTGAAAGTAAATGGGATTGCCAAAGTGGTCCATCCCTGCCTCAACTTCTTGTAAAAGCGACTATGGCCAATTCATGTGCAACATTAATATTTAACACATTCTTTTTTGTTTCATTTATTAATTCCGAAAATACGAGCCTCAATGAAGCCTTAATTCGAGAGATGGATACGTAAATACATATTTAACACTGAATTCCTTTCATAATAAGATCAATGATTTGTCATTCTCATGTGCGAGTCCAATGAATTACCACGATGACAAGAACTTAGTTAATTACATTAAAGAAACATAGTACAAGGTTCAAAAGTCCTTGTACTACGTAAAAATCCAAACTCTCAGCAATCAAAGCCAATCTTTCCTATTTGTGGTATGTCCAAGCATCATTGAGTCTCCACTTGCAATCATTCCTCCCTTTTACAAGAGCTTTCTTATTTAAGACCCACAATAGACATCCCTTCACTTTACATCCACCAAACAGATCATTCAGGATCAACACTGCCCATAATATAAATTAACACAGACGAACCAAATGAAGCCTAATTGGAGGTGTATAATAAGTGAGATATGTTCAAATTAGAACAGTTGCATTCAGTCATGCTCCATAGCATGTTCTCAAGGTTCCCTCAATCATAAGCATGAAACTGTTTATTTTAGACTGCTCTAAAAAGACAGCCTCCAAGAATGCCATTCAAAAATACAGATATAATTTAATATTGTACTTGCATAGTGATCATTGATTATTAGAATTCAAACTTGAAATCCTATGAAGTTGTATCTTGGCTGTACAATTAAGCATTACACGTGTAGGATACATATCTTGTCTCTATAGATGTCCACAGCCAGTGTACTCATCCAGCATAAATGCACAAATAACAGTAAATGGACAGATTTCACCGATCAAATGTATAACCAAGCCCAAATAATCAAAATATTGTACTAGAGTGATTCTTGACAAGAATTCATTGCCCTCACTAAGCCTTAAGGTCGTCCAAATATGATTAATCCAGATAATATAGGACTTTCAAAAAGTTGAAACTCTTCATGTATGTGTATAATTACACAGATCCTCAAGAAAAACCAAAAAGAGATGAATGTAAAAGCTGAGCTGATAAAATTAGGTTCTCTTGGATAAATGAATTGCTGATACACTTCCGAGGAGTTATATTAGACAGACTCATTGTGTACATGTTAAGCTGATGAATTTACAATAGCCAATAACATGGCTTCTACCATTTCTTTGAGCTTCTAATCTAATCCACACTTGGAAAATAGAAGCTCTTATCTAAATATTTGGTGATCATCATGACAAGAAATGAACACTGTGGGATCAAATAAGTAGGCTGATCAACCACTGAATTCAAGGATTCATGCATGCCGAAAGTCACATGCTGCACCCTTTTTGCACATGCCCCTTGAAAAATACTTACAAAAAAGATCTTTTCTGGGACCGAATCTTCCTTCTCCACCCTGGAAACTATCTTGTCCCCTAAAAAAATGTGCTCGGCCAAATTGCCCTCGGTTATGTGTCTCTCGATTATTTTGCTGAAATGTACCTGGGCCTTGTCTCCAAGGAGACTTTGATGGGAATACCCTCTCATTGCCTCCCTCTATCATACTAGGGCCACTGAAATGATGATCTGGCCCCGGTTTCCTACCTGGTTCTTGCCACTCATTTGCTTGCCTATTTGTACTTCTAAAATCACTAGAATTCGGGATTCCTTGGCCAATTTGGGAAGCGTTATTATGTCCTTGTCCTTGAGGGCCACCTCCAGGAAAATGGTTAGGACGAGGCCCAAATGGGTGCCCAGCATGAGCATTGTTGAAATGAGGAGCCTGTGTACCCATGGGCGGTTGTGCATGTCCTGGGAGAACATTTGTTTGCTCCACTGGCCCAGGGACAACATTAGGAATGTGTGGTCTGACATGGGGAATTGTGGGCACCTGTGTTTGCCCAGGAAGAACATTGACTCCAGCAAGATTTTGAGGATAACCCCTGACATTTGGCCCTTGTGTACTACCTTGTGAAGAACCTGCAGAGAAATTGCTTATGAAGGGACCCTGTATAGTTCCCGACGCAAGAGGACGAGTATTAGTACCTTGGACAGGAGGGAGGGAGGGAGGGACATTTGGAACATGTGCTGGACAAGATTGAATACTCTGAGCGCTAGGCCCTTGAACAGAACCTGGTGGAACACCAGAAACATTGTGCCCCAGCATAGAGCTTGGGAAACTCTGAACAGTCGGCCGTTGTTGTGTGGATGTTGGACCCATTAACATTCCTTGAGCCACCCCAGAGGCAACATTGCCACCATTCTGTCTAACAGGGAAGTTATTAGTATTGATGCCCTGTACTAGAGCACCATTCATATGTGCTCCCTGCAAAGAGCCAGGCATCATGTTTGGATTCTGATTGAGACCCATGGAATCTCTCACAATGAACCTTCCTGCTAGAGCATCTGACAACAATATAGAGGCATCCTGAGACTCAGTGATCCTCCATATTCGCAAATCGACTGGGAAGAGGTTAGTCTTCTCCCACTTTCTTAATTGCTCCATGGAAAAGGGACCCTGCACAGTCCTTGTCGGGTCCAAATAGCACCATATTTTCTCCTTCTCAACATCTGCTAAAACAGTCCCACCGCTGGGTGCAGGGACAAAGGTAACAGAGGGTGCTGGGGCAGGTGTTTGTATTGGTGACACCATTTGCCCTAAACTATCTGCTTGATTGGCCTGGAACTGTAAAGTTGAATCAATATTTTCACTTCTCCTCCATCCACTGCTGCTACTCTGGACATTATCAGCTGAACCGTCAGTCCATCGAACCTCCTTTCTAGTGTAACGTCCCTGGCTCCAGTTAGTTGTTTGGCTATGGAACTTGGCATTATCTACCCATCCAAATTTACTTCCTGAAAAAGCAGCCTTGTTGCTTGGGAAGGGATGTGATGAATTCAGATCCTGCACTTCTAAATCTGGAGCCTGCCGCGTACTCATAGCATCGCTATGATCTCTTGGACCCCAAACATTAACTTTCTGTTGAGGATCATGAAAATTTCTGCGAGAATCAAAGGTATATCCAGTCTCCCAATGACTGTAGTGCTTCTCGGTACCAGACAAGACATTGACCTTATCAGAATACTTTGCCAGAAATTGTGTGCTTTGAGGAACAGGTGTTTCCCCTGGAAGCATGGAGTAAACAGACATCATACATCAGTCTCCTTGATACTCCTTATCAGCACAAGCATATTGTAAGGTGCTTAGGTTGACAGATGTGTAGAAAGACGAGAAAAAACAGAACCTGGCACATCATCTGCTGGAGCCTCCTCTTCTTCTGATTCATAGTCAGGATCCATAAAGGGATCAGCATCAATGTCAAAGGGTGCATTCAAGAGCCTCTCCTGTTCTTCTGGTGTGCTCAAGAGCTGGAGTTTCTCAACACACTCTCTTAATGTGCTAAGGATTGCTCGGTTAAGGACAAACTCTAATACTCTGAATTATAGAGGCAAAATAGAATGTAACATAACTAGAGAAAATGTCGAAAATAATAATTCGAAGACAAGGATATTCTTTCTTGCGACCCTTCTCGCTTGCCCTGTCTCTAAGATGGCTCAGCCTTAAAAGCTCAAACTCTCGCCACTGCAAAAAATAAGAAAGCCAAAAAGAAAAAATGAAGCTAGTTATATAGCTATCCACTGATCCAGTATTTCATTAGTAAAATCAAACACATAAGAAAGCCACATAAGCACTCTCAACACTCACATCTTTCACTTTGGCTTCTCTCAAAGCTCGGGCTCTTTCTTCAAGCTCACCCTACAATGAACACAAAGAAGAATCAGCAATAACAGCTACACAGAAGCAATAAGCTGAGTGTTTCAACCTTAAGCCATAAACATACCACTCTCATGGCTTTGATGAAGCCGCATCTTACACTTTGTCGAAGTCTTTGGCATTCTTCCTGAAATATGATTTGCTCAATATCATTACATTAAACAAATGCTAGAATTAAAAAGGCAATAATTCTTCAATTAACCAAAGTTTTGCTGCAGCCATGTGTAATTACTAATGTTATGGAGTATCATTCTCTGGCATAGACTCAATAGTTTGTTGAATGCATCATTCTCTGACATGGACTTACTTAGAATAACAATTTATAGCCAGCATAAGCGAAACAATGCAGTCCTGACAAAAAGGGGCTCTTAGGAATATAACAACATAATAACACATTACAACCTTCAATAAATGCAGAATTACAGTGTGCTTCAATGGATCACGTATAACAGTTGTATGAATGAAGCATATCACTCTGCCATGCACATAAAATAACAATATTTTACAAATGATGCAACAATCACATTTTCTCCCTGCTCACACCATGTCAAGCTCCCCCCATGTGTGATCAAATGGGTACAAAGTATGAAAAGGATCTCCAGCACATGTAATCATGTACTGGGCACTCAGGCTATCACACGAGTGCTCGGATGTGTAGGAAGTATGAAAAAAATCTCCAGCACATGTAATCATGCACTGGGCACTGAGGCTATCACAGATCTCATCCTCTGAATCTCTGACTTATGTCAGTTGGACACCTTGAATCCAGAGACCCTTGGCGTGCATGCTCCCTGGCTCTCAGCCTCCTCAAGTGGGCGCCCAGACTCTCTTGACGGATCCATTGCTTCCCTCAATGGCTCTGAAAAAAGTGTATAAGGAGCCCGGAGCATTGTCTCATGCCATCTCTCTTAGGAAGAGGACTATGCAAGACATTGTTTCTGTGCCTCTGCAGCTCAAGTAGACATCTGCCCGGTTTCCTGGAGTTGAACGTCCTCGACAACTTGGATAAAGAAGAGAATGCACCCAATATATATGTATCTATATCTATATCTGATCCCTGTGGAGGGGCAGGGGCACCTGCATGGGGAATGCTCAGTCACACTGTATCTAATGAGCAGCCTAAATATCCTCTATTGGGGTCCTAGCGGACTTTGCCTCTCTCACCATCCAACTGATAAGAGGGAACCCTGAGTTGCCCAGTGACTACTCTAAATGCATGTAATAAATATAAATACTACATCAAAATAATCAGGCCACTCAATGAATCCCAACTTTGAAAAGTGCATACGGTACTCTTTTATGGTACTGCATTTTGGATGGATGGGGCTCCTGTGGGCTAAGCCATCTCTCTGATACACATTTGCTAAACCACCTGTCTGATCACTTTGTTCCTCTCACCACGTGAGACTGGACTAATACATCCATCTTCTGTATACTGGACTGACAGTAAGCGACCAACATCCAAACATGCTCATAGAGCCAATTGGGTCATCTGACTATACCGTGAGTTTGCATCACAATCCCTGCATCACTCTAGAAGCCTCAAAAGCTATACGTCAACCCTGATAATAAAATTCCACTATCTGAAAGATTGCCTCCACAAGCACACTGATCTTGCCAAATACTGTTGAATGTTCTAATGAAGTCAGGTAGGACCAATATCTCAATATGAATCAGCTATGACCATGTGTATAATGGTAGGTGAGGGGCTCAAACCACACTAGATACATGTGCCAGGATACATAGAGTCCCCCCTTTCATGGATGGAAGTCAGTGTAGTCTTAAGTTCGCTGCGGTGAGAATCCCTATGCAATTGCACGATTAAAGCAATTAGCAAAAGTGCCAAGACGACTCAGTAATAAATAAGATGCTCTGCCTATTGCCCAGTATGATCTGCTGTTCTCCATGTTATAGTATCTGAATGGCACCAATGATCGACAGTGCTGTGAAGAAAGCCCCCATACTAAGTCTTGATGTGTACGGTGTAGGTGTTGGACATGTGTAGCTGGCCGTTCACCAGGTAAATTCTCTCTATGTATGTGTGCCATATATCAGGTTTCTTAATGGGTTTCTCAAGTCTCAGCTCACGTTGTCACTGCCAAGCAATAGCACAATTTCTAATGATGAGCATGTAATATATATCCAATACTGGGGGGTCCTGACAAGCTTGCTTTTTATGGCACATCATCTTCCACAGTCCTTATCTGTCTATGAGCTTTTAAGCAATTTATCTCCCCTTGAAGCTACTGAACCCCAAGTCATCTACGTAAATCTTTACACTTATTATTCTACAATGTATTTTGCAACATGGATCTGGCCCTGGATGGTAAGACTGTCATGCGTATGAGAACTATCAACTGCAGTCTCATGTGGAAGGGTGATGAGCTGTGTAATGAGGGTCCCAACGGATCAAAAGATACCACGATGAGAAAGGTTCGACTCAATATGACAGACATAAATGTCAAAAAGCTCGTCAGTATACTAGTACAATCAAATGAAGTTTTTCGTATTCAGAAACTGAAATGGCTTTTTTCTTGTTAAATCTGCTGTTTCCTATTTATCATTAGCTATGGTGTCTGCTGGACTTGTGCGGGCAAATAAGGTTTTAGGGCCAAAAGGAAACAAATCTACTTTTACCATCAACTGTGGGAAAATCGCTTCTTTTGAGTAATATCTTCAAGACCGTATCAAGGTTGAAGGCAAGGCTTATGTTCTAGGAGACTCCGTCATTGTTATCCATGAAAAGAAGAAAATCAACATTACTTCCAAAGGTGCCTTCTCAATAAGGTATCTAAGTACCTTACAAAGAAGTACCTAAAGAAGTATAATGTGAGGGATTGGCTTTGAACTATTGCAACTAATAAAGACAGGAATATGTAGGAATTGAGATACTTCAACATTGTGGAGAACGAAGCTGAACATGAAGATTAGAGTTAACTTCATTAGACTGAAATATATCAACCATAAGTGTTGTTAGATGATAATGATTCTTGACTTCAGTTGGCTTGAGAAATGTTCAGTGATTCAAAAAAGAAAGCTCATCAATAATATGTATCATGGCATAAGAATTAAATGCGGCTTTCTATGGAGTAATAAATGTGTTGAGGGTCTCAAAAATATAGGAAGGTGTGGTATACTCCAATCAAGTATGGGGCTATTTTGAGAGACGTAATCCTGTGGGTTGCCTCAGGCTGTCCTAATGAGTAGTCAACTGTGCTTCCATTCCCACTTTGTGGGCAGCAGGCAAGTTCTGATGATTCTGGACATCTATGCATCCCATTATAAATAACCAAGAGATGTCTGCTCCAAAACTCAAGTGATGTCCATCACCAATGGAACCTTCTCCTGTATCCTTCAACGATCGTGTAATGCCTATCTCCTCAGAATCCAAGCTCACCATACCTATCATCTAATCCATCTAAAATATCTCAGACTGTCTAGACTCGGTTCCTGATGTGAACTGGGAGGAGAAATGAAAAAAATTATTAACATCTTCAAAAGGCCGAAATCACTGCGTCGTGGTGCATGTCCAAATAAGAAAAAGAAAGAGAACAAGCGATAGCACTATCATGTTCAGGTGCCAAGGTAATAAAAACTGATGGCCTAAACTATGGGAAGCCACTAAGCATCAAAAGGGCTATGTGCTGGGCACTAATATCACATGAAATTGTAGTAAAAAGGGTGTATAACTAATGGTACAAAAAGGATTCCCGAAACCCATTATTGAGAGTTCTATTTCAGAGGAATCACGATGCCACACATCAGTCACAGTCAGACCTCTTTGTTATCCTTTGAGCCTTGAGGTAAGTATCTGATTAGGCATCGTGCATGAGAAGCTAGAGACTGAACCAATTTAAGTCCTCAAAAACAGCCTCCAATCCCTAGTGTGAGACCCTCCATAATCCCGGACACTTACTACCTGCATCATTGCAGCTCAATCACAAAGTCAAACAATATGCCTCTAGTGCGGGAAACATGCTGCAATGGCTGTTCATGTTGCTGCCAAATGATAGATATCCTAAACAAATCCTCTAAATATGTTCCTCTAATCTCCTGATTAGCTCTCCCCATGTCTCCATAGCCAAGAATAGGCCCAAACACCTTGTCCTCAAAACTCATGATTCTATGCCCCAAACTATGTAATCTCACAGTATGCTGAGCAATGCAACTCTATCTCAACTACCTACCTTGGCTCAGTTGGTACTCCTTATGTCTGTCAGATTCAATATGATGCTGGTGCGGGCAGCGAGAATGTGCATATCTGCTGCATAGCACACCATAATCCATTAGATAAATGTGTGACCATAGAAAGCCTAATCACAAAACTATCTGCATGAGCTGAAAAGGACGCTCTTCGCAGAAACCATCTTTCTGGCCAACTGGATTGCCTACATTCATGTCTTCTTGGAGTCGAGTTGAATCAAGTTCTAGCATACGAGTCTAGTAATCTTAATCCATGCAAATGCAGGAGAGGAGACCACTTAGGAACTGTAAATGAAACAACCTGTCCATGCTAAAACCATCTGCCTCATATGCCAAAAACATATGCATCTCTGGAGAGGTTACAGGTACCATAAGTTATAAATGAAAAGAAACTGATCAAGTGTCGAAGGGACTAACAGTTGACTATCCAAAAATCGTCTTCAGAATACACTAAAGTCTTAGCTCTAACCATATGAGAAATCATAGAAACTAGAGACTTCCCAATGAATCTCTATCCAGGTCAGTTTGTACTATAGAATCTCCCATTATGGTCCGCTCTATGAAGCATAACTAATATCGTAAAGCATATTCAGAAGCCATGACTTTGTTCATGGTTCCTGATTCCTGAAACTAAACCTGTGAACACATCCTCTTCAATCTTGTCATGGCTACAAAGGCATTGATCAATCTCACCTCTGTTACTCTTCTGACCAAAAACATTGGAGTAATGAAGACCACCCAGGATATGTGTATGCATTTCTATACTCCACTATCTCTAGTCCATCAATAAATGAAAGCATCGAGCTTCTCATCCAT